>OU342741.1:171268624-171685908 GCA_910589775.1 Avena eriantha | reverse complement strand
GGATCCACCCAGAGTCATTGCATGTGTGTTCTTCCCATGAACCACACATGGATCCAACGGAGTCATTGCATGTGTGTTCTTCTCACAAACCACACATGGATCCACCCAGTGTCATCGCATGTGTGTTCTTCCCATGAACCACACAAGGATCCACCAGTGTCATTGCATGTCTGCTCTTTTCATGAACCACAGCTAGAGTCATTGGATGTGTGTTCTTCTCACAGACCACACATGGATCCAGTGTCATTGCATGTGTGTTCTTCCCAAAGACCACACATGGATCCACCAGTGTCATTGCATGTGTGTTCTTCTCACAAACCATATCATGGACCAGACCCAGTGTCGTTGCATGTGTGTTCTTCTCACAGACCACACATGGATCCACCAGTGTCATTGCATGTGTGTTTTTCTCACAAACCATATCATGAACCACACCTAGTGTCATTGCATGTGTGTTCTTCCCATGAACCACACATGGATCCACCGGTGTCATCGCATGTGTGCTCTTCCCACAGACCACACATGGATCCACCAGTGTCATTGCATGTGTGTTCTTCCCATGAACCACACATGGATCCACCAGTGTCATTGCATGTCTGCTCTTGTCGTGAACCACAGCTAGAGTCATTGGATGTGTGTTCTTCTCACAGACCACATATCACCAGTGTCATTGCATGTGTGTTCTTGCCAAAGACCACACATGGATCCACTAGAGTCATTGCATGTGTGTTCTTCTCACAAACCACACATGGATCCACCGGTGTCGTTGCATGTCTCCTCTACTCACAGAGCACACATGGATCCACCGGTGTCATTGCATGTGTGTTCTTCCCAAAGACCACAGATGGATCCACCGGTGTCGTTGCATGTCTGCTCTTCTCACAGACCAAACATGGATCCACCCAGAGTCATTGCATGTGTGTTCTTCCCATGAACCACACATGGATCCAACGGAGTCATTGCATGTGTGTTCTTCTCACAAACCACACATGGATCCACCTAGTGTCATCGCATGTGTGTTCTTCCCATGAACCACACATGGATCCACCAGTGTCATTGCATGTCTGCTCTTTTCATGAACCACAGCTAGAGTCATTCGATGTGTGTTCTTCTCACAGACCACACATGGATCCAGTGTCATTGCATGTGTGTTCTTCCCAAAGACCACACATGGATCCACCAGTGTCATTGCATGTGTGTTCTTCTCACCAACCATATCATGAACCACACCAAGTGTCATTGCATGTGTGTTCTTCCCAAAGACCACACATGGATCCACCGGTGTCGTTGCATGTCTGCTCTTCTCACAGACCATATCATGAGCCACACCCAGAGTCATTGCATGTGTGTTCTTCCCATGAACCACAGATGGATCCACCGGAGTCATTGCATGTGTGCTCTTCCCACAGACCACACATGGATCCACTAGTGTCATCGCATGTGTGTTCTTCCCATGAACCACACATGGATCCACCAGTGTCATTGCATGTCTGCTCTTTTCATGGACCACATCCAGTTTCGTTGCATGTGTGTTCTTCTCACAGACCACACATGGATCCACCAGTGTCATTGCATGTGTGTCCTTCTCACAAACCACACATGGATCCACCCAGTGTCATCGCATGTGTGTTCTTCCCATGAACCACACATGGATCCACCAGTGTCATTGCATGTCTGCTATTTTCATGAACCACAACTAGAGTCATTGGATGTGTGTTCTTCTCACAGACCACACATGGATCCAGTGTCATTGCTTGTGTGTTCTTCCCAAAGACCACACAAGGATGCACCAGTGTCATTGCATGTGTGTTCTTCTCACAAACCATATCATGAACCACACCCAGTGTCGTTGCATGTGTGTTCTTCTCACAGACCACACATGGATCCACCAGTGTCATTGCATGTGTGTTCTTCCCAAAGACCATATCATGAACCACACCCAGTGTCATTGCATGTGTGTTCTTCCCATGAACCACACATGGATCCACTTGTGTCATAGCATGTCTTCTCTTCCCACATACCACACATGGATCCACCAGTGTCATTGCATGTGTGTTCTTCCCATGAACCACACATGGATCCACCAGTTTCATTGCATGTGTGTTCTTCCCATGAACCACACATGGATCCACCGGAGTCATTGCATGTGTGTTCTTCTCACAAACTACACATGGATCCACGAAGTGTTATCGCATGTGTGTTCTTCCCATGAACCACACATGGATCCACCTGTGTCATTGCATGTATGCTCTTTTCATGAACCACAGCTAGAGTCATTGGATGTTTGTTCTTCTCACATACCACACATGGATCAAGTGTCATTGCATGTGTGTTCTTCCCAAAGACCACACATGGATGAACAAGTGTCATTGCATGTGTGTTCTTCTCACAAACCATATCATGAACCACACCCAGTGTTGTTCCTTGTGCGTTCTTCTCACAGACCACACATGGATCCACTAGTGTCATTGCATGTGTGTTCTTCTCACAGACCATATCATGAACCACACCCAGTGTCATTGCATGTGTGTTCCTCCCATGAACCACACATGGAACCACCGGTGTCATCCCATGTGTGCTCTTCCCACATAACACACAAGGATCCACCAGTATCATTGCATGTCTGCTCTTTTCATGAACCATAGCTAGAGTCGTTGGATGTGTGTTCTTCTCACAGACCACACATGGATCCAGTGTCATTGCATGTGTTCTTCCCAAAGACTACACATGGATCCACAAGTGTCATTGCATGTGTGTTCTTCTCACAAACCATATCATGAATAACACCCAGTGTCGTTTCATGTGTGTTTTTCTCACAGACCACACATGGATCCACTAGTGTCATTGCATGTGTGTTCTTCTCACAGACCATATCATGAACCACACCTAGTGTCATTGCATGTGTGTTCTTCCCATGAACCACACATGGATCCACCAGAGTCATTGCATGTGTGTTCTTCTCACAAACCATATCATGAACCACACCAAGTGTCATTGCATGTGTGTTCTTCCCAAAGACCACACATGGATCAGCCGGTGTCGTTGCACGTCTGCTCTTCTCACAGACCATATCATGAGCCACACCCAGAGTCATTGCATGTGTGTTCTTCCCATGAACCACACATGGATCCACCGGAGTCATTGCATGTGTGTTCTTCTCACAGACCACACATGGATCCGCCCAGTGTCATCGCATGTGTGTACTTCCCATGAACCACACATGGATCCACCAGTGTCATCGCATGTCTGCTCTTTTCATGAACCACAACTAGAGTCATTGGATGTGTGCTCTTCTCACAGACCACACATGGATCCAGTGTCATTGCATGTGTGTTCTTCCGAAAGACCACACATGGATCCACCAGTGTCATTGCATGTGTCTTCTTCTCATGAACCATATCATGAACCACACCCAGTGTCATTGCATGTGTGTTCTTCTCACAGACCGTATCATGAACCACACCTAGTGTCATTGCATGTGTGTTCTTCTCACAAACCACACATGGATCCACCCAGTGTAATTGCATGTGCGTTCTTCCCATGAACCACACATGGATCCACAGTGTCATTGCATGTCTGCTCTTTTCCTGAACCACAGCTAGAGTCATTGGATGTGTGTTCTTCTCACAGACCACATATCACCAGTGTCATTGCATGTGTTCTCTTCCCAAAGACCACACATGGATCCACCAGTGTCATTGCATGTGTGTTCTTCTCACAAACCACACATGGATCCACCGGTGTCGTTGCATGTCTCCTCTACTCACAGAGCACACATGGATCCACCAGTGTCATTGCATATGTGTTCTTCCCAAAGACCACAGATGGATCCACCGGTGTCGTTGCATGTCTGCTCTTCTCACAGACCAAACATGGATCCACCCAGAGTCATTGCATGTGTGTTCTTCCCATGAACCACACATGGATCCAACGGAGTCATTGCATGTGTGTTCTTCTCACAAACCACACATGGATCCACCTAGTTCCATCGCATGTGTGTTCTTCCCATGAACCACATATGGATCCACAAGTGTCATTGCATGTCTACTCTTTTCATGAACCACAGCTAGAGTCATTGGATATGTGTTCTTCTCACAGACCACACATGGATCCAGTGTCATTGCATGTGTGTTCTTCCCAAAGACCACACATGGATCCACCATTGTCATTGCATGTGTGTTCTTCTCACAAACCATATCATGAACCACACCCAGTGTCGTTGCATGTGTGTTCTTCTCACAGACCACACATGGATCCACCAGTGTCATTGCATGTGTGTTCTTCCCAAAGACCATATCATGAACCACACCTAGTGTCATTCCATGTGTGTTCTTCCCATGAACCACACATGGATCCACCGGTGTCATCGCATGTGTGCTCTTCCCACAGACCACACATGGATCCACCAGTGTCATTGCATGTGTGTTCTTCCCATGAACCACACATGGATCCACCAGTGTCATTGCATATCTGCTCTTTTCATGAACCACAGCTAGAGTCATTGGATGTGTGTTCTTATCATAGACCACATATCACCAGTGTCATTGCATGTGTGTTCTTCCCAAAGACCACACATGGATCCACCAGTGTCATTGCATGTGTGTTCTTCTCACAAACCACACATGGATCCACCGGTGTCGTTGCATGTCTGCTCTTCTCACAGAGCACACATGGATCCACCGGTGTCATTGCATGTGTGTTCTTCCTACAGACCACACATGGATCCATCGGTGTCGTTGCATGTCTGATCTTCTCACAAACCACACATGGATCCACCAGTGTCATTACATGTGTGTTCTTCCCATGAACCACACATGGATCCACCGGAGATATTGCATCTGTGTTCTTCTCACAAACCACACATGGATCCAACAAGTGTCATCGCATGTGTGTTCTTCCCATGAACCACACATGGATCCACCAGTGTCATTGCATGTCTTCTCTTTTCATGAACCCCAGCTAGATTCATTGGATGTGTGTTCTTCTCACAGACCACACATGGATCCAGTGTCATTGCATATGTGTTCTTCCCAAAGACCACACATGGATCCACCAATGTCATTGCATGTGTGTTCTTCTCACCAACCATATCATGAACCACACCAAGTGTCATTGCATGCGTGTTCTTCCCAAAGACCACACATGGATCCACCGGTGTCGTTGCATGTCTGCTCTTCTCACAGACCATATCATGAGCCACACCCAGAGTCATTGCATGTGTGTTCCTCCCATGAACCACACATGGATCCACCGGAGTCATTGCATGTGTGGTCTTCTCACAGACCACACATGGATCCGCCCAGTGTCATCGCATGTGTGTTCTTCCCATGAACCACACATGGATCCACCAGTGTCATTGCATGTCTACTCTTTTCATGAACCACAACTAGAGTCATTGGATGTGTGTTCTTCTCACAGACCACACATGGATCCAGTGTCATTGCATGTGTGTTCTTCCGAAAGACCACACATGGATCCACCAGTGTCATTGCATGTGTCTTCTTCTCACGAACCATATCGTGAACCACACCCAGTGTCATTGCATGTGTGTTCTTCTCAGAAACCGCACATGGATCCACCCAGTGTCATCGCATGTGTGTTCTTCCCATGAACCACACATGGATCCACCAGTGTCATTGCATGTCTGCTCTTTTCATGAACCACAGCTAGAGTCATTTGATGCGTGTTCTTCTCACAGACCACACATGGATCCAGTGTCATTGCATGTGTGTTCTTCCCAAAGACCACACATGGATGCACCAGTTTCATTGCATGTGTGTTCTTCTCACAAACCATATCATGAACCACACCTAGTGTCGTTGCATGTGTGTTCTTCTCACAGACCACACATGGATCCACCAGTGTCATTGGATGTGTGTTCTTCCCAAAGACCATATCCTAAACCACACCCAGTGTCATTGCATGTGTGTTCTTTCCATGAACCACACATGGATCCACTGGTGTCATCGCATGTGTGCTCTTCCCACATACCACACATGGATCTACCAATGTCATTGCATGTGTGTTATTCCCATGAAGCACACATGGATCCACCAGTGTCATTGCAGGTCTGCTCTTTTCATGAACCACAGCTAGAGTCATTGGATGTGTGTTCTTCTCACAGACCACATATCACCGGTGTCATTGCATGTGTGTTCTTCCCAAAGACCACACATGGATCCACCAGTGTCATTGCATGTGTGTTCTTCTCACAAACCACACATGGATCCACCGGTGTCGTTGCATGTCTGCTCTTCTCACAAAGCACACATGGATCCACCTATGTCATTGCATGTGTGTTCTTCCCACAGACCACACATGGATCCACCGGTGTCGTTGCATGTCTGCTCTTCTCACAGACCACACATGGATCCACCAGTGTCATTGCATGTGTGTTCTTCCCATGAACCACACATGGATCCACCGGAGTCATTGCATGTGTGTTCTTCAAACAGACCACACATGGATCCACCTAGTGTCATCGCATGTGTGTTCTTCCCATGAACCACACATGTATCCACCAGTGTCATTGCATGTCTGCTCTTTTCATGAACCACAGCTAGAGTCATTGGATGTGTGTTCTACTCAAAGACCACACATGGATCCGGTGTCATTGCATGTGTGTTCTTCTCACAAACCACACATGGATCCACCCAGTGTCATCGCATGTGTGTTCTTCCCATGAACCACACATGGATCCACCAGTGTCATTGCATGTCTGCTCTT
The DNA here is from genome assembly GCA_910589775.1 of Avena eriantha. NCBI lineage: Eukaryota > Viridiplantae > Streptophyta > Magnoliopsida > Poales > Poaceae > Avena > Avena eriantha. The sequence goes on along the minus strand of OU342741.1, from coordinate 171,679,182 downwards.
TTCATGAACCACAGCTAGAGTCATTGGATGTTTGTTCTTCTCATAGACCACATATCACCAGTGTCATTGCATGTGTGTTCTTCCCAAAGACCACACATGGATCCACCAGTGTCATTGCATGTGTGTTCTTCTCACAAACCATATCATGTACCACACCCCCTGTCGTTGCATGTGTGTTCTTCTCACAGAGCACACATGGATCCACTAGTGTCATTGCATGTGTGTTCTTCTCACAGACCATATCATGAACCACACCGAGTGTCATTGCATGTGTGTTCTTCCCATGAACCACACATGGATCCACCGATGTCATCGCATGTGTGCTCTTCCCACATAACACACAAGGATCCACCAGTGTCATTGCATGTCTGCTCTTTTCATGAACCACAGCAAGAGTCATTGGATGTGTGTTCTTCTCACAGACCACACATGGATCCAGTGTCATTGCATGTGTGTTCTTCCCAAAGACCACACATGGATCCACCAGTGTCATTGCATGTGTGTTCTTCTCACAAACCATATCATGAATACCACCCAGTGTCGTTGCATGTGTGTTTTTCTCACAGACCACACATGGATCCACCAGTGTCATTGCATGTGTGTTCTTCTCACAGACCATATCATGAACCACACCTAGTGTCATTGCATGTGTGTTCTTCCCATGAACCACACATGGATCCACCAGACTCATTGCATGCGTGTTCTTGTCACAAACCACACATGGATCCACCCAGTGTTATCGCATGTGTGTTCTTCCCATGAACCACACATGGATCCACCAGTGTCATTGCATGTCTGCTCTTTTAATGAACCACAACTAGATTCATTGGATGTGTGTTCTTCTCACAGACCACGTATCACCAGTGTCATTGCATGTGTGTTCTTTCCAAAGACCACACATGGATCCACTAGAGTCATTGGATGTGTGTTCTTCTCACAAACCACACATGGATCCACTGGGGTCGTTGCATGTGTGCTCTTCTTACAAAGCACACATGGATCCACCGGTGTCATTGCATGTGTGTTCTTCTCACAGACAACACATGGATCCACCGGTGTCGTTGCATGTCTGCTCTTCTCAGAGACCACTCATGGATCCACTAGTGTCATTGCATGTGTGTTCTTCCCATGAACCACACATGGATCCACCGGAGTCATTGCATGTGTGTTCTTCTCACAAACCACACATGGATCCACCCAGTGTCATCGCATGTGTGTTCTTCCCATGAACCCCACATGGATCCACTAGTGTCATTGCATGTCTGCTCTTTTCATGAACCACAGCTAGAGTCATTGGATGTGTGTTCTTCTCACAGACCACACATGGATCCGGTGTCATTGCATGTGTGTTCTTCCCAAAGACCACACATGGATCCACCAGTGTCATTGCATGTGTGTTCTTCTCACAAACCATATCATGGACCACACCCAGTGTCGTTGCATGTGTGTTCTTCTCGCAGACCACACATGGATCCACCAGTGTCATTGCATGTGTGTTTTTCTCACAAACCATATCATGAACCACACCCAGTGTCATTGCATGTGTGTTCTTCCCATGAACCACTCATGGATCCACCGGTGTCATCGCATGTGTGCTCTTCCCACAGACCACACATGGATCCACCAGTGTCATTGCATGTGTGTTCTTCCCATGAACCACACATGGATCCACCAGTGTCATTGCATGTCTGCTCTTTTCGTGAACCACAGCTAGAGTCATTGGATGTGTGTTCTTCTCACAGACCACATATCACCAGTGTCATTGCATATGTGTTCTTGCCAAAGACCACACATGGATCCACTAGAGTCATTGGATGTGTGTTCTTCTCAGAAACCACACATGGATCCACTAGGGTCGTTGCATGTGTGCTCTTGTCACAGAGCACACATGGATCCACCGGTGTCATTGCTTGTGTGTTCTTCTCACAGACCACACATGGATCCATCGGTGTCGTTGCATATCTGCTCTTCTCACAAACCACTCATGGATCCACCAGTGTCATTGCATGTGTGTTCTTCCCATGAACCACACATGGATCCACCGGAGTCATTGCATGTGTGTTCTTCTCACAAACCACACATGGATCAACCCAGTGTCTTCACATGTGTGTTCTTCCCATGAACCACACATGGATCCACCAGTGTCATTGCATGTCTGCTCTTTTCATGAACCACAACTAGAGTCATTGGATGTGTGTTCTTCTCACAGACCACACATGGATCCAGTGTCATTGCATGTGTGTTCTTCCCAAAGACCACACATGGATCCACCAGTGTCATTGCATGTGTGTTCTTCTCAGAAACCATATCATGGACCACACCCAGTGTTGTTGCATGTGTGTTCTTCTCACAGACCACACATGGATCCACCAGTGTCATTGCATGTGTGTTTTTCTCACAGACCATATCATGAACCACACCTAGTGTCATTGCATGTGTGTTATTCCCATGAACCACACATGGATCCACCGGTGTCATCGCATCTGTGCTCTTCCCACAGACCACACATGGATCCACTAGTGTCATTGCATGTGTGTTCTTCCCATGAACCACACATGGAATCACCAGTGTCATTGCATGTCTACACTTTTCATGAACCACATCTAGAGTCATTGGATGTGTGTTCTTCTCACATACCACATATCACCTGTGTCATTGCATGTGTGTTCTTCCCAAACACCACACATGGATCCACCAGTGTCATTGCATGTGTGTTCTTCTCACAAACCACACATGGATCCACCGGTGTCGTTGCATGTCTGCTCTTCTCATAGAGCACACATGGATCCACCAGTGTCATTGCATGTATGTTCTTCCCACAGACCACACATGGATCCACCGGTGTCGTTGCATGTCTGCTCTTCTCACAGACCACACATGGATCCACCAGTGTCATTGCATGGGTGTTCTTCCCATGAACCACACATGGATCCACCGGAGTCATTGCATGTGTGTTCTTCTCACAAACCACACATGGATCCACCCACTATCATCGCATGTGTGTTCTTCCCATGAACCACACATGGATCCACCAGTGTCATTGCATGTCTGCTCTTTTCATGAACCACAGCTAGAGGCATTGGATGTGTGTTCTTCTCACAGACCACACATGGATCCAGTGTCATTGCATGTGTGTTCTTCCCAAAGACCACACATGGATGTGTCATTGCATGTGTGTTCTTCTCACAAACCATATCATGAACCACACCCAGTGTCATTGCATGTGTGTTCTTCCCAAAGAACACACAGGAATCCACCAGTGTCATTGCATGTGTGTTCTTCTCACAGACCATATCATGAACCACACCCAGAGTCATTACATGTGTGTTCTTCCCATGAACCACACATAGATCCACCGGAGTCATTGCATGTGCGTTCTTCTCACAGACCACACATGGATCCACCGAGTGTCATCGCATGTGTGTTCTTCCCATGAAACACACATGGATCCACGAGTGTCATTGCATGTCTGCTCTTTTCATGAACCACAGCTAGAGTCATTGGATGTGTGTTCTTCTCACAGACCACACATGGATCCAGTGTCATTGGATGTGTGTTCTTCTCACAGACCACACATGGATCCAGTGTCATTGCATGTGTGTTCTTCTCACAAACCATATCATGGACCACACCCAGTGTCATTGCATGTGTGTTCTTCTCATAGACCACACATGGATCCACTAGTGTCATTGCATGTGTGTTTTTCTCACAGACCGTATCATGAACCACACCTAGTGTCATTGCATGTGTGTTCTTCCCATGAACCACACATGGATCCACCAGTGTCATTGAATGTCTGTTCTTCCCACATACCACACATGGATCCACCAGTGTCATTGCTTGTGTGTTCTTCCCATGAACCACACATGGATCCACCAGTGTCATTGCATGTCTGCTCTTTTCATGAACCACAGCTAGAGTCATTGGATATTTGTTCTTCTCACGGACCACATATCACCAGTGTCATTGCATGTGTGTTCTTCCCAAAGACCACACATGGATCCACAAGTGTCATTGCAGGTGTGTTCTTCTCACAAACCATATCATGAACCACACCCAGTGTCATTGCATGTGTGTGCTTCCCATGAACCACACATGGATCCATCAGTGTCATTGCATGTCTTCTCTTTTCATGAACCACAGCTAGAGTCATTGGATGTGTGTTCTTCTCACATACCACATATCACCAGTGTCATTGCATGTGTGTTCTTCCCAAAGACCACACATGGATCCACCAGTGTCATTGCATGTCTGCTCTTCTCATTAACCACAGCTAGATCCACCCGTGTCATTGGATGCATGTTCTTTTCATAAACCGCATATGGATACTAATTAACCTTAGGAGAGCCCTAACCTTAGCGTTAGACCGAGTCTTCTAGAAGGCACGCCCTAACACAGTTGTTCTGCTTGTCGATTGTTACATACCGTCCGATCGGGGCGCTTGGATGATTGGGATGGTTTTCGTGAGATCGATCCACGAGTAGTCTGTTATGCGGCATGATTGGCCACGCTTGCTCTGGACAAACTGGCAACACCGGAGCCCCAACACCGAGGGCTCCCCTGTTGAGAGTGTCACGACTCACCAGTTGAGCGGGCCATATCCCAGTGTCACGTCCCCATTACTTCTCTTCCTCCCCGTACTTCTCTTCCTTCCCCTCGAAGCCACGTTCCCCACTTCACTCCCATCCTGCCGTAGCCGCAAGCCGACGGCGCTGCCAACCCAATCCCCTCTCCGACAGCCACCATCCCCCTCCCCTCTCGCCATGGGTTCAAGGGGAGACGACGAGGAAACGCGTCGTGACGACAGGGACGGTGATTTCGATGTGAGTCGTCTCATCTCTATCTCTATCATCTATGGCCAGTTATCTATTTTTTGAGCCAGATCTACTCCGTTTACTCATGCGCGTATGATGTGTTAGGCCAACCAGATGATGTATGACGCCGACTATCACGGTTTAGCGGATGAACACAGTCCTCTGCTATGTAAACATGGATATGTGCCCACTAAATTTGTAGCGTTCGAAGGACGAAACACAGGCAGGAGGTTTCTACGGTGTCAAGGACATCGTGCAATGATGCGAGGCGGAAGTTGCGGTGTTGTCAAATGGGTAGATCCAGAGTGGCCCAAATCAATGCAGAAAACACTGGACAAACTATGGGAAATGACTGTTGAGTTGAAAGAATCCGCATTCAGCTCACTTCTTGACAGTGTTGAGATGAAGCTATGGGAACCAGTTCACACGACCAAGCATAAGTGAGATCTCATGGGGGTGGAAGACAAGGTTAGCAAAGTCGAGAAGGAGAGGGACGCGGCGTTGGCCCACCAGGCCAAAGTCCTGCAGTTCACAACTACGAGTATTGACAAGTGCATGAGGAAAGATGCAGAGAAACAATTGAAGCTGTGCAAGGAAGATGCTAAAAGGAAGGAGCAGACGATTCGATCATTGCTCTCGCAGGAAGATGCGCATAAGGCTAAGATTAGGAAGATCAAGGAGATGTGTGTTAACTAGTTCTATTTAGCTTAAGCCCCGTGCCGTTTTTAAGTTGTAATAGTTGTACTTGTTGACCTAGCGGTCTGAACTATTGGCCCCGGAGTCCTGGGAGTAAAAAAATTGGGCGCCCGTTAATCTGTCTTAACACTACATTACTTCCTTTTGTCTGACCAATGCCCCTTGGATATTCCACCCGTCGCTTCGTCGTCCTCGTGTACAAATAGGAGGCGCCACAGCTCGTCGCTTCGTCGCCCATCCCCTCGCCCTCTCCAATCTCCACCGCGCCGTCCACCCCCTCGCTCCCTCTCCAATCTCCACCGTGCCGCCATGGAGATGCCCTCGCTGAACTTCTACGAGGCGGTGATGTTCCCGCACTTCGACATCCTCGCGTCGTCCGGCCGCGACGGTGCCCCACGGATGGCGCATCAGCTATGCGGGGGTGCTGGTGGCTCTGCTCCTATTCCACGGCGGAGCCGTGATGGACAGCGAAATCGCGGCGTGCCGCCTCCAGATGCCCGCATGGAAGAGGGCGCTGCCACGGTATGCGGTGGCCAACCCGTACTGGCCGGCGCTGTTCAAGAAGGAGCGGAAGGCCAAGATTGGCAACCGCATCGTTTACGGGCGCGTGGTGCACCGGGATCTCTGCAACCGAGAAGGGCGGGAGAGGTTCTAGTCCATCCCTGGACGGACCAAGTTCACCGTCATCGTCGCCGCTCTCCGCGAAGAGGTGCTCCGTCTCGCGTACAATGCGGAAATCGTGGAGGTTCCGTCTGACGAAGACGAGGAAGCCGGCGGCTCGGAGGACAGCGGCAGCAGAAGTGAAATTGTTGACTAGTTGGTTGAATTAATGTAGGATGTGAAATCGCACCTTTGTTTAGAAGAATTTGTGGTTGAATTAATGAAATGCCTCGATTTAGATCCCTGTCTCGATTAATTTGTGGAAGAATTTGTGATTTAGATCAATTTCTGCCTCGATTTAGATCTCTGTCCTGGATTGGGAACGTAACCGTGGACCAAAGACACCTTTTCTACTAGTGTATTCTGACACTGGTGGTTTGTTTAAACATAATCTACGTGGATTGTGCTGCATGCAAATGGCACAACCACAATTTATAAAGTGGAAGCACGTACACCCGGTTACTGGAGATCCAGGAGCTTCGCCAGATGCAGGGGATGCAGGAGCAGAGAGGTGGTGAGATAGATGGGCTCAAGATTAGGCCAGAAATTGGTACCCATTTCCTTCCTCATCTGGGCATTATCGGTGAGAACATTGCTGTTTATGTTGCCACGTCGTTGTGCAGCATCTGAAATAAGTTGCTTCTTCGTGGAGTGTGGCAGCTTAAATAATTTATTTATGTGCCACTTACATTCCGTCGTATTTGGAGACCCCCTGCCCCTCAGCAATCGTGGAACCGGTGGATCATTGTTTTCAGATAGTAGTGGCACAATCACAATTTTGGATTCAACTACTGACTCGGGCGTTTCCAAACCCTAAGTCGCGGTTCATTTTACTCAGAGAATGTGGGTAGATTGTTTTGCCCAGCAATGTGCCACACACAGAGCGATCAGAATTTAACAGAATTACATATATAGGTTCAAGTTCAGCACATTACTATGCATCTTCATTGCCAGCAGCCTTCTTCCGCAGCCTGGGTGCCAAGCCTTCACGTCCACTGGCTTCTTCATTTCCTGCCTTCTTCCTCTTCCTCGGTGCCAATTTTATTAGCTTCACGTACTCTGCATCGCCGGGACAATGGGCACCAGAATCGTGTCCAGCATCATCTTTCCACTCGTTTTTTATTTCTTTGTGCAGCAAAATCACTGACCCGGCAGTCATGTTTCTAACCTTGCGGCGCTTCCTTTCAAAGAAACAAGACTGTTGCATAACTGCATAATATCTACAGAGTAAATAAAACAAAAATTACAATTCAGCACAAACATGCGAACCCCAAGTGACCTTTTCTTACCAGGAGCTAATTGGGTTCGAGCAACCACCCTGTCCAAGAATAGAAGGGCGACTCCCAGTTGCAGCAGCTTCCACATCCAGTACATGACATTTCAGCTCAAACATGGCAGCCGAAGCATACCTTTTCATCAACCCAATTGGCTGACTGTCACACGTTATAGGAACCATGATGCCACGTTCATCCATGAAGCTGAACTTTGCTGTCTGCTTCGGCCATAATTCAACATGATTACGCAGAGCAGAAACCATACTAGATATAGTGCACATCTGTGCAGGCTCTTCTTCCATCGTGAAACAATGGCTTCCATACCACTTGCCATTAGAGTCGTACCTGTAGAGGACTATCGTAACCAGGTAAGGGGGGTCCGCGCAGATCCCACTTGACAGAAAACTGTGGACAAAATATGTTTGTCAGCGTTGGCCTAACAAACAATTTGAGGTTCAGTAGCCAGCTAGCAGTTGTAATTAGTGCGAATAGCAAAGAGAAGGGTAGCTCACCCGCTTGTAGACAGAACTTCTTCTTTCTTGATAGTAGGACCTGCCATCCTCCGAGCTGCTCGGCTCGTTGGTGGTGGAGGCGGGCTAGAGCCTCGCAACGGTGGCTACGGCATGCGCCATTGGAGCTCGGGATCAGCGACTGGGCGCAGCAACTGGCCGCAACAACTTGGCGCCGGAAGTCAAATGTCCGAAGGGATCGTCCTGCCTGGAGGGTGGATTCCGACGCCGCCGGTACTAGGGGAAAGCTGGGAATGGATTTGTGAAATTGGTCATCGCATCCAATCCACTTAGCTGCTCGATTTGCCTAAGAGGTTGCCGCGTTGGCGCCCGCGTCACGGACAGATAACCGACATGTGGGTCCCAACCGTCTACTTCACGGGGTGGTTTAACGGAATGTTTGTATTTGGCAGGGGTGAGATGAGTTTGCCTCGAAATGGCCCCTCTCAGTAGTTGGCGGCCCAACTTTTCGAAACGCGGTGATTTCAGGCAACTTAGGTACGGCCATGTGCTGGCTTGCCAACTTTGGTACCGCAGATGAACAAGCCCCGAGGGCGTGCCTGGGGCGGCTAGACCACCCCCTGGCGTGGCCAGACCTATCCCGCGCGGCCAGGAGGTGTGGCCAGGCCCTAGCCCCTCTCCGTCTCGTATTCTGGATCCTGGTGTCCCTCGGTGAAAAACTGACTTTGGCTTTTGTCCTGTCCAATTCTGAGATATTCATTTTTTGACTTTCCTGGAACCAAAAACAGCAAAAAACAGGCAGCTCGCACTATGGCTCTTGTTAATAGGTTAGTCCAAGAAATCATATGGAATGTACTCCAAAGTGTGGACAAAACATAAGAAAGTAGATAAAACGAAGCATGGAACATCAAAAATTATGGATATGTTTGCAACGTATCAACATCCCTAAGCTTAACTCCTGCTCGTCCTCGAGTAGGTAAGTGATAAAAAGAAAGAATAATTTTTGAGGTGACATGCACCATCATAAACTTGATCAAAGTATTTATAAAACATTCATAGCTGGGATCATAGTACTTCAACATAACATGAAAGATAAAGTTCTAACAATAAGACAAAGAAACTATGTTGCAACATGAAAAGACACAAACAAAAGATTCATGAATAACAATGCTTTGCAAGACGTTTGTTTGTTTCACATAAAGAAAACATAGCATAGTGGCATTCAGCTTGTCCCTCATAGAGTAGCAAACATAAATGCATAGGACACCTTCAAAGTTCATAAGAGTGACTAGATACAAATAGTTTAAAACAAGCAATATCAAAGCTATGCATCAATCAACAAGTCTTGGGACAATGCACATAGAACTAAGAATGGCCACTATGCTCTCAAAGTAGGTGCATAAAGATAGAAGGTGGAGACTCAACATAAAAGTAAAAGAAAGGCCTTCAAAGAAGGAAGTAGAGACTCAAGTTTCATAAAGAGCTTCCAAAAATTATGGTACTTATTAGCTTTCAGCTCTCATTGCCCCTATCATAAGCATCTTGAAGGCGATTAAGGTTAAAGTGACACAACTAAGAGGACATGCTTGACAAGTTATAAGCCGAAATATCATGCCCCTTACTTATGAAGACTAAACCTCATGCTACTCAACTTTAGTCACAAGTAAGCTCTTGTCATTGTAAGTACATTATGTATCATAGAGAACCGCCAACGGGGTACCCCTTGCACATGATACAGGAGCTATCCCATAATCAAAATGACAAGGCAAGCAGACAATGAGCATCTCATCGATCTTTTTATTTGCTATTTGCATAGGTTTTTATGGAGGATGCTTCATAGAGTGCTCATTATGGTTATGCTGCAAGTTTCTGCCATGATTAGGCATGGCTTAGGCTAGCGGCCCAGGCGTTTCTCTAACACAAATACAAACTCCATGATCTTACAAGTTCCCCTTTTATTTCACACCACCGGGATCCATAAGCAAATGAACATGATATCAACGGGGTACAAAGTACAAGTGCAATGTTGAAAGCGTTCCCCATGATATATGGTTCTGCTAACTTCAACTTATAAAGCGCAAGCATATACGCAAGAAAGATGGATCCAATGGTTCAAGTTTATTAAATGCAAGAAAAGTAAAGTGTGCCATCAAGTTTGTGAGAGCTTTAATCACTAGTTTTCTCATAACAAGTTTAATTCAGAAGGTAGATAAAACATGAATATACTTGGAATAGCATATGCTAATAGGTAGGTATGGTGGAATCTTTGGAATAACTTGGTTTTAGGAATTGGATGCATGAGTGGAACTCATACTTGGTTATGGAGGCTAGCAAAAAGACCGGGAGCGACCAACTAAGAGAGCAATACTGGCCATAATCATGCAGAACAACAAAACATCATTAATCAAAGCATAAAGTGATACTACAAGTTGAAAACTAAAGGATCATACGTGACTTGGGATAGTCATAATATGGTGTGAGCATGCGCCAAGTCAACCCAAATAAAGCAACAAAGGAGAATACCACAATACTATGCTTTAATATGCTAAAACAACGCATGATTCTTCCAAGGGACATTAAGCAATCTCAATTGTTTATAACATGTCATGCTACATGAAAGAAATCTAAGCATAAAGTCAAAACAATATCAAGCATGGCATGACAAAGCATAGGCCACAGTCAAAAACAAGCTCTCTTTAGCACTTAAGCATGAACTTTCCTACACTTTTCCAATCCAAACCAAACTATTTGAAAAAGCAATGCATAAAAGAGGGGGTCCACCCAATTTATTCAGCAAACGAAGAAAACAAAGCAAACGAAAAACCAAACCGAAAACAAAAAAGAAGACGCTCGAAGAACAACACAACTGTGCATGAAACAATAAAAATGAAGTGTTTGGAAGAAACCTGGGATTTTTATTGATGAAGAAGGGGATGCCTTGGGCATCCCCAAGCTTTGATGCTTGTACCTCTTGAATATTTTTTGGAGTGACACGGGTGGCATCCCCAAGCTTGATCTTTAGTCCATCCTTCATCTCATTACTCATTCCTTCCATACACCTGAAAATTTTCCTTCATACAAAACTTCACACAATCTTTATTAGCAACATTAGTGCACTCAAGATAATAAGTCTTTGGGTTCAGTTCCAACACCAATAAAACTTCCACTAAAACATAAGCTACTGTAGCACTTCTCTCAAAAATCTCAATTCCCCGTAAGAACTCAAAAAGGAACCAACAAGAAGCAAATGCAAATAGTGGCAGAAATCTGTTAAAACAGACCAGCAGGTAAAGAAGATTTTTTTCGAAGACCTTCTGTTGCTGAAATCGAAAAGTGTTGAACTAATGAAAGTTAGATAACAACCTAGGGCAGAAGCACAAAAATTCACGCCTCAACAGGACGTACAGATATTTTACACGAATTTTTACAGTGAAGCACAGAAACCTGTTTCGAGACAGCAACTTTCCCAACCATTACTTCTCTCTCATTAGAGGTTACTCTGGGCACAAAAAGCAAATAAAAAGGATAAGGAGCGGTTATTACCGAAGTGATAACTTCCAAGACTCATCTAAAACTTTTGGGTTATCTCTCAACAAGTACTTTTCTTTAACGCCTTTAAGTTAGGCATGATAGTTTGGGAGGATGCTCACATAAGAAATATGAATTGAAGTAAAAGAGAGCATCAAGAAGCAAATCCAAAACACATTTAAGTCTAACCCACTTCCTATGCATAGGAATCCTATATGCAAATAAATTCATAGAGAACAGAGTGACAGGCATAGGAAGATAAAACAAGAGTAACTTCCAAACTTTCAGCACATAGAGAGGTGTTTCAATACCATGAAAACTTCTACAACCATATTTTCCTCTCTCATAATAATTTTTAGTAGCCTCATGAATAAACTCAACAATATAACTATCACATAAAGCATGCTTTTCATGTTCTACAAAAACATAATTTTTATCAAGCTCAAAAATAGTGGGATTAAAACCTTCAAACCCACTTTTAACAATTCTATAACAAGATGACTGATCATTCAATATAGGACCATCATCTAGAGCTTTATCATAAACAATTTCTAAGCAAAACTATTTAGTACCATGCACCTCGAAGTTAGGCACAAATAAAGGATTATCATAGATAACATGAGCATAACATTCATCCTCCTTTGGTAAGCATGGGGGACAATCAAATAATGTAAGGGGTAAAGAGTTACTCTCATTAGAAGGTAGGCATGGGTAGATAATCCATTCTTCCTCCTTTTGTTCATCACTCTCCTCCTCTTTTTCATCTAATGAGCTTTCAGGTTCATCAATTTGTTCTTCCATAAGATCCTACAAGGCATTAGTCTCTTCCATTTGTGTAAAGCATCTATTAATATATTCAAGAATATAGCCAATTTCTTCCTTGTAATTATCAAAGCAAAATTTAAGTATATCATAAACTTCATATTTATAAGGTGAATCATCAATATTTTCAAGCAAACTAGCAAGTTCAAATGCACCCTTCCAAGCAATAAATTCCTCAGTTTGTTCCACATCATAAAATTCATAATTTTCTTTAACATAATAAGATATGGTAACATCATCATTATACTCACATTGAAAAGGGAGGTGTTTGTACCTCCTACAGCAACAAGATTTATCAAAGCAATAAGTAACATTATAAGTAGAGCACACGTTTATAGCAATGGTGTACAATTTATCAATTTGTTCCCATAAGTGTTTCCCTTTTTGTGACAAGCGATGTTCCTTATAATAATATTTTTTTCTTCCGTGAACCCACCTTGCCAATAAGATTCAGTTTCAAAGAAACCAACCATTTATAGAGAGCATGATAAAGCAAGACAATAATAGACAAACGAAAATAACAACTAGAATAGGAACTTTTTTTTGTATTTTTGATAAAGAAACAAGCAAACAAGACGGAAATAAACTAAGCAAAACAAAAATAACAAAGTAAAGATATTGGTTATGATTCCAAGTGAACTTGATAAATAAAGCAATGCTCCCCGGCAACGCTAGAAATAAGTCTTGATGACCCACACGTATAGGGGTGTATCACAGTATTTTCGAGGGAAGTGAAACCCAATTTATTGATTCGACACAAAGGGAGCCAAATAATATTTATAAGCCTTAACAACTGAGTTGTCATTTCAGCTGCACCTGGAAACAATCTTGCTCATAGCAGTTTATCAGTAGCAACAGTTTTGTAGTAGGAAAGTAATAGCAGTAGTAACAATCGCATTAAACAGTAGGATTAGAGCGCGGTAGGCATAGGGATGGATGGACGGGCGTTGCATGGACAAGACAATTCATATAGCAATCAGAACATAGGGCATTTACATATAAATAAGATAAAGCATCCAAGTACTAAGTAATCCTAGGCATGTGTTCCCTATATAGTCATACGTGCTCGCAATGAGAACTTGCACAACATCTTTTGTCCTGCCAGCCCGTTTGCAGCGGGGCCTCAAGGGAAATACTAGCAATTAAGGAGCTCCTTTTAATAGAGCACCGAAGCAAAGCATTAACACTCTGTGAACACATGTGATCCTCACATCAAAGCCATTCCCTCCGGTTATCCCGATTGCTGTCACTTCGGCGCCTTTGGTTCGGGACAACAACGTGTGTATACAACTTGCAGGTAAGACCATAAACAATACAATCATAATGAACCAATAACATGTTTAGATCTGAAATCATGGCACTCGGGCCCTAGTGACAAGCATTAAGCATAACAAGTTGCAACAAAGTCACAAAGCACTAATAGTAGATACTAGGCACCAAGCCCTAACAATCCGATGCCATTACATGAACGATCTCATCCAATTCCTACCATCCCCATAGCCTACAGCGGGGGATTACTCACTCATAGATGGGGGAAACATGGATGGTCGATGCAGAAGTGATGGTGATGATGATGGCGATGATCTCCTCCAATTCTTCATCCCGGCAGGGTGCCAGAACGGAGTTTCTGGTTCCGAATCGCAGAATCTGGTGGTGGCGGCACAACAGAACTCTTTCTGGAAAAACATCCAACCCCCCTAGGTTTTTAGGTCAGGAGGCAACTTATAGGAGAAAAGGGAGGTCAAGGGTGTGCCTGGGGCGACAATACCACCCCCTGGCGTGGCCGGACCTAGCTCGCATAGCCAGGTGGTGTGGCCAGGCCCCAACCCCTCTCCGTCTCGTATTCTGGCTCCTAGTGTCCCTCGGTGAAAAACTGACTTTGGCTTTTGTCCCGTCCAATTCCGAGACTATTCATTTTCTGACTTTCTAGAACCAAAAATAGCAGAAAACAGGCAGCTGGCACTGTGGCTCTTGTTAATAGGTTAGTCCAAGAAATCATATGAAAAGTACTCCAAAGTGTGGACAAAACATAAGAAAGTAGATAAAACCAAACATGAAACATCAAAAATTATGGATACGTTTTCAACGTATCATGACTCTATGGGACAGCCTTTGGCCATGCCGTCACATCCGGAGTTAAGGCATCATGTGGACCACTTGGACTTCATTCTACATGAGACCTAGAAGGAGTTGGACAACGCCCGTGCCTACGGAAACCAGAACCATGCTGAAGCTGTTGAGAGGAAGCAAACCCTCGCCATCCTCGCCAAGGAGCACAAGTCTCTCCATCTCCAGCGCGATAAAAAGGATCGCATCATCGCCCGTCTTCATCAGAAGATAGCCACCCTGGAGGAGACCATCCACGACCAGGAGATCCAGCTAGAGGGGAAGGAGGAGGAAGGTGAAGATATCCATGGTGATATCCACTCTTACCTCAGTGATGATGATGACTACCTGGAGGACATCGCCATGGAGGACCACACTGATGAGGATGATACTGACTTCATTAATGACGAGGAGCCCGACAGTTCTGATGCTTAGTAGTCGCACCTGGGTACTATCGTAGGTGTGAGTTGTACCTGACCCTATTGTATCGTAGCTTGCTAGAATGGTCCTTAATACCATCTGTTTTAATATTTGTGGTGCGTGTTTGTATTGTGTGCCTAGAATGAATGAATGAGAAGAAGTTGTTAGTTTTCAAATTAGAGTTATACTCAAAGTTTAAAGCTTTTTGAAACAAACCCATGAACCATAGAAATTTCCCTCTTGTCTCATTATCTATCTCAATCTTCAGATGACTCGCGGTAACCCCGGAGGAAGAAGTTCATCTCAGGACCCAATGCTTCAGATTCTGCAGATGTTAGTTTCAGATCGTGAAGCCGGTAGAGCTGAACGTCAAGCCAACTTAGCCACTCTTCAACAGATAGCCCAAATGGCCCACAATAATCAAGGCCATGGAACCAAGATCACCATGGATCCAAACTTAAAAACTTCTAGAATACCAATCCTCCTATGTTTAGAAAATAAAAGGAACCCTTGGATGCTGATGATTTGCTGCAAACCATGGAAAAAAAATTTAGAAGTCGCAGGAGTTGATGCTAATGAGAAGGTGTTGTTTGCCACCCACTATCTGTCCGGCTACGCCAAATCTTGGTGGAATAGCACCCGTACCATGAATGGAGGTCAGATGGTGACTTGGGAAGAATTCAAGCTCAAGTTCAGTATGACCCATGTGCCCCCAGGTCTGATCAAGAGGATGAGGGATGAGTTCAGAGATTTGAATCAAGGAATGACCGTGGTTGAGTACGTGAAAAATTTCTATCACTAGCTAGGTATGCCCCTGATGAGATTGACACTGAAGCGAAGAAGAAAGAGAGATTCCTAAATGGTCTACATGATGAGATGCAGACAATGCTAGTCAACATTCCCTTTGATGACCTTGAAGCTTTAGTGGATTCTGCCATTCAGATGGAAAGGAAGATACCAAGCCAGTGAGAGCCGCAAGCGCCGGATGATGCACCAACTAGGACCCCACCATACCCCGAAGTACTGCCCCAACCCGTCTGCAGGATATGCCCCAAGGAACAATAGACCCCCAATGTCTCGTCCGAACTACTCTAACCGTGGAGGAGGAAACCTGAGGCCTGGAGGAAACTACAATAATAACCCCGACAACCCCAATAACTTCAACCGTGCACCGCCAAAGTCCAACACCAACAACAATAATACTTCCCCAAGGACTGGAAGCAATGTTGTGCCTATCACAGGGAAAGACAAGTCAATGATCACTTGCTTTGAATGCGGAGTCACGGGTCACTACTCCAACGGGTGTCCCAAGAAGCTTGCCGCATCAACCAATGTGACTGCACCTGCCCAACAACAGCGCAGTGTCCAGCCAGGAAAGAGATTTGCCCCAGGAAACTTGCACAACCATAATGGCCGTCTGTTCCACATGAATGATGTAGAAGCCCAGGAAGGGCCAGATGTCGTGCTGGGTATGTTTTCTGTTAACTCAGTTCTTGCAAGAGTGTTTTTTGATTCTGGAGCATCACACTCGTTTTTTACAGAAGAATTTGCATGCACTAGTAAGATTCAACCAACAAAATTGAAGCATGTTATGATAGTTCAAATACCTGGTTCAACCACCAAAGCTAGAAAAAATTGCAAGGACGTACCTATCAAAATACATGGGATACATTTTTATGCCAATCTAATAGTACTTGGAACCAAAGGTTTGGAAGTAGTGCCAGGGATGGACTGGATGTCGAAACATCAAGGATTAATCGACTATGCGAAGAAAGCCATAACCATGACCAGTAGCACCGGAGTATCAGTAGAACATGTATCTGAGACATTGCCCCGTCAATTCAAGTGCAACAAGAGCTTAGCCAAATCAACCATTGACCAAGCCAGAGTAGTCTGTGAATACCCGGGTGTCTTCCCAGATGAATTGCCTGGTATGCCCAGATCGGGATATCGAGTTTATCATTGAACTAGTTCCTAGAACTAGACCCATAGCTTAGAGACCTTGTCGTTGTATTGGGAATGTCAGTGCCTAAACAGGTTAGATAGAGGTATGGGGACTAGCAGGGAAGCTCTCGACGACGTCCGCATGCGGGATTGGATACGAGCAAGTGCAGAGATACACAAGAAGTACCCAGTTTCGGAGCCCTCGTGGTGAGGTAAAGCTCCTACTCCTGCCGATCTGATTATGAGTGGTATACGGGCTACAATCGCTCCTTGAGTTGTATCTTCTATCTACCTTCTTAAATGCACTGAGACCAACCCTTGCTACTAGAGCCTTGCCTCTCCTTATATAGGTAGAGGGGTAATGGTCTCACTAGCCAGACTGGCTGGCGGGCCCCACAGGAGGGTCCCAGTTGGCTGGTCATCTATAGTATCCGGTACGGTTACATCCCATCGAGGTACATGCGATAGGGTCGTCATGGGTACAGTGAATGTCGTGCGAACCTGTCGTCAGCATCTGGCCACTATGCCCGCGTCACCCAGTGAAGTCTTCGGTATGGCTGTGTAGTTGCGGGTCTTATCGTCGTACTAGGGAGTAGTGCGCACTGTGCAGTACGTCGTCATATCCTCCTGATTGTGTCCGACTATGTAGATGTAGCTGGTCCTGTGTATTGTTGCTCCTCTTGGTTCCGGTTACCGTAAAGTAGCCGGTATGACTTGCTCGTGTCCGACTGCGCTCAGCCAGCCGGACATGAACCAATGGCCATAGTTCTTGTTCGATTGGGGTATCCGGAGGTCATCCCCTCGACACTAGCCCCCGAGCGCGTGTAGATTTCGCCCTTAGGTGAAATGAGTGCGCGCTCCTCCCCAATTTTGAAACTTGTGACGGCTGCGCCTAGCGGTTGAGCTACCCGTGACGTCAGTCCTGATATCGGCCGCACGCGCACGCGCCATCATTGCACTGCGGCACGTTGTGTAACGTCCCATGCACGTCGCCTCAGGAAACTGCCTTTTGGATCTTCGGTTCCTGCTCTAGGATCCTATGCGCACTCGGCGCATGCACAAAGGATCTGGCGTGGTGGAGGGAGCGGGGCGCGGCTCGATGGGCACCGCGTGGCACTGCAGACGGTTAGCCTCTCGGGCCTTTAAAGGGTCGCTAGGCGGGGGGGGGGGGGGGCAGTTCCTCCCTCCGCTCGCTGCCTTCCCAGTTTCCTCCCTGTACCCTTTCCATCTTGCCCTGCCTCGCTTGCTCCTGTCGCCGTAGTCCACCGCACCGCCAGTTTAGCGCCACCGGAGACACGGGTCATCGCCACTCCTCAGCCGGTACGACGGTCAACGAACCAGCGGTGATGGCATCGGAGCATGGTGCCTGGTGTGGCTCCTCCGTCATGGAGGAGCACATCAAAAAGTATCGCGTCACCCGTGTTTTGCCGTCGGAATCGGAGGTGAAGGTGTGCCTGGCGCCACCAGGGGAGGAGTTGCCGCACCCGGTGGAGGGAGAGCGGGTCATCTTCCTCTCGCACCTCGCCCGCGGCTTCGGGCTGCCGGTGCACCCGTTCTTCCTCACCTTCCTGGCGTTCTTCGACTTGTGCCTGCA
The DNA here is from genome assembly GCA_910589775.1 of Avena eriantha. Lineage (NCBI taxonomy): Eukaryota > Viridiplantae > Streptophyta > Magnoliopsida > Poales > Poaceae > Avena > Avena eriantha. Next base: position 171,660,854 of record OU342741.1, on the reverse strand, counting down.
CCACCTCGGTGCCAACGCCATCGGCATGCTGGCACACTTCGCGGCATTCTGCGAGAGCTACCTCGGGATCCAGCCAGATCTCAGGTTGTTTTGCCGGCTATTCCACGTGCGCCCGCAGGTGCAGTTTACCCAAGGACCACTGGTGACATGTGGAGACGCCTCCATCTACTCCCGCACGTAGACCGGCTACCCGAAGTTCCGGCTGCAGGACATAGTGCGACTGTGGCAGCAGTCGTACTTCTACATCAGCAACGTTACTGACGTGGACCAGATCAATCTGCCGGCTTTCCGGGACGTGGAATCTAGCCGGAAGAATTGGGACCTGAAGATCCACGGGGAGTAGGCGGAGTCAGACGCGATGTTGCAGCGGATGCGCTCCCTCGTCACTGCCGGCTTGACCGGCCTGGACATCACACTTAGTTGGATGTCCTGGCTGATGATGCCGCTGCAGCAGCACGCACACAAGATGTGCTACTACTCCGGCCGACTGGACCCGACCCGGCTGTCCCGCCATGATCCCTGCTACCACAACCTTAAGGAGTGGGTGTGGACGATTATGAAGGAGTGGCTGCCGGAACACTGGAAGTTCGGGCTGGTCCTCTACAGCCGGGATAACCGCGTGCCCCGGGTAAGCTTTCGCCAGCCGGTTTTTTGTTTCTTGTTCCGTCTTTCTATTCGGCTGATCTTTTGTCTTCTTTCTTTCGTAGACCTTCCCCTGCATCATCCGGGAGGAGGGTGAGCCCCCCCTCTAGAAATTCACGCCTGACCTTCCCGAGCCACGCGCTTGCCGGTTCGGCAAGGAGTCAGATGGGGATGGCGACGTCTTCCCCAGCCGGAACGACGAGCCAGCGCATGACCCCCACATGGAGGTCGACGAGGAGGAGGAGGCCGCGCCAGCTCTTGAGCCGGCCCGGTGCTGTGCGGCGGACGGGGACTCCAGCCGGTCGGGTGCCGGTGGGAGCGGCTCCAGCCGGTCCGGTGGAGGAGGAGGCGGGTCTAGTCGGCTTGCCGTGGAGGAGCCAGCCCCCAAGAGGAGCCGGACCAGCGCCCTTCCCCCCAGCCGCCTTGACCGCAAGAAGGGGCTGCCCCCGTGGAGCAGGGGTAAGTTACCTTTCGATCTGTTTGTTGCCTTTTCCTTCTCTCTTTCTTTTGTGCGCCTTTTTCTTTCTTTTGCCTTACTTGCTTTTGTCTTTCTCTTATCTTCTGTTGTTCATCTTGTTGGTCTCCTTCGGTGCCGCGATCCCGGGACGAGCGCCCACTGGCTCGCTGCCCCACGTGCTAGAGACCGCGCCACCTCCGGCTGCTTTTGCTCCCCTTCCTCTCCGAGGGCTCCGCCTCCGCCCCCGCCTCGGGCTGATCCGGATACCGTAGCCAGAGAAGGGGACGCCCCTCCAACCATTGGTGCAGCCGGAAACTGCTACGGCAGCCCCACAAAGTGGAGGTAGTTCCCCCACGACGGCACAGAGGGCCTCCACCAGCAAGGAGCTCGTGGTCATCGTCGGCGACAACTCTGACGATGAGATGGGGGAAGAATGGCGGATGGGGGTGCTGGAGGCAAAGGAGTCGCTGGTCGCCAATGCCGTCAACGACAACACCTGGTCCGCCGCCTCGCTGGCGGATCTAGCTGCCACGCTCGAGCTGGCAGTGAAGGAGATATGTCTGCTCGAGGCCACGGCTGGAGGCAACCGAACCCTAGAGCAGAAGCTGGTAGCCGCCAACGAGACCTCCCAGAGTAAGTCCTTTTATCTGAATTCCGTTGCCGGACACTTTTGTCTTCCTCCTCTTCCCACCTTTTTTTGCTGATAGTCGGTTTCCGCAGCCATCATGGTGTGCGCCTAGCGGGAAATCGATCGCCTGAAGAAGGCGAACGATCGGCTGAGCAAGTCCAACTCCACACTCCGGTTGCAGAACAAGCACTGGCACGCCAAGACGGATGCCCTGGAGGCCACCATCAAGGAGCACGATGCCACCCTCGCCAGCCGGGCCCAGGCCTTTGACCTCCTCGATGCCTAGAACAAGGACTAGGAGAAGGAGGTCAAACGGCTGGCGGTTTGGGAGAAGGGTCTGCTCGAGGAGCTGATGCAGGTTGGGCACACCGCCAAGGGTAAGTTCTTTCCGAGTAGCTTCATCATTCTGGATCCGGTAGCAGGATCTGACTTTCTTTTTTCTGAAAGTGTTTTATCCTAGCGTAGACCTGCTGGCGTATAACCGGCTATAGGAGAACTGGCCAGGGGAGCATCCCACGAGCTGGTCATCCTTCTTGGCGAGGAGACTGCTAAGCTCTGCCAAGCGGCTCAGGCGGTCTTCGCGTTCCTATGGCCGGACGCGGTGGCTCCGGAGACGATGGCGCAGCTGGCGGCCAAGGTGACGAAGGTGCCGGCTGCCGTCGATCGTCTGCAGGACCTGGCGGCACGAGCCGGAGCAGAGATGGCCTTGGCCTTGATGCTCTCCTGGTATAAGGACGCCCACATCGAGAAGATCAACGGGGGCTTCCGCGCCGGTGCCAACCTCGCCGCCATCCGCCAAGCCCATCCGGAGCTCCATGCCTCCGCCATCAAGATTTCCGACTACGTGGATGTCAACGAGGTCATCACCGACTTGGAGTCCACCAGGATGTCAGATGCGGGAGCCAAAGCCTTGTCGTAGCCGACTGGTGGGGACGTCGAAGCCGGAACTGCCAGCGCGCCTCCTCTGCCTCCGAAACCGCCTCCGGCCAGGATCATCCTCACGGCAAGGGCCCCGCCACTTAGATATGATCCCTGGGATGCCGGGTGAACTTGTAATTATTTTGTTTTGCTGAACTTTGTTGTCTGTGCTGGCTGTTTCTGATGCCGGGTGACCTTATGGAGCTTCGACTCCCCTTTTTTATCCGATCGTACTATTTGCTTGCTTCCATTTTCCTTGTGATTTTCTGTATACTTCGAAGTTTTTATCTTTTGTCGGTTACACTTATCTGGCTACCTTCGCCCGACTTAATGCCTTTAGTCAGGGGAACTTCAACTCCAGTGGGGGTGCGCCAGCGCACCCACTGGGTATAGCCCTCGAGATTCGGAGTAGCTGGTGAAGCAAGGTGCTTCGAATCTTCTTCTTTCTTTCCTTAAAGTATTTAGCTTCGTCCGGCTAGGCACCTCTAGCCGGCCAATCCCGGCTCCGCCCGGTCCAGCCGATTACCACAACCGGTAGTGGGGGCACGCCAGCGCACCCACTGGGTGTAGCCCCCGAGATTTGGAGTAGCTGGTGAAGCCAGGTGCTTCAAATCTTCCTCTTTCTTTTCCTGCCCTTGCCCTCACCTGGGCTCCAAATATCCGGCTAAAGTCCCTTTAGCCGGTCGGAACTACATGGTTCCACTAGGGGCGCGCAAGCGCACCCAGTGGGTGTAGCCCCCGAGATTCGGAGCGCTTGATGAAGGCAAGGACTTCGAATCTTCCCTCTCCTTGAAATCCGACTCAATGTAGTCATACAAAACAAATACACACGTAGCCCCATTTGTTAATAGGTTATTCGGTTAAGGTATTGCTTATTAATCGGAGGACAGCTTTAGTTTTCGAAAACTAGCTTGTGCTTCTTTGGACACTTAGTCGCTTTCCCGTGCGCTCTGCTGCTTACGCAGCGTCCTTGCCGGGCAGCCGGGTTACGGTCTGCAGCCGGAATCGAAGGGAGCTGACAATACATTGTGCACGGTACTAGGGGCTTAGTAGCCGGATAATCTCAAACTAGGCGCAAGGCCGGAACGCCCGATCCGTCGCATCTCCTCCCCGTCTTTCATGTGGGATGCCTCGGGCTTTTGCTCTTGCTCGCTGGACAACCGGGTTGTGGTCTGTAGCTGAGACAAAGAGCGGGCCTCTGACATCGTCGCATACTACTTAGGCGGTTTGTCGATTTAGCAGGTCGGGCCAGCCGGCGAGCCCCCGGGTAGGGGTTGCCGGAGCCAAAAAAACTGAATTGGAGACAGATACACACAAATTTCTAGAAGGAGCCCCCGAGTATCTCACGGGGGTCCGCATTTTCATTCATAGAGTTCACAGGATACATACTGTCCGATGACTAGGTGTAAAATGGGGGGAGCAGGGCCGCGTTCCAGGGGCGTTATGTCTCCTCATCCGACTTGTCCATCTTATTCTTGCGCAGCTGCTGCGTGTCGATGGGGTAGTAGGAATTGTTGTGCAGCGCCCGACTGATGATGAAGGAGACCTCCCAAGGTGGCGATAGCTTGTGCATGCCCTTCATGTCCTGCACCAGCCGAAGAACCAGATCGCCCTCGCGGAAGGCGATGGGGCGGATCCGGCTCGAATGGTAGTGGCGTAGGCGCTGCTGGTACATGGCCGATCTGTATAGTGCCAGCTCGCGGGCCTCCTTGAGGAGGTCCACGCCATCCTCCCGCGCCTCCTGGTTGGCTTTTTATCATAGAGGAGCTTGCACGGTGAGTCAAACTCAATGTCCGCGGAGAGGACGGCTTCCGAACCATAGAGGAGGATGAACGGGATGAAACCGGTTGACCTATTCGGCATGGTGTGGAGGCTCCATAGCTCGGCCGGAAGTTCCTCAATCCAGCATCCGGGTGATCACTCCAAGGGCTCGATGAGGCGCGGCTTGATGCCGGCTAGCACTAGGCCATTTGCCCTTTCGACTTGCCCATTGGACTGCAGGTGCACGACGGAAGCGAGGTCTAGCCGGATGCCCTTGTTGCTGCAGAACTGGGCGAAGGCCCCCTTGGTGAAGTTCGTGCCATTATCCATGATGATGCTATTGGGGTAGTCAAACTGGTTAATGATGTCCATGAAGAAGGTGACAATTGTCGCCCCGTCCAGCTTCTGTATAGGCTTGGCCTCTATCCACTTTGTGAACTTGTCTACCGCCACCAGTAGGTGGGTCATGCCTGTGCGTGCCCGCTTGAAGGGACCGACCATGTCGAGGCCCCAGACGGCAAAGGGCCAGGTGATCGGTATAGATTTGAGCACCATAGCAGGCATGTGCTTGAGCTGCCCGAAGCGCTGGCACCCGTTGCACGCGTGGACTAGCTGCTCAGCATCCTCGAGGGCGGTGGGCCAATAGAAGCCATGGTGGAACGCCTTGGCGACTATCGCCCGGGATGAAGCGTGATGCCCGCACTCGCCCTGGTGGATGTCCTTGAGTAGCCGGTAGCCTGTGTCCACATCGACACATCGTTGGAAGATGCCGGATATGCCGCGCTTGTAAAACTCCTTGTTGATGATGGTGTATGTGTGCGCGTGTCACCAGATTTGCATGGCCTCCACTTCGTCATCCGGAAGTTCTCCGTTGGCGATGTAGTTAATGAAGGGCTGCGCCCAGGACGGTATCTCCTGGATGGTGAGGATGCTCTCGTTCTCCGGCTGAGGGGTGTCGGGGGGTCGCCCGGGTGAGGTACCCGGAACGGCAGCCCCCGAGCCACTTGATGAGTCGGCAGCCCCCGGGTCTTGCGAGCCGGAGGGTGCGGACGTGCTAGAGTCGGTGCGAGCCTTCTTCTTTGCGGGTTCTGCCGGTTCTGCATCTGTCGGGCCATCAGCTGGCGCGCTCCCCGCCCAGATAATGGAATCCGACTCGGGAGACGGGTTGATGGAGGGCCTGCGCAGATGCTCCAAGGAGACCCCTGGTGGGATCGCCTACCTGGTGGATCTGTTTCGGGTGAGCGAATCGGCTGCCTCGTTGTTGACGCAAGGGGCGTGATGGAACTCACATCCGTCGGAGCAAGCACTGACCTTCTACACATGGAACCGGTAGAGAGCCATGTTCACGTCACAGGCGTCCCATTCACCGGATACCTGCTGCACCACCAGATCCGAGTCGCTGAAGCAAAGGATTCGGTTGACGCTGATCTCCCTGGCCAACCGGAGGCCATGCACCAGCGCCTCATACTCGGCGATGTTGTTGGAGGCCTTGAAGTGGATCTGGAGAACATACTCCAGCCGGTCTCCCTTGGGCGAGGTGTGGACGATGTCGGCTCCCAAGCCCCCGAGCAAGCCGTCGAAGTGCATCCTCTAGTGGTCCGAGTCGGGAACCGGGGGGAGGTATTGGGTTTCAGCCCAATCGATGAGGAAGCCCGCCAGAGCCTGTGACTTGATCGTGAGCCTTGGCTCGTACTGGATGGAGTAGGTGGCGAGCTCGATGGCCCATTTGGCGACTCTGCTGGTGGTGTCCTTGTTGCCGATGATTTCTAAAAGGGGTGCAGTGCACACGAACTTAATCGGATGCTCCTGGAAGTAGTGCTTGAGCTTCTTGCGCGCCAGGTACATGCTGTAGCACATCTTCTGGTAGTGGGGGTAGTTCTGCTTGGAGAGGGAGAGAACCTCGCTGAGGTAGTAGACGGGTCACTGAACCAGTTGATCCTTGCCTTCCTCGGGGCAGTCCACCACCAGGATGATGCTAACGACCCGGCTGATGGTTGCTATATAGAACCGGCGCTATGGATAGCATGCGCTTGAGGTCATGAAAGACGGCGTCGGCCTGTGAGGTCCAGGAGAACTTATCCGTCTTCTTCATCAACTGGTATAGAGGGAGTGCCTTCTCCCCTAGCTGGCTGACGAAACAGCTGAGGGAGGCCAGGCATCCGGTGAATTTCTGGACTCTGAGCAAGCTCTTGGGCGGCTGCATTCTCTCGATAGCCGCAATCTTCTCCGGGTTTGCCTCGATCCCTTGCTATGAAACGGGGAAACCGAGTAGCTGGCCAGATGGGACACCAAAGACGCACTTCTCCGGGTTCAGCTTCATCTAGTACCGGCGGAGGTTGCCGAACGTTTCCCCCAAGTCCTCGAGGAGGGTGCGTTTCTCCTTTGTCTTGATGACGACGTCGTCTACATAGGCATGCATGTTTCGGCCGATCTGTGAGTGCAAGCATTTCTGCATACATCGATGATAGGTAGCGCCTGCATTCTTCAGACCTAAAGGCATGGTAACATAGCAGAAAGCCCCATATGGGGTGATAAATGACGTTTTTATCTGGTTAGTCGGGTTTAGCCGGATCTGATTGTAACCGGAGTAAAAATCCAAAAAGGACAACAAATCGCAGCCGGTCGTGGAATCGATAACCTGATCGATATGGAGCAATGCGAAGGGATCTTTCGGGCATGCCTTGTTTAGGCTGGTGTAGTCGATACACATGGGCCAGGTCTTGTTTTTCTTCAACACCAGGACTGGGTTGGCCAGCCAGTCCGGGTGGTACGCTTCCATGATGAACCCGGCTACAAGGAGCCGGGTGATCTCGTCACCAATGATCTTTATCTTTTCTTCTGCGAACCGGCATAGGGGCTGCTTGAACGGCTTGGCATCCGGCCGCACATGAAGTGAGTGCTCGGCGAACTCCCTCGGCACACCTGGCATGTCCTTGGGTGACCATGCGAAGATGTCTCGATTCTCACGGAGGAAGTCGACGAGCGTGCCTTCCTACTTGCTATCCAAGTTGGCACCAATGGTGACGAAATTGGTCAGGTCGGAGGGGTCGAGAAGAATCTTCTTCATCTCCCTGGCCGGCTGGAAATCTGCATCTCCAACCGGCTTCCTTCTAGCCGGCATCTCTTGCTGGGCCATGGCCACATTGTGCATGATCTCGCGCTTATCTTCGGCTATGATGAGGGCTTCAGACAGCTTGGAGCCGGCTGAGACGCATTCCATCGATTGCCTAAAGCAGTCGGCAATGATGATTACACCATTTGACCCCAGCATCTTCGTCTTGAGATACACATAGTGGGGGACAGCCATGAACTTGGCGAGGGCGGGGCGCCCAAGGAGAGCGTGGTAGGAGCTCGACAAGTTCACCACCTCGAACCATACCGGCTCATGCTGGAAGTTCTCATCGGTGCTTAAGATGACTATAACATCCCCATTTCAGCAACCCTAATTTGTTGTCCAGAACGCAAAAATCAGGGGGAACAAAAACTTTTTCTTGTACTTGGTGCAGTGTTTGCTTGTTGTTTGTTTATGCTTGTCCATGTGAGTGTATACCATATGATACTCCTTACCTCACCATCAGTTGACAAAAGCTATGTAACAAAACTATCCTGGCTCATTTTACATATTCTCAAATGTTCTGGCATTTCAAAACCTGAGCCAAGAAGCCTTTCAAAACCAACTATTTTAGTAGCTTCTATTTATAAAACTATGGAGAGCTATATAACATAATCTCCTTATGTTTCCAAGACAGAACCTTCTACTATTCTTATCTCTAGATTTAACAAAACCTTGTTACGAAGCATTTGAATTCTACCCTTGGTAGAGATACCAAGAGACCCTCATCTTATTCCAAACTCCAACCTTTCAAAATTTCCCATCCTCACCTCAAGCCAAGCTTGATGGTAACCCCTAGTAGTAGGGTTGCTTAGTTTATAAGATGAATTGCCTTGATCTGCTGTTTGGCTTGTTTGCTTAGGAAGTAGTATGAGCTACTCTAGGACCTCATCACTAGGATCAAGAGGTTTCCAAATCACCACACCCTAAGCAAGAGTACAAAGCTGGATCTAATCTCTAGATACTAGGTGATCATCTAAAACCCTTAACTAGATCAATTCTGAAGTGATCCCTTCTAGAAGCTTCCAAGTCAATGAAGACCAGTATCAAGCAAGGACCCTTCCTACTCAATCTAAACTTCACCATAATCCACTTGATGATGCTTTGGTACCTTGCATCCCATCAAAATCAGCACCACCCACATTCCAGTCAAAAACCCTAAATCTGCCAAATTTGGCTAAGTCTGGAAAACTATTTCCAAAATCACCTTTTTGAATGTCTCCCTTTCCCAACCCTTGTGAAATTTTGGAAATGCATTTGAACCATATTTTTAACCATCATAAGTACTACCAAGGACCACTTCTTCCGTTGGTTAGATCATCCTCCAACCTACTGGTTCTTGATGGTTTTGTAGGCAAGAAAATAGCTATTCCTGCAAATCTAGTCATCATGCCTACTTTGATAGAAGCTCACACCATCATCCAACCTTCTATGAACCAACTATCTGCATGGTTGTGTTCTACTCATATAGGTCTATCAATATCTAATTCACTTGTTCCAAGTGAATCGTTGTGCTTCTTAAACCCACAAGGTTTTGAAGGCTAGTTGATAATCTGCTTTGGCAGGCTTATTTTATTCAACATTTGAAAGCCTGTCATGGTGAGCTCAAGCAGGATCAAGCTCAAACCTCTACCCCATTGCAATATAAATCACTTGGTCTATCCATCGATATATCCCATGCCCCAAGGGGAGCCCTGAGCTTCAAGATCTGGCAAGGTTTTCGTGGCATGAAAACAATCTTACCCAAGATCCTTAAATCTCTAGTTTTCACCAAAATCAACTTGTATTCTCCAATCCCAAGGTTTCAAATTCTTGATACACCTTGTCTACATCATCTACCTTGATCACCAAGATTTATCAAATATTACCCATAATTATTATGGCACCAAATCAAATTAATCTCTTTAATAGACAAATTCTCCAAAACTCCTTTCCCAAAGGAAAGTTTTGTTTTTGCCAAAACACTTCCCTAAATTTTGGCTCAATTGAGATCCATATCTCATACCCTAACTCCCAACTTCAAAAATAAATATTTTTGAAGGGTTTTATTATTTCTTTTTGCCTATTTTCTTAAATGGCAGAAATGGAATAATAATAGTTTTAAATACTTTTAAGACTCAATAAATCTTGGAAAAAATCCCCTAAGTGTGTATTCACATTTGGGAACAACTAAAACCAAAAACCAACCTTGCAAAATGTAAAATTATCAAATGATCTTCTAGAAACTACTTCTGTACTTTTTGAATAAATGATTTTAAGTGGACTTAAAATCGTTAGAAAAATCACAAATAATTCCCCGAGAGGTCCCTTAACCTCATCTTCCTCCCAGTACCATTTTATCATCTGGTCCAATGGAAATTTTTGGACTTTCTTCATAACCACATATTTGATCAAAATTGCCAAGTAAACAAATCCTCAAATCAAAAACCCACCAAACCTATACCATTATGGTCAAACAAACTTTCACAACACACCTCTTAGCCCTCTGGTCGAGAGAAACTGTAGCATCACTGTAGCAACCCACTTCCCCTTGTATTTAGTGCTTGGAGGAAGGAGAGATACACACTTTGGTCACACCTTGTCCTTACTTCTTGCAGCACACCACCCCACCTCCTCTTTGTGTCCTGCACGACCCCAGTGCCCTCTCCACCGCCCACATTGCCCAATAGCAAGGCCATGGACCATGTCCAAGTTCCCCCATGAGCCAAGCTCACCTTGAACCAGCCCTTTCGGATTTAAGGCTGGGAGGCCACCCACAAGCCTCTCTGGCCACTCATTCGCCTCACCTCAACTCCCCAGCCACCCCTCTCCCTCCCCCTTGCTCTATCCTGCTAGACAGAAGAAGAGCAAGGAGCTTCGGCCATCTCCTCCAAATCGAGCAAAGCTCCTCCCCCATGCCTCTCTCCCTCTGCATGTTGTACTGCTGGACTCCCCTTGCTCCCCCGCATCTAATCCTGCCCTTATTTTCAGCAGGAAGAAGGTCCTGGGTGCTGCGGCGTCGAGCTCTGACGAGCCCCTCTCGGTCACAGCCACGCGAGGTCTCTCCCGTCACGGAACGGGCCCTTGCTCCCCCTCGTCAGGACCACCATCTCGCACCGCGTCCCTCCGCCGCATCCCCGATGCCGACGAGCCCTCCGGTCAGCCTCCCCACCACTTCCCTTCCTCTGCTAGGGTTCCGACCCACCGCCGCCGGCGCGAGCAGGACGACAGCGCACAACCGTCGATCCTGGATTTAATCGAATGACTATAGAACTACCTTTGGTAATTTCCTGAGGGCATTCTGTTAATTATTTTGGAGTAATTCCAACTCTCAGAGGTTCAGTACATAAAACTCTACAAAATTCTCCAAGGAAATAATTTTTGGAGCTCCAGAACTTTTCTGGTGATTTATTCCCTAAAACTAGAAGTTATTTCACTAGGAAAATCATAACTATTTAAAGAAAAGTGATAAATTAATGAAACCACTTTTGTTGGTTTCATTTTATCAACATCTTCATGTAGGTATCCTTTTTATACAATGATATCATACAAAATATGTCCTTGATCCCAAAACCCTCTCCTAGGTAGTTCCTTGACAATAAACCCTAAGGGGTGTTCATTCCCTTCTCCAAGGCCATCTCAATCTCCTAAATCCAATCCTCTCAAAACCTACTGATTTGAGTAATGTGTGGTATGTTTGTTTGTTGTATTGTAATAATGCTTGTATGCCTTGTTTTGATTGTGGTCATGCTTGTTTGCATGTATACTCGATGACAACGATAGTTGCGCTTGTATTGACACCGAGAAGAAGAGATCTTATTATTATTGGTATTGGTATTCTTGGTTATCTAAAGAAGAAGTCTAGGGACATTATGCCATATTGCTGATCTCAGGCAAGCCACCTTCTTGCTCATAAGCCTTGTCCTAGTGTTTTACTTATGCATGTTTTATCTACTGTTTATCAAAACTGCATTGTTTACTATATGTTGATGTATATATGGTAGTGGTTTGGCTCCTCCGAACTATTACACTTGTGTACTGTTATGTACAACCCCCTTAGTGACACCTACTTGTCCCTAGTATAATAGATGGTGTATTACACCATACCCTTTGGAGACCCCGTTTTAGCCGAAGCAAAAACTAGAGGATGGGAAGACCCCGGAAAAATGTTTTACCAAATGTTTTATGATAAAACCTTGGTGAGGTGGGACCTCCCAAGAGATGTTGAGAAATAAAAAGGTTTTGTTTTACAAAATGCTGAAGGAAAGGTGGAGGAAAAAGGTTTACAAAAACGCACCCGGTTCTTTGTAGTTTAGCTATAACAACTTAACCCATGCAACCACATTACTCTGGAATGGGACAGGGCTGGATTTGATGTTTGTCTATTCTGGTATAAGCTGCCTCGCAACTACTACAGGGGATAAAACTCCCTGGAGGGTGGACCTTCTCTGGACAAACGTTCCATGTGGGACGTCGACGGGCAGAAGGAACGAAGGGTTTACGGACCTCCACGCGTTACTATGAACCCCTCATTGAAAGCGCACACTCGATAAGTGGAAAAAGTGCTCCGGTTGGTTGTGAACTATAAAGGACGTCCTGGTGTTGAGGGGAACAACACTCATATGGTAGGAACTTATATTGGAGTGGGCATCCGGAGAGTCTTGATCGGTTACTCGACCCACGATCGGTGTAGATCAGGGTAGTGTACCCGGATGATGTGGGGAAAGTGCACAACCTCTGCAGTGTGTAAATCTATTTGAATAGCCGTGTCCGCTGTCATCGACGGGTTGGACAAACTTCTTTAGAGCAGTGCTGGTTTTGTTTTCAAAGAGGATTTCGGCAAATAAATGGCTTTGGAAATGTTTTTACCATGGGATGGTCGTAAAGGAGGAAGGTTTTGACCATGGGATGGTCGGACGGGAAAGAAAGGAGTTTGGTCGTGGGACGACCGGAAGAAAGGAACAAATGGGTGACCCAGTCCTGATGTTTTCTAAAACTTTTCAAAATGGTTTCCAAAATGTTTTACAAAAGTTTTCAACAAAGATATGTAGATGCTATATCTACAAGAGAAACTAATTGAGAAAAGAACCTCTCCTCTAGCCCTCCTACTACCACAGCCATAATGCATAGCCTCTTGTTATTATTGTTATCTTAAGGTGGTTTGCGAGTACATTCAAAGTACTCACTTGCATTGTCCCTGGCTATTAACTTAGTCAGATATAAAGAAGAGGATGAAGTTGATGGCTATGCGAGCTAGGACGTCCTCCCAGTCAGTTGCCTGTAGGTTGAGGCATGATTGGGCTCTGCGCGTGATGATGTTCCGCTGCTGAAGATGGTATAGCCATAACGACATTTATGTAAGTCTTGTAATTCGGTATATCTCGGATGTTGTAATGATACTTGTCGGTTATGTTTCACGGCTCACTGATCATGGGAACGTGGATATATACATAACAGGGATTTCTCGGATGATTAATGCAGGGGCCCCACAGACTTGGTATCAGAGCCATCCTGACTGTATGAGAACCTTAGTTAGCATGGTCGTTAGACAGGAACCTTATTTTGAAAACCCCGGCTTGAGAAAACTAGTTCTCAATGAGTTTCAAAAGGTTCTACTTCTTCTCTTACTCTAAGTAAATGCTTTCGAAAATGGTTTCCTCTAACTCTCGTCCAAACTTCAAACCTACGGATTTAAATAACTATGATCTAGAACCCGGTGAAGACAATGAGAACAAGATGAAGACAAGCACCTACCAGCAAACACAAGGAGACTACAATATCGCTCTACCAGCGGAATCCTCATAATCAGAAGACATCAAGTGTTTTACTATCAAGAAGCGTCCAAGATACGATGAAGGATTTATCGACAAGATAGTGACTCCGATCTGAAGAAAGACGGTATCTAGGGTCAATAGTCCTAAGAATAGGAATTCCCCTACATCGCGAGTAGTTAACTCCTTGGTCCCTAGCGTTGACCGTGTTTTCTTGCTTAAGTGCATCCTGTGTTGCTTGATGTGTGTTGTTTGCCATGGACATTGCGAGCCCCTCGCTCTATTCGCCTTGTTTATATGTTCTGGTTTGCTTTGGCCTCCTTAAAAATGTGACTCGAGGAGCGATAACCCACCTAGTAACTCAGGAAACCCCTGTGTTAGATGCCGGTAGTGAGACCCAGACTAACCTCGAGAGTATATGGGAGGAAAAGCATCACAAGAACCAGGAGTTCAACCTCGTCAAGTCAGAATCAAATTGAAGATTTCACCTCAGCAGGACGGCATACCTCGTCAAACTAACCTCGCAAGACTCGTCCATAGCACCACACTCCCTTGCACCTCAGTCTACTATAGCAACAATCCCGTTGAAGCCCGAAGTCGATCACTAAAGGATCCTCAATATCCACAGGAAACCACCCGATAAGTCAACCAAGACAAGAAGTGACAACCCAACTACACTAACCTTCGGTATATTAGAGGTTCCGACCACCTCAAGAGACTACCTATTATAGTCGCACCTACCCAAACCGATGGGAAGTTCCTCCCTAGAAGCTCAGAACTACCCCTGAAGCCAGATGATAAGGAAGCGTGAAGACAACGAGTCCACTCTGCCATCGAACAGAAACAACACCCAGAGTTCAAGAAAAGACGACTCCACGGAAGATAGATGCCTCTAATCCGACGAAGAACTATCAAGATGATTCGTAAACCGCTCACTTGTCCTAATCTAACTCCTTAAGAATTCGTTAGGAAATCACCCCTGCCAAGGTTGATAAAATGAGGCGTCGCTTGAAGACCTCCACTCAAGACCAGGAAGATACAACCTTCCTCTAGAATCATGCCAGCCCTCCAAGACAGAAGATCCGCACCACTCCTAACGCACCTTAGTGAAGCTCTAAGGTGGAAAGACTGCGTCTTTCCACTCAAATCTAGAAGACCGCCTACCAGAAGAGGTTTCAGAAGAGATCTTAGGATCCGATGTCTTTTCGCCAAATAGCAACTCGCGAGTTAACAAAGGAGAAACTAATTGAAGATTCTACGAAGTCCCTTCACTACTTCAGCTGAAGACCCACCTGAAGGACCGCAGGATCGCTAACCTCTTAGTTCCGGTCGCATAGAGAACGTGACAATCCAATAGCTCCAACAAATAAGTACGAATAATCATAGTATATAAGCCCCGGACCTACCCTCGCGGGCGCCATCGGAAGAACTCCCAACTCTATGAAAAAGAGTGACGACAGTCTTCAAAACAACAATCCACGACTCCAAGAAGGAAGGACTATGTCAACTCTCCGATCTACCCCAGATTCAATCCTAAGAGGGAAAGACTGCGTCTTTCCCGCAAAATAGAATAACCCTCTGCCAGAAGCAATCCAACAGTTGGCCCAAAGACGCAACTAGGATACGGTAATCCCTTAGGAGAGACGTCATAAACCATTACCGCAGGAGGATCAATCCTCACAATCCTTGTTGGAGCTTGCTTAGCTCTCGTGTATCAAGACGATTGAAGTTCAATCTCACCATTGTAGTGACCCTGTTCAAAGACAATGCAAACCAGTTAGTACGCGAGAAACACCTAGCACTAACTCGAACAAAATTCCCCTAACCTTACTCTCCCGAATCTCGGGACGAGATTCTTTTAAGGGGGAAAGGTCTGTAACATCCCAATTTCAGCAACCCTGATTTGTTGTCAGAATGCAAAAATCAAGGGGAAAAAAAACTTTTTATTGTACTTGGTGCAGTGTTTGCTTGTTGTTTGTTTATGCTTATGCATGTGAGTGTATACCATATGATACTCCTTACCTCACCATCAGTTGACAAAAGCTATTTAACAAAACTATCCTGGCTCATTTTAAATATTCTCAAATGTTCTAGCATTTCAAAACCTGAGCCAAGAAGCCTTTGCAAACCAACTATTTTAGTAGCTTCTATTGATCAAACTATGGAGAGCTATATAACATAATCTCCTTATGTTTCCAAGACAGAACCTTCTACTATTCTTATCTCTAGATTTAACAAAACCCTGTTACGAAGCATTTGAATTCTACCCTTGGTAGAGATACCAAGAGACCCTCATCTTATTCCAAACTCCAACCTTTCAAAATTGCCCATCCTCACATCAAGCCAAGCTTGATGGTAACCCCTAGTAGTAGGGTTGCTTAGTTTATAAGATGAATTGCCTTGATCTGATGTTTGACTTGTTTGCTTAGGAAGTAGTATGAGCTACTCTAGGACCTCATCACTAGGATCAAGAGATTTCCAAATCACCACACCCTAAGCAAGAGTACAAAGCAGGATCTAATCTCTAGATACTAGGTGATCATCTAAAACCCTTAACTAGATCAATTCTGAAGTGATCCCTTCTAGAAGCTTCCAAGTTAATGAGGACCAGTATCAAGCAAGGACCCTTCCTACTCAAGCTACACTTCACCATCATCCACTTGATGATGCTTTGGTACCTTGCATCCCATCAAAATCATCACCACCAACATTCCAGTCAAATACCCTAAATCTGCCAAATTTGGCTAAGTCTGGAAAACTATTTCCAACATCACCTTTTTGAATGTCTCCCTTTCCCAACCCTTGTGCAATTTAGGAAATGCATTTGAACCATCTTGTTAACCATCATAAGTACTACCAAGGACCACTTCTTACCTTGGTTAGATAATCCTCCAACCTACTTGTTCTTGATAGTTTTGCAGGCAAGAAAATAGCTATTCCTGCAAATCTAGTCATCATGCCTACTTTGATAGAAGCTCACACCATCATCCAACATTATTTGAACCAACTCTCTGCATGGTTGTGTTCTAATAATATAGTTCTATCAATATCTACTTCACTTGTTCCAAGTGGATCGTTGTGCTTCTTAAACCCACAAGGTTTTGAAGGCTAGTTGATAATCTGCTTTGGCAGGCTTATTTTATTCAACATTTGAAAGCCTGTCATGGTGAGCTCAAGCAGGATCAAGCTCAAACATCTACCCCATTGCAATCTACATCACTTGGTCTATCCATATATATATCCCATACCCCAAGGGGAGCCCTGAGCTCCAAGATCTAGCAAGGTTTTGGTGGCATGAAAACAATCTTACCCAAGATCCTTAAATCTCAAGTTTTCACCAAAATCAACTTGGATTCTCCAATCCCAAGGTTGCAAATGCTTGATACACCTTGTATGCATCATCTACCTTGATCACCAAGATTTATCAAATATTACCCATAATTATTATGGCACCAAATCTAATTAATCTCTTTAATAGTCAAATTCTCCAAAACTCCTTTCCCAATGGAAAGTTTGGTTTTTGCCAAAACACTTCCCTAAATTTTGGCTCAATTGAGATCCATATCTAATACCCTAACTCCCAACTTCAAAAATAAAAATATTTTTGAAGGGTTTTATTATTTATTTTTGCCTATTTTCTTAAATGGCAGAAATGGAATAATAATAGTTTGAAATACTTTTAAGCCTCAATAAATCTTGGAAAAATTCCCCTAATTGTGTATTCATATTTGGGAATAACTCAAACAAAAACCAACCTTTCCCAATGTAAAATTATCAAATGATCTTCTAGAAACTACTTCTGTACTTTTTTGAATAAATGATTTTAAGTGGACTTAAAATCCTTAGAAAAATCACAAATAATTCCTAGAGAGGTCCCTTAACCTCATCTACCTCCTTGTAGCATTTCCTCATCTCGTCCAATGCAAATTTTTGGACTTTCTTCATAACCACCTATTTGATCAAAATTGCCAAGTAAACAAATCCTCAAATCAAAAACCCACCAAACCTACACCATTCTGGTCAAACAAACTTGCACAGCACACCTCTCATCTCTCTGGTCCAGAGACACTATAACATCACTATAGCAACCCTCTTCCCCTTGTCTTTACTGCTTGGAGGAAGGAGAGGTACACACTTTGGAAACACCTTGTCCTTACTTCTTGCAACACTCCACCCCACCTCCTCTCTGTCTCCTGCACGACCCCAGTGCCCTCTCCACCGCCCACATTGCCCAATATCAAGGCCATGGACCATGTCCAAGCTCCCCCATGAGCCAAGCTCACCTTGAACCAGCCCTTTCGGATTTAAGGCTAGGAGGCCACCCCCAAGCCTCTCTGGCCACTCATTCGCCTCCTCTCATCTCCCTAGCCACCCCTCTCCCCCCCTTGCTCTGTCCTGCTAGAAAGAAGAAGAGCAAGGAGCTTCGGCCCTCTTCTCCAAATCGAGCAAAGCTCCTCCCCCCATGTTTCTCTCCCTCTGCATTTCGTACTGCTGGACTCCCCTTGCTCCCCCGCATCTAATCCTGCCCTTATTTTCAGCAGGGAGCGGGTCCTGGGTGCTGCGGCGTCGAGTTCCGACGAGCCCCTCTCGGTCGCCGCCGTGCGAGGTCTCTCCCATCACGGAACGGGCCCTTGCTGCCCCTCGTCGGGACCACCATCGCACGCCGCGTCCCTCCGCCGCCTCCCTGACGCCGACGAGCCCTCCGGTGAGCCTTCCCGCCACTTCCTCACCTCTGCTAGGGATCCGACCCGCCGCCACCGGCGCGAGCAGGACGACAGCGCACAGCCGTCGATCCTGGCTTTAATCGAACGGCTATCGTCGCCCGGTACCCCTTCGGTGCCCCATGTGGCTGACCGCCGGGCCTCGCCCGTCAGGAATTCAAAGGCTGTCCCGCGTCCGGCGATGCCCGATTGGTCCACTATCACCCTGCATGGCCCAACCTCCTCCCAGTACTGTCCCAGTTGCCTCCCTCTTTAATCCTTTTTCCTACCATTTTGTAGTATGCCTTGAGGATTAAATCAAAACAAAAATGGAAAACCCCACATTTTGCCCAGATTCAATTTTTGACATGTTCCTATATGTTTTCTCTAACATGCAGAACCAACCCTAGTACAAACAGGTATGTCAATAAATTCTAGAAATAAATATACAAACAGGTATCTATTCTAGTAAATAAATTCCCCAGAGAACCATCCTTATCTAAATGTAGTGAAATAAACCTTCCTTGGTAGGTTTCCACCATAATTATTTTTGAACAATGCCCCCTTACCTTTTGGAGCTATGGAGTATCTTTTACAAAAATAACAAAAACCAGACCAACCTAACTTTAGAATTTTCCCTAGACCAAACCATGAGTTATTTTGACCTCATTCCAACTCTCTGTGATGTGGTACACTAAATAATACCAAAATCCAGGAGACCAAGATTTATTGAGCTTCTGAGGATTTCTAATGAATTAAACATTTTTGTCCATAGTGTTATCCCTAGATAAATCATCACAGTGGTTCCACAACTCCAAAAAGGTTTATTCCAATTTCTGCATAAAGGTATCCTAAATACATACAATGTTCCGTTGGAATCAACTCAAAATCTTCTATAGATTTAATTAGGTGAAAAATACAAAACACCTATAGAACTGCCTTTGGGAATTTCCTGAGGGCATTCTGGTAATTATTTTGGAGTGATTCCAACTCTCAGGGGTTCAGTACATAAAACTCTACAAAATCGTCCAAGAAAATAATTTTTGGAGCTCCAGAACTTTTCTGGTGATTTATTCCCTAAAATAGAAGTTATTTCACTAGGAAAATCATAACTATTTAAAGGAAAGTGATAAATTAATGAAACCACGTTTGTTGGTTTCATTTTATCAACATATACCTGTAGGTATAATTTTTATACAATGATATCATACAGAATATGTACTTGATCCCAAAACCCTCTCCTAGGTAGTTCCTCGACAATAAACCCTAAGGGGTGTTCATTCCCTTCTCCAAGGCCATCTCAATCTCCTAAATCCAATGCTCTCAAAACCTACTGATTTGAGTAATGTGTGGTATGTTTGTTTGCTGTATTGTAATAATGCTTGTATGCCTTGTTTTGATTGTGGTCTTGCTTGTTTGCATGTATACTCGATGACGATAGTTGCGCTTGTATTGACGCCGAGAAGAAGAGATCTTATTATTATTGGTATTGGTATTCTTGGTTATCTAAAGAAGAAGTCCAGGGACATTATGCCATATTGCTGATCTCAGGCAAGCCACCTTCTTGCTCATAAGCCTTGTCCTACTGTTTTACTTATGCATGTTTTATCTACTATTTATCAAAACTGCATTGTTTACTATATGTTGATGTATATATGGTAGTGGTTTGGCTCCTCCGAACTATTACACTTGTGTACTATTAAGTACAACCCCCTTGGTGACACCTAATTGTCCCTAGTAGAATAGATGGTGTATTACACCATACCCTTTGGAGACCCCGTTTTAGCCGAAGCAAAAACTAGAGGATGGGAAGACCCCGGAAAAATGTTTTACCAAATGTTTTATGATAAAACCTTGGTGAGGTGGGACCTCCCAAGAGATGTTGAGAAAGAAAAAGGTTTTGTTTTACAAAATGCTGAAGGAAAGGTGGAGGAAAAAGGTTTACAAAAACGCACTCGGTTCTTTGCAGTTTAGCTATAACAACTTAACCCGTGCAACCACATTACTCTAGAATGGGACAGGGCTAGATTTGATGTTTGTCTATTTTGGTATAAGCTGCCTCGCAACTACTACATGGGATAAAACTCCCTGGAGGGTGGGCCTTCTCTAGACAAACGGTCCATGTGGGACATCGACCAGGAGAAGGAATGAAGGGTTTACAGACCTCCACGCGTTACTATGGGCGCCTCATTGAAAGCGCACACTTGATATGTGGAAAAAGCGCTCTGGTTGGTTGTGAACTATATAGGACGTCCCGGTATTAAGGCGAACAACACTCATAGGGTAGGCACTTATATTGGAGTGGGCATCCGGAGAGTCTTGATCGGTTACTCGACCCACGATTGGTGTAGATCAGGGTAGTGTACCCGGATGATGTGGGGAAAGTGCACAACCTCTGCAGTGTGTAAATCTATTTGAATAGCCGTGTCCGCGGTCATGGAAGGGTTGGACAAACTTCTGTACAACGGTGCTGGTTTTGTTTTCAAAGAGGATTTCGGCAAAGAAATGGCTTTGGAAATGTTTTGACCATGGGATGGTCGTAAAGGAGGAAGGTTTTGACCATGGGATGGTCGGACGGGAAAGAAAGGAGTTTCGTCGTGGGACGACCGGAAGAAAGGAACAAATGGGTGACCCAGTCCTGATGTTTTCTAAAACTTTTCAAAACGGTTTCCAAAATGTTTTACAAAAGTTTTCAACAAAGATATGTAGATGCTATATCTACAAGAGAAACTAATTGAGGAAAGAACCTCTCCTGGAGGCCTCCTACTACCACAGCCATAATGCATAGCCTCTTGTTATTATTGTTATCTTAAGGTGGTTTGCGAGTACATTCAAAGTACTCACTGGCATTGTCCCTGGCTATTAACTTGGTCAGATATCAAGAAGAGGATGAAGTTGACGGCTATGCGAGCTAGGACATCCTCCTAGTCAGTTGCATGTAGGTTGAGGCATGATTGGGCTCTGCGCGTGATGATGTTCCGCTGCTGAAGATGGTATAGCCATAACGGCATTTATGTAAGTCTTGTAATTTGGTATATCTCGGATGTTATAATGATACTTGTCAGTTATGTTCCACGGCTCACTGATCATGGGAACGTGGATATATACATAAGAATGATTTTTCGGATGATTAATTCGGGGGCCCACAGACTTGGTATCAGAGCCATCCAGACTGTAGGAGAACCTTAGTTAGCATGGTCATTAGGTAGGAACCTTATTTTGAAAACCCCGGCTTGTGAAAACTAGTTTCTCAATGAGTTTCAAAAGGTTCTACTTCTTCTCTTACTGTAAGTAAATGCTTTCGAAAATGTTTTCCTCTAACTCTCGTCCAAACTTCAAACCTACAGATTTTAAATAACTAGCATCTAGAATCCGGTGAAGACAATGAGAACAATATGAAGACAAGCAACTACCAGCAAACACAAGGAGACTACAATATCGCTCTACTAGCGGAATCCTCATAATCAGAAGACATTAGGTGTTGCACTATCAAAAAGCGTCCAACATACGACGAAGGATTTATGGGCGAGATAGTGAATCCGACCTGAAGAAAGACGGTATCTAGGGTCAATAGTCCTAAGAATAGGAATTCCCCTACATCACGAGTAGTTAACTCCTTGGTCCCTAGCGTTGACCGTGTTTGCTTGCCTAAGTGCATCTTGTGTTGCTTGATGCGTGTTGTTTGCCGTGGACATTGCGAGCCCCTCGCCCTGTTCGCATTGTTTGTATGTTCTGGTTTGCTTTGGCCTCCTTAAAAATGTGACTCGAGGAGCGATAACCCACCTAGTAACTCAGGAAACCCCTGTGTTAGATGCCGGTAATGAGACCCAGACTAACCTCGAGAGTATATGAGAGGAAAAGCATCACAAGAACCAGGAGTTCAACCTCGTCAAGTCAGAATAAACTCGAAGATTTCACCTCAGAAGGACGGCATACCTCGTCAAACTAACCTTGCAAGACTCGTTAATAGCACCACACTCCCTTGCTCCTCAGTCTACTACAGCAAGAATCCCGTTGAAGCCCGAAGTCGATCACTGAAGGATCCTCAATATCCACAGGAAACCACCCGATAAGTCAACCAAGACAAGAAGTGACGACCCAACTACACTAACCTTCGGTATATTAGAGGTTCGGACCGCCTCAAGAGACTACCTATTATAGTCGCACCTACCCAAACCGACGGGAAGTTCCTCCCTAGAAGCTCAGAACTACCCCTAAAGCCAGATGATAAGGAAGCGTTGTAGCATCCCAATTGTCTAACAATTGTAATGCTACTTGGTCTACTAAGATAATGGCTACTTCCTATATATAATTGTTGCATCATAATTATATCATGCTCATGTCATCATGCCACCTTGCATTTGAGCATCATATAAAACCTTTTTCTTTTTGATCTTCCCTCATATGCATTATTAATTGTATTTGCCTCTTGTTATTGTATTTGGTTATTGATATATTGTTTAATGCCCAAGTTGAGTTGGGGGCATATCTTTTATTCAAATCCATCACTTTTCTTTTCACCACCTTACACTTACACCATTCCATTTATCCATGAGCTTGTGTTCCTTTTTCTTTTGATATTATTCTAGCTCATGTGGATGGGGTGGATCTAATTCTATAACTTCTTTTGCTTGGTCTTTATTCCACTTCTGGGGAATGCATAAGAATAATGCCATATTATTATTATTGTTTTCACAAAATAAATCATGGCATTTATTATTTTGCATGGGCCATGCAACCACCATCACCACCTTTAGCTCCTTTGGATTTTTCTCTTTGTTTAGTGGATCTTTCTTTGTGGGACCTTTTCCACCTCTCTCCACCATTTCCTTGTCCCAACAAAACCATTTCTCCATCAAGCATGTTCATATGGGATCCTCTTTTTATTTAATTTTAGACCCCACCCCTCTCTCTCTTTGTGTTTTCCTCACCAACTTGTGCCCAACCACTAGGCCCCACCTCACTCCAAAGCCAGCTCTCTCTCTTTTATTTCAAATTTACAAAAACTTCCAAAAAGGGGTATTTTTGAGTTTGTTTGAATCTGCAACAAAACAAAAATCAAAACAGTTAATAAAATAAAAAGAAAAACAAAATAACAAAAACACCTTACCTGCAGCCTAGCAGCAGCCCACCGCCGCAGCCTCTCCTGGCCCACTTCCCCAGCCTGCCTCCCCAGCCCGTACCGCTTCGCAGCGCCGTCGCCTCGCCCTGTTCCTCTTCCTCCTCTTCTGACACCGTTCGCTGCTCTCTCTCAGCAGCAGACGGAAAGCAGCGGAGAGGCGCAGGTGGCCGTTCCCCCCCGCCGTCTGCCGCGTCAGCCCACGCCTCCCGCACGCCAGCCCCTCCTCCTTATCCTCGCGCCAAGCCGCTTTTCTCCCTAACCCTAGCGACCTGCTCCGTTCCCCTTTCTCTCCTCCGTGTGCCGCCGCCAGTCTGAGGGCCACGTCGCCGTTGTTGTCCTCGCTGGTGTCCAAGGACTCGCCGGGGAGCGTCGCAGCGGTCCGTGTCATCGAGTTCCGCCAGCTAGGAGGACCAGGACCGCCCGGAGCCTCCCCCTCGTCAGAGCACCATGCGCCACCGCAGCAGCCTCGCCGTCCCCCTCCGCTCCGACCACCCCGTCCTCCGATCTCCGCGGGAATCAGACGAGGTGAGCACCCGCTCGTTCCTCTCCCGTTTCCTCCCCTCCGCGTGGCCGCGCCGCCCTTAATTGGCCCCCGCCGGTGAGGTGCCCCCACCGTCGTGCAGATTTAGGACGGCGTTTTCCCCTCGGTTCCCCGCGACGCCCCGTCCTGTACAGCCCGCCGCCGACGAATGCCCCCGAACGAGATCTGTAGCCGGAGCTGTCCTCTTTCTTTTTCGTTTTTACGGCAAGATCTATCTCGCCGCGGTTGCGACGCCACCCTCGCCGGAAAATCTCGCCATCGTCTGTCGCTGTCGCGATTCAGAGAGACAGTCGATGGGTTCAGACAGAGCACGGGCGGCATTTTCCGAAAAGAACCCCCTCACCTTTCGTCGACCACGCCCAGGTCCCTAGCAGCCCCAGCGACCCCACTCGCCAGCCCCAGTGCCGCTTTGCAAACTAGTCCCCGCGCTTTGCAGTTACCAACCCGCGCTCCCCTGGACCGCCCATGTGTCAGTCGCCCGCTGGCCGCGCGCGCGTGTGGCCCCATCACCACCCAGCCCCACCAGTTAGTCGAAGTGGCTAGAAGTAGCCGCGGTGAGAAAAGCCTTTTGCGCACGAATCTCGCCCAGTCAGCAGCGGCCCACCTGTCTGTGACTGTGGCTAGGTTTGCCTGAGTGTGAAACGTTTTTCTGTTTCTGTTTTTAAATAAATTTCTCAGAAATTGTTTAAATACAAATTCAAATCAGGTTTAAATAACTTTTCAAATATAAATCCAAACAATACAAATAATATATGTTTTTGAATCAGAAAAATGTGAGGAATTCAAATATGCCATTCAAAATATCATTTGAACACTTTAAAATATCGAGATGATTAAAATTACAATAAAATGCCATTTTCTTAATAAATTAATAACTTTAATTTTATAACTCCAAATTTGGCAAATAATATGTCTAAATCGATCAGCGCGACGAGCCCGTTCTATCTATGCAGTCCTTGTTCTGATTTGAAGCATGCATCATGTTATTATTAAAAATCTGAACTGTTTATGACAATAAAACTTGGTTAAATAAATAATAAAATGCTTTATTTCTCGTATCCACACCTCACCTTTGCCATGCTAATTTAATGCCATGTCAATTGTGCATCATTCATCATGGCATGCTTGTTTGCTTGTCGCATTTTAATTCAGATGTTTGTGCACTTTATTTATGTTGGCCCTTGTTTGTTTGGTTCTTCTTCGAATAGACGCCTGGCAGGAGAATTACCAGGAATCACAGGAGTACTACCCAGATCCATCTCTCGCTTCAACTAAGCTACCAGGCAGGCACAACCACATGCTTGCATACATACAGTACCTATTGCCTCTATCTTATTCTTGCATCATTGAGTCACGATTGCATTAAATTGAACCCCAAGTACTGCATAGCCTTTACTTTTAAACCCCACTGAAGCTTGTTCCTCCATCCCATGAGCCATTACTACAGGAGTTGTTTGAGCCATGCAAGTCGTAGAAAAGCATGTGTAGGGTATGTGAGAGTTTGATGAATAACGAGGTACCTAAGCAACATAACCTGAGTAGTAATGGGATAACTAATGAAAGAGGCACTGGTGAGCAATATCTGCTATTTGGTTTTTCATGCTCACTTGTGTCCCGTAGGACCCCGAGTACTTGATTCCTGTTCCTTGACTATTCGCACTATCCACATCCGGGAGGCCTTATGGACCCCCCTGAGCCAGAGCTTGATTCATTCTTATTTCTTGGGGCCACAAAGTAGTTTGGGACTTTATTACTATCCTGTACTTATGCCATGCTACTGTTTATTAAGATTGTGCGTGGAGCACCTGTACTATTTTGGATCGTGGAATGTTTTCGCGGTATCGACAAGCCCAGACACACTTTCGGGTTCCTAGTCATTTACAGCCATTGACACAAACCTTGGGTCCGTCTCGGAGCCGGCCAACTTCGTTGCGGGTAGCTTAATGGGGTGGCCCCCTGAAATATTTCTGAATCCTGTGATCGCTTTGTCGTGAATGCCTCGTTGGGTTTTGATTTGGTTTTTCCGAGGTTGATCGAGTGTGTGTTGCTATTCGTGCACCCCTGTAGGGTAAATCTTTCTGAAAGCCGTGTCCGCGGTTATGGACGACTTGGAGCACAGTTTCTCGATCATAGACAAGTATAACTAAAGAACCGCTTTTAATTTGACTAAGTACTTGACTAGTAAATAGTACAATACTCTTGGAATGGTTAATAAAACTGCCAACGGATGATGGGGGTTGTTCATCTGCTTCCTCGTTGGTAAGCGAGGAGGAGGATGGATCTGTTAATTATACTGTTATAACTGTTGTTCTTAATTCATGGACATCTGTCTATCATTGGTTAGGCGGATGGTTAGCGAGTATCTGTAGAATTGTTAGGTATTATCTTTTGCTGCAATTGCATCACCCCAGGTTGTGTCCCCTTTAGCGGCATAAAGACTTGCTGAGTACCCCTAGGGTCTCACACGATAAATTGTTTGATTCAGATGAACATGTGTAGCCGCAAGATGGATACTGGGTGGAAGATACAGATGATGTTGGCAACGATCATTCGGTGTAGAGATTCCGGGAACGGGGATCCATGAGATCTGTGGGCGGGATGTGTTTATTTATGTGGCATCTTATGCCGATTTGCTTCTTATCTGTACTCGGATCTTGTTTTCTGCTTCCGCCTGATACTCTGATGTGTGATGTATGAGGAACTATCCTACATTATTATCTCTATCTAGGACATTTGAATCTTGCCGTATGGCGTTGCAATATTTCTATTTCTTTTAGATGGAATGGCTCTGAGGACTGTTGTATGTGGCTTGCATACATACTCATTTGTGTATGTAGTTGATCCCTTCGCCTGCTGATTACGCCGCTCGTTCTTGTCCCGATGTCTGAAAGTGGTTAGGACGGCCGAATGGTCTACCGTGAGTGGCCCTGGGCCCCACCGTACTATTTTAACCACTTTCGTTCATCCAGGCATGTAACTAAGAGCGTAATTCATCGAGGTAGTTACAATTGGTATCAGAGCCATCCCGCCCTTCAGGGTCTCAGCCAAAATGGTCGTTGTCAGTCTAGCAAATATTTTTGGTAGTTATGTATACTAGGGAAAAACAAAACGTGAGAGTAGGACTGCTTCCATTTTTCTTCTTACCCACCCACCCACCCTTTTCTCGTAAGGAAGTGTAACGTTTTCAATCCTCTTCTAAAATTCAAACTAGGATTCACGTGTTCTGGGTTCCGTAGTACCATAGGTTGTGTGTGTGTGTGTGTGTGAATTCCTTGTCTATCCGTTGCATCCAAATGTTATCACTATCTGCCTTTTGGTTATCAACTATTGGTACATTCCATACCGACAGGCCTTTGTAAACCGACGCGATCTATTCTGATTCGTTGTATACCGATGCGATCTATCTTACTCTTTGTTATCCGACGTTATCTTGTTGGGGTGTTCTTTTTCGTGGTTACCAATCTTTAGGCTCATCTTAAGAAGAAGAAGGTGTTGGGATATGTGTTTTACTGATTCATGTGCGGAGTAATGATTTGAGTGCGGGATGGAGTCGCGACCATACCACTACTGTTATCATTTACTCTTGTATATTGAAATATTAGAGTTACTAATATTGATTCGTTAAGTGGTTTTGCGCATATAGTGGTATTTTAATGCCGAAATTTGCAGAAAATTTTTCTTTGTTAGTTTGTATACCACACTCCTTGTTCAGTCGTGTGCGTTATGCTTAATATCTTCTAGTTGCCTTGAACTCTGTTGATATTTTAATATCATCTCAGTGAATTGCATCCTTTAATCTTGGTTAATTCCATTCTGGTACTATTTTGGATTATTATCATTCTCCATTATAGTACTAACTTGTGTTTTATATCAATCATAGGATGGCACCACCACGCCGTTCTGAGGAGGACATACCACCTGAACTTGGGGCTGCTTTGGCAAGTATTGCAAATGCTTTGGCCACTATGCAGCAGAACCAGCAGCGCTTCGAGGAAAGCGTGAGGAGTAATGAGTTTGCTCCGCTACCTCCACCTCCCACGCGAGGAGACATCAAGAGTTTTCTCAAGTTCAACCCACGCCAATTTGAGGTGTCTGATCAGCCACTTGATGCGGATGATTGGCTTCGTGAAGTGTCAAGGTTGCTGATGACTGCGGATGTTCCCGAGCAAGAATGGGTCAAATGTGCTACTCACCTTCTGAAGGGAGATGCAGCTCTGTGGTGGGAAAATTACCTCAAGGCAGATCTCTCTGGTTTTTAGCCTACTTGGGAGCAATTCACTGCTGCTTTCAAAGAGCAATATCTGTCAGAAATTGTCATGGAAAGGATGAAGGAAGTGTTTCTCAACCTCAAGCAGGGCACTGATAATGTCAACACCTACATCAGAAACTTCATGAACCTTTCTCGGTATGGTGGCGATGAGATCTCTGATGACAAGAAGAAGCAAAAGAGGTTTCGGCAAGGCCTCAATGCTTCCATAAAATATGCTATCACTCATGCAAGGCCGGCATCTTTCCTGGAACTCCAACACACAGCTCTGCAAGAAGAAGCAAGTAGGCAAGTGTTTGATGAGTGAAAGAAACACAGCCGTGATACAGCAAGCTCTTTTGCTATGACAGCTCCTTCTAAGCGTCGTGTCTGGGTTCCTAACACCCCACCGTTGCTCCCTGCTCCACCAAGACCGTCAAGCTACGCACCAAGGCCACCAAACTCCTTCACTGCGGCTCCCAGGGGATACAACCACAACTACCCTGGAGCGCCTGGCGGAGTCCCTGGCTACGTTGCTCCACGTCCACCTGGTGCTTGCTATACTTGTGGAAACACTGGGCATCAGCACTGGAATTGTCCAATGAACAACAAAGCTCTTCCACCACCACCTCCAAGACCTGCGGCAAGTGCTCCTATGATTCGTG
Organism: Avena eriantha; assembly: GCA_910589775.1. Taxonomy (NCBI): domain Eukaryota; kingdom Viridiplantae; phylum Streptophyta; class Magnoliopsida; order Poales; family Poaceae; genus Avena; species Avena eriantha. The sequence continues at coordinate 171,632,312 of OU342741.1, read as the reverse complement.
CACCTCCACCTCGGGCTCTCAACATCAACACCAAGCCTGGGTCTACGGTTGCTCGTGCCAACTGTGTCAACGTTGCTCAAGTTGAGCATGCTCCTGGAGTTGTCATGGGTATGCTTCCTGTTAACTCAGTTCCTGCACGAGTTTTGTTTGATTCTGGTGCTTCACATTCTTTCGTTTCTCACAAATTTGCAAATGAGCATGAGCTTGTTATAGACCAGCTGGATAAGAAGTTAATGGTTCTTTCTCCCGGGGCAAGATTGTTATCTACCAAGATCAGCCATGGCAATCAAATTGAGATTGGTGGCTCTTCATTTCCAGCTTCCTTAATTGTTCTGGGCAATTCTGATATTGATGTTATCTTGGGCATGGATTGGTTAACAGTAAATGCAGCTGTGATTGATTGTGCTGAACGTTCGGTTTCTTTGAAAATTCCTGAAGGCCATATAGTCTATTCTCCAAGTCTGACTCCTGCAATTCAGCTTTACTCTTTGGCGGCTCTGAATGATGATGCTATGGAAGGTATTCAGAGTGTTCATGTAGTCTGTGAGTCTCCAGATGTTTTTCCTGAAGAGTTGTCAGGTATGCCTCCGGATCGTGAGGTTGAGTTTGTCATTGAACTTGAACCTAGTACCGCTCCTATTTCCAAGCGGCCTTATAAAATGGGTCCTACTGAGTTGGCTGAACTCAAACGTCAGTTGGATGAACAAGAGAAGTTGGGTTTCATTCAGCACAGTACATCTTCTTGGGGTAGTCCAACCATCTTAATTGTGGATCAAGGTTATCTTCTGAACCTTCTAGCAACACCTCTCTTGGAAGAAAAGGTCTGTTCCATTCAGCTTGGTGATCCTTACACTAAAAAGATCATTTCCAACATTCAGCTTCCGAAGTATGAGTCTTTCCACGTAGATGACCAAGGCACTCTTTTCTTTGAACACCGGATGTTTGTTCCGAACTACCCGGGTTTAAGAGAGCAAGTTCTCAAGGAGGCGCATGATTCTGTTCTTTCTATCCACCCTGGCAGCACTAAGATGTACATGGACTTGAAAACACAATATTGGTGGACTGGTTTGAAACGATATTGTGCCAAGTATGTCTCGGAGTGTGATGTCTGTCGCAGAGTTAAAGCTGTCCATCAGAAACCTTCCGGTCTTCTACAGCCATTGAAGCCTCCGGAATGGAAATGGGAGAAAGTAGAGATGGACTTCATCAATGGTTTTGCAAGGTCGCAGAAGGGCAACAATGCGATCTTTGTTGTCATTGACAGGCTTTCCAAAGTAGCTCACTTCTTTCTAGTCAAGGAAACAATTTCTGCAATTCAGTTGGCTGAGCTCTATATCAACAGAATTGTCTCTCTGTATGGAGTTCCTCTTGAGATCAGTTCAGACCGCGGAAGCATCTTCACTTCCAAGTTCCGGGGAAGTTTCCAAAATGCTTTGGGAACAAAATTAAACTTCAGCACAGCTTACCACCCTCAGTCGCAAGGACAAGTTGAAAGGATCAATCATATTCTAGAAGATATGCTCCATGCTTGCGTTATCTCTTTCGGCATGAAGTGGGAAGAATGTCTTCCTTATGCTGAATTCTCTTACAACAATAGTTTCCAGAAAAGTCTAAAGATGGCACCATTTGAGGCTCTCTATGGTCGCAAGTGCAGAACTCCGATTGGTTGGTCGGGCGCAGGTGAAAGAATATCGTTTGGCCCCGACATTGTAACTCAAGCGGAGGAGAAAGTTCACATCATTCTTGAAAATCTGAAGATTGCTCAAAGTCGCCAGAAGAGCAATTATGACAGAAAGCACACGGACATGGACTATGTCCCTGGTGATCTCGTGTACCTTCGTGTCACTCCCATGAGAGGCACACACCGTTTTGGTATCAAAGGAAAGCTGGCTCCTAGATACATCGGTCCTTTCAAAATTCGTGGAAGAAGAGGAGAAGTTGCTTATGCTCTTGAGCTCCCTGAACAACTCAAAGTCCATGATTTTCCACATCTCTCAACTCAAGAAGTGCTTCAAGGATCCCGGTAGGACCGTGGACCATGAACTCATCAATCTCCAAGAAGATATGTCTTATCAAGAACACCCCACAAAAATTCTTGAAGTCGCAGAAAGAAGGACTTGCAACAAGTCCATCAAGTTCTGCAAGGTGCAGTGGTCGCACCATTCCGTTGATGAAGCCACTTGGGAACGTGAAGATGAGCTCCATGCAAAGTATCCTACCCTCTTTGAGTCTTCTTCTTCTTCCTAGAATCTCGGGGCGAGATTCCTGTTTCGTGGGGAGAGTTGTAGCATCCCAATTGTCTAACAATTGTAATGCTACTTGGTCTAGTAAGATAATGGCTACTTCCTATATACAATTGTTGCATCATAATTATATCATGCTCATGTCATCATGCCACCTTGCATTTGAGCATCATATAAAACCTTTTTCTTTTTGATCTTCCCTCATATGCATTATTAATTTATTTGCCTCTTGTTATTGTATTTGGTTATTGATATATTGATTAATGCCCAAGTTGAGTTGGGGGCATATCTTTTATTCAAATCCATCACTTTTCTTTTCACCACCTTACAATTCCACCATTCCATTTATCCATGAGCTTGTGTTCCTTTTTCTTTTGATATTATTCTAGCTCATGTGGATGGGGTGGATCTAATTCTATAACTTCTTTTGCTTGGTCTTTATTCCACTTCCGGGGAATGCATAAGAATAATGCCATATTATTATTATTGTTTTCACAAAATAAATCATGGCATTTATTATTTTGCATGGGCCATGCAACCACCATCACCACCTTTAGCTCCTTTGTTTTTTCTCTTTGTTTAGTGGATCTTTCTTTGTGGGACCTTTTCCACCTCTCTCCACCATTTCCTTGTCCCAACAAAACCATTTCTCCATCAAGCATGTTCATATGGGATCCTCTTTTTATTTAATTTTAGACCCCACCCCTCTCTCTCTCTCTTTGTGTTTTCCTCACCAACTTGTGCCCAACCACTAGGCCCCACCTCACTCCAAAGCCAGCTCTCTCTCTTTTATTTCAAATTTACAAAAACTTCCAAAAAAGGGGTATTTTTGAGTTTGTTTGAATCTGCAACAAAACAAAAATCAAAACAGTTAATAAAATAAAAAGAAAAACGAAATAACAAAAACACCTTACCTGCAGCCTAGCAGCAGCCCACCGCCGCAGCCTCTCCCGGCCCACTTCCCCAGCCTGCCTCCCCAGCCCGTACCGCTTCGCAGCGCCGTCGCCTCGCCCTGTTCCTCTTCCTCCTCTTCTGACGCCGTTCGCCGCTCTCTCTCAGCAGCAGACGGAAAGCAGCGGAGAGGAGCAGGTGGCCGTTCCCCCCGCCGTCTGCCGCGTCAGCCCACGCCTCCCGCACGCCAGCCCCTCCTCCTTACCCTCGCGCCGAGCCGCTTTTCTCCCTAACCCTAGCCACCTTCTCCGTTCCCCTTTCTCTCCTCCGTGTGCCGCCGCTAGTCTGAGGGCCACGTCGCCGTTGCTGTCCTTGCTGGTGTCCAAGGACTCGCCGGGGAGCGTCGCAGCGGTCCGTGTCATCGAGTTCCGCCAGCCAGGAGGACCAGGACCGCCCGGAGCCTCCCCCTCGTCAGAGCACCATGTGCCACCGCAGCAGCCTCGCCGTCCCCCTCCGCTCCGACCACCCCGTCCTCCGATCTCCGCGGGAATCAGACGAGGTGAGCACCCGCTCGTTCCTCTCCCGTTTCCTCCCCTCCGTGTGGCCGCGCCGCCCTTAATTGGCCCTCGCCGGTGAGGTGCCCCGCCGTCGTGCAGATTTAGGACGGCATTTTCCCCTCGGTTCCCCGCAACGCCCCGTCCTGTACAGCCCGCCGCCGACGAATGCCCCCGAACGAGATCTCTAGCCGGAGCTGTCCTCTTTCTTTTTCGTTTTTACGGCAAGATCTATCTCGCCGCGGTTGCGACGCCACCCTCGCCGGAAAATCTCGCCATCGTCTGTCGCTGTCGCGATTCAGAGAGACAGTCGATGGGTTCAGACAGAGCACGGGCGGCATTTTCCGAAAAGAACCCCCTCACCTTTCGTCGACCACGCCCAGGTCCCTAGCAGCCCCAGCGACCCCACTCGCCAGCCCCAGTGCCGCTTTGCAAACTAGTCCCCGCGCTTTGCAGTTACCAACCCGCGCTCCCCTGGACCGCCCATGTGTCAGTCGCCCGCTGGCCGCGCGCGCGTGTGGCCCCATCACCACCCAGCCCCACCAGTTAGTCGAAGTGGCTAGAAGTAGCCGCGGTGAGAAAAGCCTTTTGCGCACGAATCTCGCCCAGTCAGCAGCGGCCCACCTGTCTGTGACTGTGGCTAGGTTTGCCTGAGTGTGAAACGTTTTTCTGTTTCTGTTTTTAAATAAATTTCTCAGAAATTGTTTAAATACAAATTCAAATCAGGTTTAAATAACTTTTCAAATATAAATCCAAACAATACAAATAATATATGTTTTTGAATCAGAAAAATGTGAGGAATTCAAATATGCCATTCAAAATATCATTTGAACACTTTAAAATATCGAGATGATTAAAATTACAATAAAATGCCATTTTCTTAATAAATTAATAAATTTAATTTTATAACTCCAAATTTGGAAAATAATATGTCTAAATTGATCAGCGGGACGAGCCCGTTCTATCTATGCAGTCCTTGTTCTGATTTGAAGCATGCATCATGTTATTATTAAAAATCTGAACTGTTTATGACAATAAAACTTGGTTAAATAAATAATAAAATGCTTTATTTCTCGTATCCACACCTCACCTTTGCCATGCTACTTTAATGCCATGTCAATTGTGCATCATTCATCATGGCATGATTGTTTGCTTGTCGCATTTTAATTCAGATGTTTGTGCACTTTATTTATGTTGGCCCTTGTTTGTTTGGTTCTTCTTCGAATAGACGCCCGGCAGGAGAATTACCAGGAATCACAGGAGTACTACCCAGATCCATCTCTCGCTTCAACTGAGCTGCCAGGCAAGCACTACCACATGCTTGCATACATACAGTACCTATTGCCTCTATCTTATTCTTGCATCATTGAGTCGCGATTGCATTAAATTGAACCCCAAGTACTGCATAGCCTTTACTTTTAAACCCCACCGAAGCTTATTCCTCCATCCCATGAGCCATTACTACAGGAGTTGTTTGAGCCATGCGAGTCGTAGAAAAGCATGTGTAGGGTATGTGAGAGTTTGATGAATAACGAGGTACCTAAGCAACATAACCTGAGTAGTAATGGGATAACTAATGAAAGAGGCACCGGTGAGCAATATCTGCTATTTGGTTTTTCATGCTCACTTGTGTCCCGTAGGACCCCGAGTACTTGATTCCTGTTCCTTGACTATTCGCACTATCCACATCCGGGAGGCCTTATGGACCCCCCCTGAGCCAGAGCTTGATTCATTCTTATTTCTTGGGGCCACAATGTAGTTTGGGGCTTTATTACTATCCTGTACTTATGCCATGCTACTGTTTTATTAAGATTGTGCGTGGAGCACCTGTACTGTTTTGGATCGTGGAATGTTTTCACGGTATCGACAAGCCCAGTCACACTTTCGGGTTCCCAGTCGTTTACAGCCATTGACACAAACCTTGGGTCTGTCTCGGAGCCGGCCAACTTTGTTGTTGGTAGCTTAATGGGGTCGCCCCCTGAAATATTTCTGAATCCTGTGATCGCTTTGTCGTGAATGCCTCGTTGGGTTTTGATTTGTTTTTTCCGAGGTTGATTGAGTGTGTGTTGCTATTCGTGCACCCCTGCAAGGTAAATCTTTCTGAAAGCCGTGTCCGCGGTTATGGATGACTTGGAGCACAGTTTCTCGATCATAGACAAGTATAACTAAAGAACCGCTTTTAATTTGACTAAGTACTTGACTAGTAAATAGTACAATACTCATGGAATGGTTAATAAAACTGCCAACGGATGATGGGGGTTGTTCGTCCGCTTCCTCGTTGGTAAGCGAGGAGGAGGATGGATCTGTTAATTATACTGTTATAACTGTTGTTCTTAATTCACGGACATCCGTCTATCATTGGTTAGGCGGATGGTTAGCGAGTATCTGTAGAATTGTTAGGTATTATATTTTGCTGCAATTGCGTCACCCCAGGTTGTGTCCCCTTTAGCGGCATAAAGACTTGCTGAGTACCCCTAGGGTCTCACACGATAAATTGTTTGATTCAGATGAACAGGTGTACCCGCAAGATGGATACTGGGTGGAAGAGACAGATGATGTTGGCAACGATCATTCGGTGTAGAGATTCCGGGAACGGGGATCCGTGAGATCTGTGGGCGGGATGTGTTTATTTATGTGGCATCTTATGCCGATTTGCTTCTTATCCGTACTCGGATCTTGTTTTCCGCTTCCGCCTGATACTCTGATGTGTGATGTATGAGGAACTATCCTACATTATTATCTCTATCTAGGACATTTGAATCTTGCCATATGGCATTGCAATATTACTATTTCTTTTAGATGGAATGGCTTTGAGGACTGTTGTATGTGGCTTGCATACATACTCATTTGTGTATGTAGTTGATCCCTTCGCCTGTCGATTACGCCGCTCGTTCTTGTCCCGATGTCTGAAAGTGGTTAGGACGGCCGAAAGGTCTACCGTGAGTGGCCCTGGGCCCCACCGTACTATTTTAACCACTTTCGTTCATCCAGGCATGTAACTAGGAGCGTAATTCACCGAGGTAGTTACAAGCGTGAAGACAACGAGTCAGCTCCGCCATCGAACAGAAACAACGCCCAGAGTTCAAGAAAAGACGACTCCACGGAAGATAGATGCCTCTAATCTGACGAAGAACTATCAAGATGATTCGTAAACCGCTAACTTGTCCTAATCTTACTCCTTAAGCATTCGTTAGGAAATCACCCTTGCCAAGGTTGATAAAATGAGGCATCGCTCGAAGACCTCCACTCAAGACCAGGAAGATACAACCTTCCTCTAGAATCACGCCAGCCCTCCAAGACAGAAGATCCGTACCACTCCTAACACACCTTAGTGAAACTCTAAGGTGGAAAGACTGTGGATTTCCACTCAAATCCAGAAGACCGCCTACCAGAAGAGGTTTCAGAAGAGATCTCAGGATCCGACGTCTTTTCGCCAAATAGCAACTCGTGAGTTAACAAAGGAGAAACTAATTGAAGATTCTACGAAGTCCCTTCGTTACTTCAGCTGAAGACCCACCCGAAGGACCACAGGATCGCTAACCTCTCAGTTCTAGTCGCGTAGAGAACGTGAGACTCCAACAGCTCCAACAACTAAGTACGAATAATCGTAGTATATAAGTCCCGTAGGACCTACCCTCGCGGGCGCCATCGGAAGAACTCCCAACTCTATGAAAATGAGTGACGACAGTCTTCAAAACAGCAATCCACGACTCCAAGAAGGAAGGACTATGTCAACTCTCCGATCTACCCTAGATTCAAGCCTAAGGGGGAAAGACTACGTCTTTCCCGCAAAATAGAATAACCCTCTGCCAGAAGCAATCCAATAGTTGGACCCAAAGATGTAACTAGGATACGGTAATCCCTTAGGAGAGTCGTCGTAAACCATTACCGCAGGAGGATCAATCCTTGCAATCCTGGTTGGAGCCTGCTCAGCTCTCGTGTATCAAGACGATTGAAGTTCAATCTCACCGTCGTAGTGACCCTGTTCAAAGACAAAGCCAACCAGTTAGTACGCGAGAAACACCTAGAACTAACTCCAACACAATTCCCCTAGCCTTACTCTCCGGAATCTCAGGACGAGATTCTTTTAAGGGGGAAAGGTCTGTAACATCCCAATTTCAGCAACCCTAATTTGCTGTCCAGAATGCAAAAATCAGGGAACAAAAACTTTTTCTTGTACTTGGTGCAGTGTTTGCTTGTTGTTTGTTTATGCTTGTGCATGTGAGTGTATACCATATGATACTCCTTACCTCACCATCAGTTGACAAAAGCTATTTAACAAAACTATCCTGGCTCATTTTACATATTCTCAAATGTTCTGGCATTTCAAAACCTGAGCCAAGAAGCCTTTGCAAACCAACTATTTTAGTAGCTTCTATTGATCAAACTATGGAGAGCTATATAACACTAGTTGAATGCTCGTGCGTTGCCACGGTGCATATTGTTTTATGTATATATTCATATTGGAAACATAACCATGTGTTGCACCGGAGAAAAATGAGTGTTGTGGAGACGCATAATTTTTTTTGACACAACTACGGCGATTCGTAGAATACAGCTAACTTCATCGCATTCACCTAGGGCTCACGGCTTCCTCTTCCCACCCGTCCTTAGCTCAATAATCCTTCGTTTTAACCTTTTCTGCGTGTGCAACTGGAATGAGTTTGAGAATTAAAAATGTTAGAACAGTACAAGTATTTTTAGAAGTCTATACTAAATAATAAAAACAATAACTCTGCACATTTCTCAACAACCAGTATATTTTAATCTCAGATTTTTCAGATATAGTCAGCAAATTATCCAGACTAAATAGACAAATTTGTAAGAATCAGCAAAGAATTTGGGCTTCATTGTGTTGCTATGGTTTTTTTATTGTGTCGAGGGTTCTGTTGTGTTTTTTTTTGCGAGAAAGGCATAGTTTATATTAACCACGGATCCTTTAGATCAGTCCAGAAACAAGCAAGAAATTACAACTTGGTCCTTCTACTTCTTCCCGGACACCGACGCCGGAGACGGCAACGAGAACGTTATGTCGGCGCGCCGCCACACAACCTCCCGTAAGCCTTGGAATGGGAAGATCCTCTGCACGGACGGGAAGCCGACGCCACTTGTAACACCCTCAAATCGGCCCTATGCAAGTTTTAGCCCTTTCCGCCAAACCTGCATAGAAACGATTCAAGGACGCCCACCAGGCACTTCCGTGCGGGTGGAAAACGAAGTAATACCATTACCCAACAGTCCTTGTTGGGACCCACAGAACAGATATATATACAATAGCGACTCAACGAGTCAAGAATACAGATATACAATACAAAGATCCAAATCACCTTGCAAACGATAAAGCGTCTGACTACGGACAAGATGCAAATGGGGCTAAGAGCCCTGAGGAATAACCAATGGCGTCCATAACCCTGCCGAGGCCAAGGCGGAAGGGTAACCCTACTAACGACGTCGAACTAAAACCTGCTAAAACAAAAAAGGGGTGCCGACAAAGGGCAAAGGAAAAAAGAGGAGCGTCAGTACTGAGGCCAGTACACGGCGAGGCTAGAATTCGGCGGCTCTCGCCTACATAGGTATGGTGGACTGAAGCGGCAGCGCAACATGCACTAAACAACCTATAGAGACTCGATTCAACTGACGGCTATTAGAGAGGGATAAGAAAGACCTATTCGGGACCAACCTGATACTAACACCAATCATACCCATCCTGGTATTTCCCCCTCGAAACCAAACGAGGAAGTCAAACTGAGGAACTCACACAGTTGGCAATTTTACTCATTCTGTTATAGATGCAGCACTTACTAATCAGATATAGAGCTTGAGTCATCCTGATAGCATAAGTAGTGGGCAGTTTTAATTAACCATTCCGTGGTAGTTGCGGTACTTACTAGTCAGATATAATTGTCCTGAGGAATCCCAAAACCCAACAGTTGTTGGCACTTTTATCACATTCCATTGGAGTTGCAATACTTACTAGGCAGGTATAGCATGTCTCAAAACAACCCAAATCCACCAATTGTTGGCATTTTTAATATCCATTTCGTTATAGTTGCATCTGATTACTAGTCACATATTAAGTCAAATTTGTAGCACTACTTTAGTTATGCTTGTCTATGATCGAGATACTGTGCTCCAAGTCATCCATAACCGCGGACACGGCTTTCAGAAAGTTTTACCCTGCAGGGGTGCACAAATAGCAATACACACTGGATCAACCTCGGAAAAACCAACTCAAAACCCAACGAGGCTTTCACGACAAAGCGATCACAGGATTCATAAAATATTTCAGGGGGCCACTCCACTAAGCTACCCGCAATGAAGTTGGCCGGCTCCGGAACAGACCCAGGGTTTGCGACGACGGCTGTAAACGCCTGGGAACCTGAAAGTGTGACTGGGCTTGTCGATACCGCGAAAATGTGGCGCGATCCAAAATAGTACAGGTGCTCCACGCACAATCTTAAATAAAGCAGTAACATGGCATAAGTACAGGATAGTAATAAAACCCCAAACTAGTTGTGGCCACAAGAAATAGAAATGAATCAAGCTCTTTCTTAGGGGGGGTCCATAAGGCCTCCCGGATGTGGATAGTGCGAATAGTCAAGGAACAGGTATCAAGTACTCGGTCGGTGTCCTATGGGACACAAGTGAGCGTGGAAGAACCAAATAACATCTATTGCCCACCGATGTCTCTACATTAGTTATATCTAGCTTTTTAATAGTTGTATCTAAAGTCATGATCAACTCCACCACAAACATCTGCCAGCATTCCAACAACTGTGGTACTGGACAACACGAGATCGCACCTGAGCAAGCAACTACGACTCGCAAGGCCAGCTATCTACCAAACATAGGTAATAGGAGGTGTCCATGGCAATATAGAGGCTGCACGGGATATAACTGGTGTACGGAAACTAAAGCATCGCGACACGGGTAGCAATAAATCAACCGGAAGGAAATAAAGACTATAAATGCAAAATAGGTAGAAAGGGGGAGTGATGCTCGCCTGGGAAAAACACTGCTGAAGGTTCATATTCGGAGAACTTGTCGATACTCGCATCAACTCATCAGCCTAATCCGTGAAGAAGCAAAGCACTAAAAGAACCGGATGCAATATTTAATGCTACGGCAGAAGAATCGGCATGATTATGATATGATACATGGCATGGCAAAGATGCGATGCAATTAGGCAATATTAAGCGGCACCAGGGTCCCGACAATTAATTAGATGGTTCATGTTTTTTATCTACCCCGCAAATTAAATGTTGGATTAACAAGGCGAAACAGGGCATTGGTTCGCTACACAAATTTAAATGGAGTCCGGAATAAGACTAGAATAGCCCGCAGATGGACTCCATATTTAATTTAGGTGAATCGACTATTTAACACAACCCACCCGATGACATGTATGCAAGCATGATGATTTAATGATGCGATAGGTATATGTCATATTATAAAATAGAGGCTTAGGGCCACACATCTGGGTTCGGGAGATCTTGGTTCCGGGAGTCCGGGGTTCGACGAGGGGGAACGGTTCGACGGGATCGGTCTCGGACAACGGAAGGAGAGCTTGGCATTTTGGGAAGAAGGACTTGGTGTTCCGTGTCGGCGACCTTGGCGTCCGGGTCCTCGACGAACTTGGTGTCCGGGAATCTTCGGGTAGGATATCGTGCCGCTCGGACTCGGAGAACTTGTCGGTTCCATGTCGACGTACTTGGTGTTTCGGGTCTTCGGTTCCCCGTTGACGATCTTGCCGCCTCGGCATCAACGCTTTCGGGAAGGAGAACTTGTCGTCCAAAGTCTCAGCGGAAGAAGGACTTGGCGCTCTGAGGGTTCGACGAGGTTCTTCGGATTCGCATCCGTGAGGAGGTCTTGGTGTCCGGGGTCTCGACGTCTTCGGTCCGGGTTGAAGAGCATGAGGTTCCGACATCACCGGGTCCGGGTTGAAGTTCTCGACGTGGCCGCTCTTGGTGCAAACGTGATCTTGTGGGGGTTGCGGATCGCCTTGGTGTATCGTCATTGGATCGGTCTCGGGTAGAACACAACAACGCATGGGATTACGGAGGTAGCCTGGTATATGACAGATAACGCGGAAAACATCATCTGCACAGGAAGCTGCCACGTGCGACTGGAGGTACTGCAGGAAAAAACAGGCAGAGACGAGGTTGGTTACAGGAGGCGCCAGAGCCACACCAGGAAGCAGGCGGCAACTGACGACCATGAGGATGGGGTTCGTCAAGGCGAGTTCGTACTGGGCGCTGCAGGAGCCAGGGAGGCACTGGCTCGGCCCGGAGACGGGGCAGACGCAGCAGGATCAGGGCAGGCGCCTTGCAGAGGCGGACCGGCGGCTGCAGACAGGGGCGGCGCGACGAGCGGGGACAGCGAGGGACGGAGGCGGTGACAAAAGGAGGAGCTCGCACAGGCCAGCGTCGACCCCATGGAAGGAGGAGGACGGGCGCACCAGGGGCTCAGCGTCGCAACGGGGAGCGCAACGGCAGGGAAGGGCACCGGCTGCAAGGGGACTCCATGCCCGTGAGGTAGAGGTGGGAGCGGTTGAGGCCCAGGGAGGGCGTCGAGACACTAGCAGGAGGTCGGAGGGCCCGGCGGAAGGGGTGACGCCACGGCGTTGACCGGAGAGGGCGATGGAGCGGTTCGGTAGGGAGGCCATGGAGCCGCGGGGCTGGCGACGGAGGAGCGAGGCTCCCGGTGGCGGCGCCATGTGGTTCGGTGAAGGGGAGGGGCGAGGTCACCGGCCAGGGTGGACGAGGACCAAGGTGGCGGAGCTCCTGGCGAGCTCCGGGGAGGCGGCGGCAGGTATAGACGAGGAGCCAAGGATGGGGATCGAGGGGAGGCGACGCGCTGGAACGAGGCAGGGAGAGAGGAGACGGGGCACATGTGGGGATCGATACAAGGGAGAGGACGGTTGGAGGAAGGTTGGCAAGGTGGTGGGGAGTGCACATGGTCGGTGGGGTGGGGCCAGCAGGTGGGAGCGGGGTGGCCTGCGCATGTGGTGTGCGTGTTGCGCTCGCTGCAGGGGTGCGACGTGGGATGGGCCACGCGGGGAGAGGCGGGACTGGTGGGTTGCTGTGCGGGGTGAGAGACAGGGAGAGATTGGCGAGCTGGGGTGGACCAGACTGACGGAAGGGTGGTGTGTGTGTGGCGGCAGCGTGGGAGGAAAAGGTTGCGCGGTAGGTGGGATCGGGTGTGTGGTGTACACGGCGTGTGGGGTGGTAGGTAGAGCTGGCGGCAGCTGTTGTGGTGTGGGGTGTATCGGCCGGGGTAGAGTAGGGTTAGCTAGGGTTTTGTTTGGACCGGGTAGTAGGTTGCTGGCTTGCTGGGCTTTTGGCCTGGCAGGCTGGCGGCCTCCCTGGTAAAAACATTTTTATTAATTTTTATTTTACGAAAAACTTTTGCAAATAAATTTTAGGCAACTAAAAGACCCGGGTGAGAGACAGGGGTTTTGATTTGAAATAAAGACGGGGGGATATTTAGAACTCAAAGTAGGTTTTTTTAAGAAAATAGTTTTAGACAAATAGATGCATGATGATGACGATGCTCAAATGCAATGTGGCATGATGACATGAGCATACGGTCATGATGATGCAATGCACAAAAACACACTGATTTTCTAGTAGTGGTTTTAGCAGGGCGCCACAATTCGACACCACTAACAATGGGATCTCACCCTCGAGATCCGCCTCGTGGTACCAGAAAAAAAAAGGTTGACGACCTGAATCTTCTCACTTCGTGTAGATCCTCGTGACACCACTAACAAGAGGTCGTTGTCCGTGATCATCGAGAGAACACTCCGGGAACAAAGGCGAAGGTAGAGGTATCAACAAATAAAGCCACCTCTAGCTTCCATGGATGGAGTAAAATTGCTGGATCCACCGATTCAATATACAAAAGTGAATGATAAGAGTAGTGGTATGGTAGCTACTCCATCCCGCACTCAAAGAATTACTCCGCACATGAATAGGAAAATCAAGCAACCCAACTCCCAAAACAGACTAAAGATCTTGACAAAAAGAACTCGTGGAACTCCGTAAGAAAACAAAGATTGATGCAACGATTCGCCGGATCCAAGATAGATAAGGATGATGATGCTGTTGTCACGTTAGAAAACACCGGAAGGCACAAGAAGGACAAAGAGAAGTCCAACAGATGAAGGATTCCTCTGATAGCATGAAGACCGGATGTAGAAGCATCGTTACAAGACGAAGGAATCGAAACCCTGAAGGTACGACGGAAACCCAACCACGAGAAATCCTGGACTCGAAGAAAGGTAAGAGAGCAGATATAAAACACGCAGAGGTAAGAGGAGAATAGCAAAGGGGTAAGGAGTAAAATCAGACCTAGTCAGATCTATCCAATCGATTTTGCGAAAATAGTTTTGACACTCTACATCGGCCGTTAGCTAGGTTATCCTACAGGCTGGACTTGTGGGGTATCGCAATTGATGAGCCCTGATACCCCTCTGTAACACCCTCAAATCGGCCCTATGCAAGTTTTAGCCCTTTCCGCCAAACCCGCATAGAAACGATTCAAGGACGCCCACCAGGCACTTCCGTGCAGGTGGAAAACAAAGTAATACCATTACACAACAGTCCTTGATGGGACCCATAGAACATATATATATACAATAGTGACTCAACGAGTCAAGAATATAGATATACAATACAAAGATCCAAATCACCTTGCAAACGATAAAGCGTCCGACTACGGACAAGATGCAAATGGGGCTAAGAGCCCTGAAGAATAACCAATGGTGTCCATAACCCTGCCCAGGCCAAGCCAGAAGGGTAACCCTGCTAACAACTTCGAACTGAAACCTGCTAAAACAAAAAAGGGGTGCTGACAAAGGGCAAAGGAAAAAGAGGAGCGTTAGTACTGAGGCCAGTACACGGTGAGGCTAGAATTCGGCGGCTCTCGCCTACATAGCTATGGTTGACTGAAGCGGCAGCGCAGCATGCACTAAACAACCTATAGAGACTCGATTCAACTGACGGATATTAGAGAGGGATAAGAAAGACCTATTCGGGACCAACCTGATACTAACACCAATCATACCCATCCTGGTATTTCCCCCTCGAGACCAAACGAGGAAGTCAAACCGAGGAACTCACATAGTTGGCAATTTTACTCATTCCGTTATAGATGCATCACTTATTAATCAGATATAGAGCTTGAGTCATCCTGATAGCATAAGTTGTGGGCAGTTTTAATTAACCATTCTGTGGCAGTTGTGGTACTTACTAGTCAAAGATAATTGTCCTGAGGAATCCCAAAACCCAACAGTTGTTGGCACTTTTATCACATTCCATTGGAGTTGCAATACTTACTAGGCAGGTATCGCATGTCTCAAAACAACCCAAATCCACCAGTTGTTGGCATTTTTAATATGCATTCCATTATAGTTGCATGTGATTACTAGTCACATATTAAGTCAAATTTATAGCACTACTTTAGTTATGCTTGTCTATGATCGAGATACTGTGCTCCAAGTCGTCCATAACCGCGGACACGGCTTTCAGAAAGTTTTACCCTGCAGGGGTGCACAAATAGCAACACACACTCGATCAACCTCGGAAAAACCAACTCAAAACCCAACGAGGCTTTCACGACAAAGCGATCAGAGGATTCATAAAATATTTCAGGGGGGCACCCCACTAAGCTACCCGCAACGAAGTTGGCCGCCTCCGGAATGGACCCAGGGTTTGCGACGACGGTTGTAAATGACTGGGAACCCGAAAGTGTGACTGGGCTTGTCGATACCACGAAAACGTGGCGCGATCCAAAACAGTACAGGTGCTCCACGCACAATCTTAAATAAAGCAGTAACATGGCATCAGTACAGGATAGTAATAAAACCCCAAACTAGTTGTGGCCCCAAGAAATATAAATGCATCAAGCTCTTGCTCAGGGGGGTCCATAAGGCCTCCCGGATGTGGATAGTGCGAATAGTCAAGGAACAGGTATCAAGTACTCGGGGTCCTATGGGACACAAGTGAGCGTGGAAGAACCAAATAACATCTATTGCCCACCGATGCCTCTGCATTAGTTATATCTAGCTTTTTAATAGTTGTATTTAAAGTCATGATCAACTCCACCACAAACATCTGCCAGCATTCCAACAACTATGGTATGTGACAACACGAGATCGCACCTGAGCAAGCAACTACGACTCGCAAGGCCAGCTATCTACCAAACACAGGTAATAGGAGGTGTCCAAGGCAATATAGAGGCTGCACAGGATATAACTGGTGTACGGAAACTAAAGCATCGCGGCACGGATAGTAATAGATCAACAGGAGGAAATAAAGACTATAAATGCAAAATAGGTAAAAAGGGGGAGAGATGCTCGCCTGGGAAAAACACTGCCGAAGGTTCATATCTGGAGAACTTGTCGATACTCGCATCAACTCATCGGCCTAATCCGCGAAGAAGCAAAGCACTAAAAGAAACACCGGATGCAATATTTAATGCTACGGCAGAAGAATCGACATGATTATGATATGATACATGGCATGGCAAAGATGCGATGCAATTAGGCAATATTAAGCGGAACCAGGGTCCCGACAATTAATTAGATGGTTCATGTTGTTTATCTACCCCGCAAATTAAATGTTGGATTAACAAGGCGAAACAGGGCATCGGTTTGCTACACAAATTTAAATGGAGTCCAGAATAAGACTAGAATAGCCCGCAGATGGACTCCATATTTAATTTAGGTGAATCGACTATTTAACCCAACCCACCCGATGACATGTATGCAAGCATGATGATTTAATGATGCGACAGGTATATGTCATATTATAAAATAGAGGCTTAGGGTCACACATCTGGGTTCGGGAGATCTTGGTTTTGGGAGTCCGGGGTTCGACGAGGGGGAACGGTTCGACGGGATCGGTCTCGGACAACGGAAGGAGAGCTTGGCATTTCGGGAAGAAGGACTTGGTGTTCCATGTCGGCAACCTTGGCGTCTGGGTCCTTGGCGAACTTGGCGTCCGGGAATCTTCGGGTAGGAGATCGTGCCGCTCGGACTCGGAGTACTTGTTGATTCCATGTCGGTGTACTTGGTGTTTCGGATCTTCGGTTCCCCGTTGACGATCTTGCCGCCCTGGCATCAACGCTTCCGAGAAGGAGAACTTGTCGTCCAAAGTCTCGGCGGTAGAAGGACTTGGCGCTCTGAGGGTTCGACGAGGTTCTTCGGATTCACATACGTGAAGGAGGTCTTGGTGTCCGCGGTCTCGACGTCTTCGGTCCGGGTTGAAGAGCATGAGGTTCCAACATCACTAGGTCCGGGTTGAAGTTCACGACGTGGCCGCTCTTGGTGCAAACGTGATCTTGTGGGGGTTGTGTGTCGCCTTGGTGTATCATCATCGGATCGGTCTCGGGCAGAACACAACAACGCACGGGATTGCGGAGGTAGCCTGGTATACGACAGATAACGCGGAAAACATCATCTACACAGGAAGCTGCCACGCGCGACTGGAGGTACTACAGGAAAAAAAACGAGCGGAGACGAGGTTGGTTACAGGAGGCGCTAGAGCCACACAAGGACGTGGGCGGCAGCTGAAGACCATGAAGATGGGGTTCGTCAAGGCGAGGTTGTACTGGGCGCTGCAGGAGCCAGGGAGGCGCTGGCTCGGCCCGGAGACGGGGCAGACGCAGCAGGATCAGGGCAGGCGCCTTGCAGGGGCGGACCGGCGGCTGCAGATAGGGGCGGCGCGACGAGCGGGGATAGCGAGGGACGGAGGCGGTGACAAAAGGAGGAGCTCGCACAGGCCAGCGTCGACCCCATGGAAGGAGGAGGACGGGCACGCCAGGGGCTCGGCGTCGCAACGGGGAGCGCAACGGCAGGGAAGGGCACCGGCTGCAAGGGGACTCCATGCCCGTGAGGTAGAGGTGGGAGCGGTTGAGGCCCAGGGAGGGTGTCGAGACACTAGCAGGAGGTCGGAGGGCCCGGCGGAAGGGGTGACGCCACGGCGTTGACCGGAGAGGGCGGTGGAGCAGTTCGGTAGGGAGGCCATGGAGCCGCGGGGCTGGCGACGGAGGAGCGAGGCTCCCGGTGGCGGCGCCATGTGGTTCGGTGAAGGGGAGGGGCGAGGTCACCGGCCAGGGTGGACGAGGACCAAGGTGGCAGAGATCCTGGCGGGCTCCGGGGAGGCAGCGGTAGGGATAGACGAGGAGGCAAGGACGGGGATCGAGGGGAGGCGACGCGCTAGAACGAGGCAGGGAGAGAGGAGACGGGGCACAGGTGGGGATCGATACAAGGGAGAGGACGGTTGGAGGAAGGTTGGCGAGGTGGTGGGGCGTGCACGTGGTCGGTGGGGTGGGGCCAGCAGGCGGGATCAGGGTGGCCTACACGTGTGGTGTGCGTGTTGCGCTCGCTGCAGGGGTGCGACGTGGGGTGGGCCACGCGGGGAGAGGCGGTACTGGTGGGTTGCTGTGCAGGGTGGGAGACAGGGAGAGATCAGTGAGCTGGGGTGGACCAGACTGGCGGAAGGGTGGTGTGTGTGTGGCGGCAGCGTGGGAGGAAAAGGTTGCGCGGTAGGTGGGGTCGGGTGTGTGGTGTACACG
The DNA here is from genome assembly GCA_910589775.1 of Avena eriantha. Lineage (NCBI taxonomy): Eukaryota > Viridiplantae > Streptophyta > Magnoliopsida > Poales > Poaceae > Avena > Avena eriantha. The sequence continues at coordinate 171,614,044 of OU342741.1, read as the reverse complement.
GCGTGTGGGGTGGTAGGTAGAGCTGGCGGCGGCTGTTGTGGTGTGGGGTGTATCGGCCGGGGTAGAGTAGGGTTAGCTAGGGTTTTGTTTGGACCGGGTAGTAGGCTGCTGGCTTGCTGGGCTTTTGGCCTGGCAGGCTGGCGGCCTCCCTGGTAAAAACATTTTTATTAATTTTTATTTTACGAAAAACTTTTGCAAATAAATTTTAGGCAACTAAAAGACGCGGGTGAGAGACACGGGTTTTGATTTGAAATAAAGACGGGGGGAATATTTAGAACTCAAAGTAGGTTTTTTTTAGAAAATAGTTTTAGACAAACAGATGCATGATGATGACGATGCTCAAATGCAATGTGGCATGATGACATGAGCATGCGGTCATGATGATGCAATGCACAAAAACACAGCGATTTTCTAGTAGTGGTTTTAGCGGGGCGCCACACCACTCGGCTCCGAGGAGCCTCCGCCCTGCACCGCAACCACCATCGACGAGGTCAACGCAAACTGCATCTTCCAACTTCTGTACATCACCGTTCCATCGCCACGCAGGAACCGGTCGGGGATGACCGCACGTCGCGGATCCACTGATCCGCATGTGCCAGGGAAGCAGGTGTGCCGCCACGGAGCTCCGGTGAGCACCGTCGCCGGAGAGGACACGAACCTACACCAAAAACAACACCGACGACACCTTCCACTCCACGGCGCCGCCAGCTAAGAGCCCAACAAACCCTACACTAACTACGACCGTGGGATGGGGATCCTCCGCCCTCCCGCCGCCGGAGCGGCCGTCGAAGGACGAGGGATCCGTCGGATCGATGGCGAGGAGGTGGATTGGTCTGAGGTGAAAAAATCGCCCCTTTCTGCTATAGTGGTGACAAGGGGAGGGTTCTGTTGTGTTGCTATAGAATAATAAAATTTTACAATATTATACAAAATAATAAAAATTTACAATATTATTAAAGATTCGCTACATATTTTGTCTGAGTTCAACAAAGAGCATCTGCCTTGTTTGCATTTCCAAAGTCCAAGGCGTGGCCATCTTGTTCAGGAGTAGTATATTTTGTAAATCCTGCATATGTCACAGAGAACCACATGGATGTTCACGTATGTAAATAAAATACATGGATTAAACTGCAAACATCCCCATCCCTAGTAGTAAGATTTTGCCATCTCTCTAATGCGGTACTGAGTACAGACCAAAACTTCTCCCCAAATCACCGCTGCAAGTGAGGAAGCACCGCCGCGCCGGCCATTCCAGCGCTACCGCCGGTGTCTCCGCCTGAGTGAGGAGCAGGCCACGTCGTGCGCCAGCCGCCGAACTCTGTAGCCGCCGCCTACTTTCGGTGGAGCATCCTGTGTTGTCGCGCCTTGCGCCGGATGCCGGCTGTGCCTGGATATAGGAGATGCTGGCCTTAGGAAAAATTATCCAATCCATCACTTCTACATGAAATCCCAACTCTAATTTCTTGCAGCTCCAGCCCAGTCAGTGGATTGGTGTTGTGGACGGATGGAGCTATCCAGCATGGTGGCGATGCAGAGGGACTTCCCAGCAAGGAGAAGCTCTGATTTCCCCGCTGCATGGCGTTGTCGGCATGAGACCGGCGGCATCCCTGCAGCGCTGCTATTCGGCCCGCTGGCTGGAACTGCGCTTCGTTGTCCCTCCTACGCGGCTGATTGGGACCTCTAGTCTGGTAGTGTCTCTGCAGCGAAAGACGTATCATCGCGGAATCAGTTACCACGGGGAGGATGGGGGTTGGTGGTGTGCCTCCGCTCCGGCTGCCCGTGCAACCCGTCGCCTCCCCGCCATGCTCTATCCTTGCTCGCTGCCGTCAGCGGGCGCTACCTCGTCACCATCGGTATCCGTTCGAGCTCGCCCGCACCCGACGTCCTCGTTGCAGGAGTAGAGGCGCGGCTACCAACCAGCGCCTCGATTGCTCTGCTCTATAGGGAGATGGCGCCTAGCGCGCATGCGAGGCGTGGCCCTCGGCCTCGGGTCAGCTCCTCGCACTCGGCCTCGGGTCGGCTCCCCCATCCAACCAGGCAACCGGCGTCGGATGGGACGACTCGTCACGCGCATGGATGGGATGGCTCGTCACGCGGGCATCGTCTTTTGGGGCGGCGGCGGTGCCCGCCCCTGTCTCGCCTATTGCTCGTCGGTTCTCGAAGTTCTGATTGCCTACAGCGCGGCACTGGAGGTCCTAGACACCCGGACTAGCGGCAAGGACCGATGATGGGAAGCTTGGAAAAGTCGGATGGGGACGTACTTTTGGCTGACGGAAACGTATTGAACTAACCTACCTCTAGAGTTTTTATGGTAAAGATAAGCTCCTTATGTTTCCAAGATAGAACCTTCTACTATTCTTATCTCTAGATTTAACAAAACCTTGTTACGAAGCATTTGAATTCTACCCTTGGTAGAGATACCAAGATACCCTCATCTTATTCCAAACTCCAACCTTTCAAAATTTCCCATCCTCACCTCAAGCCAAGCTTGATGGTAACCCCTAGTAGTAGGGTTGCTTAGTTTATAAGATGAATTGCCTTGATCTGCTGTTTGACTTGTTTGCTTAGGAAGTAGTATGAGCTACTCTAGGAGCTCATCACTAGGATCAAGAGGTTATCACCACACCCTAACAAAGAGTACAAAGCTGGATCTAATCTCTAGATACTAGGTGATCATCTAAAACCCTTAACTAGATCAATTCTGAAGTGATCCCTTCTAGAAGCTTCCAAGTCAATGAAGACCAGTATCAAGCAAGGACCCTTCCTACTCAATCTACACTTCACCATCATCCACTTGATGATGCTTTGGTACCTTGCATCCCATCAAAATCATCACCACCCACATTCTAGTCAAAAACCCTAAATCTGCCAAATTTGGCTAAGTCTGGAAAACTATTTCCAACATCACCTTTTTGAATGTCCTCCTTTCCCAACCCTTGTGCAATTTTGGAAATAAATTTGAACCATATTGTTAACCATCATAAGTACTACCAAGGACCACTTCTTCCGTTGGTTAGATCATCCTCCAACCTACTTGTTCTTGATGGTTTTGTAGGCAAGAAAATAGCTATTCCTGCAAATCTATCAATATCTACTTCACTAGTTCCAAGTGGATCGTTGTGCTTCTTAAACCCACAAGGTTTTGAAGGCTAGTTGATAATCTGCTTTGGCAGGCTTATTTTATTCAACATTTGAAAGCCTGTCATGGTGAGCTCAAGCAGGATCAAGCTCAAACCTCTACCCCATTGCAATCTACATCTCTTGGTATATACATCCATATATCCCATGCCCCAAGGGGAGCCTGAGATCCAAGATCCAGCAAGGTTTTGGTGGCATGAAAACAATCTTACCCAAGATCCTTAAATCTCTAGCTTTCACCAAAATCAACTTGGATTCTCCAATACCAAGGTTTCAAATGCTTGCTACACCTTGTCTACATCATCTACCTTGATCACCAAGATTTATCAAATATTAGCCATAATTATTATGGCACCAAATCTAATTAATCTCTTTAATAGTCAAATTCTCCAAAACTCCTTTCCCAAAGGAAAGTTTGGTTTTTGCCAAAACACTTCCATAACTTTGGCTCATTTGAGATACATATCTCATACCCTAACTCCCAACTTCAAAAATAAATATTTTTGAAGGGTTTTATTATTTCTTTTTGCCTATTTTCTTAAATGGCAGAAATGGAATAATAATAGTTTGAAATACTTTTAAGCCTCAATAAATCTTGGAAAAATCCCCCTAAGTGTGTATTCACATTTGGGAACAACTCAAACCAAAAAAAACCTTGCCCAATGTAAAATTATCAAATGATCTTCTAGAAACTACTTCTGTACTTTTTGAATAAATGATTTTAAGTGGACTTAAAATCCTTATAAAAATCACAAATAATTCCTAGAGAGGTCCCTTAACCTCATCTACCTCCCAGTACCATTTCCTCATCTCGTCCAATGGAAATTTTTGGACTTTATTCATAACCACCTATTTGATCAAAATAGCCAAGTAAACAAATCCTCAAATCAAAAACCCACCAAACCTACACCATTCTGGTCAAACAAACTTGCACGGCACGCCTCTCATCCCTCTGGTCGAGAGACACTGTAGCATCACTGTAGCAACCCTCTTCCCCTTGTATTTAGTGCTTGGAGGAAGGAGAGATACACACTTTGGTCACACCATGTCCTTACTTCTTGCAGCACTCCACCCCACCTCCTCTCTGTCTCCTGCACGACCCTAGTGCCCTCTCCACTGCCCACATTGCCCAATAGCAAGGTCGTGGACCGTGTCCAAGCTCCCCCATGAGCCAAGCTCACCTTGAACCAGCCCTTTCGGATTTAAGGCTGGGAGGCCACCCCCGAGCCTCTCTGGCCACTCATTCGCCTCCTCTCATCTCCCCAGCCACCCCTCTCCCTCCCCCTTGCTCTGTCCTGCTAGAAAGAAGAAGAGTAAGGAGCTTCAGCCCTCTCCTCCAAATCGAGCAAAGCTCCTCCCCCTATGCCTCTCTCCCTCTGCATGTCGTACTACTAGACTCCCCTTGCTACCCCGCATCTAATCATGCTCTTATTTTCAGCAGGGAGCAGGTCCTGGGTGCTACGGCGTCGAGCTCCGACGAGCCCCTCTCGGTCGCTGCCGCGCGAGGTCTCTCCCATCGCGGAATGGTCCCTTGCCGCCCCTCGTCGGGACCAGCGTCACACGCCGCGTCCCTCCGCCACCTCCCCGACGCCGACGAGCCCTCCGGTGAGCCTCCCCGCCACTTGCCCCCTCTACTAGGGTTCCGACCCACCGCCACCGACGCGAGCAGGACAACAGCGCACAACCGTCGATCCTGGCTTTAATCGAATGGCTATCATCGCCCGGTACCGCTTCGGCACCCTGTGTGGCTGATCGCCGGGCCCCGCCCGTTAGGAATTCAAAGGTTGTCCCGTGCCCGGCGATGCCCTGTTGGGCCGCTGTCGCCCTGCACGGCCCAACCTCCTCCCAGTACCGGCCCAGTTGCCTCCCTCTTTAATCCTTTTTCCTACCATTTTGTAGTATGCCTTGAGGATTAAATCACAACAAAATGGAAAATCCCACATTTTGCCCAGATTCAATGTTTGACATGTTCATGTATGTTTTCTCTAACATGCAGAACCAACCCTAGTATAAACAGGTCTGTCAATAAATTCTAGAAATAAATATATGAACATGTATATATTCTAGTAAATAAATTCCCCAGAGAACCATCCTTATCTAAATGTAGTGAAACAAACCTTCCCTGGTAGGTTTCCACCATACTTATTTTTGAACAGTGGTCCCTTACCTTTTGGAGCTATGGAGTATCTTTTACAAAAATAACAAAAACCAGACCAATCTGACTTTAGAATTTTCCCTAGACCAAACCATGAGTTGTTTTGACCTCATTCCAACTCTCTGTGATGTGGTACACTAAATACTACCAAAATCCAGGAGACCGAGATTTATTGAGCTTCTGAGGATTTCTAATGAATTAAACATTTTTGTCCATAGTGTTATCCCTAGATAAATCATCACAGTGGTTACACAACTCCAAAAAGGTTTATTCCAATTTCTACATAAAGGTATCCTAAATACATACAATGTGCCCTTGGAATCAACTCAAAATCTTCTGTAGATTTAATTAGGTGAAAAATACAAAACAGCTACAAAACTGCCTTTGGGAATTTCCTGAGGGCATTCTGGTAACTATTTTGGAGTGATTCCAACTGTCAGGGGTTCAGTACATAAAACTCTACAAAATCGTCCAAAGAAATAATTTTTGGAGCTCCAGAACTTTTCTGGTGATTTATTCCCTAAAATAGAAGTTATTTCACTAGGAAAATCATAACTATTTAAAGAAAAGTGATAAATTAATGAAACCACGTTTGTTGGTTTCATTTTATCAACATATACCTGTAGGTATCATTTTTATACAATGATATCATACAGAATATGTCCTTGATCCCAAAACCCTCTCCTAGGTAGTTCCTCGACAATAAACCCTAAGGGGTGTTCATTCCCTTCTCCAAGGGCATCTCAATCTCCTAAATCCAATCCTCTCAAAACCTACTGATTTGAGTAATGTGTGGTATGTTTGTTTGCTGTATTATAATAATGCTTGTATGCCTTGTTTTGATTGTGGTCTTGCTTGTTTGCATGTATACTCGATGACGACGATAGTTGCGCTTGTATTGACGCCGAGAAGAAGAGATCTTATTATTATTGGTATTGGTATTGGTATTCTTGGTTATCTAAAGAAGAAGTCCAGGGACATTATGCCATACTACTGATCTCAGGCAAGCCACCTTCTTGCTCAAAAGCCTTGTCCTACTGTTTTACTTATGCATGTTTTATCTACTATTTATCAAAACTGCATTGTTTACTATATGTTGATGTATATATGGTAGTGGTTTGGCTCCTCCGAACTATTACACTTGTGTACTATTAAGTACAACCCCCTTGGTGACACCTACTTGTCCCTAGTAGAATAGATGGTGTATTACACCATACCCTTTGGAGACCCCGTTTTAGCCAAAGCAAAAACTAGAGGATGGGAAGACCCCGGAAAAATGTTTTACCAAATGTTTTATAATAAAACATTGGTGAGGTGGGACCTCCCAAGAGATGTTGAGAAAGAAAAAGGTTTTGTTTTACAAAATGCTGAAGGAAAGGTGGAGGAAAAAGGTTTACGAAAACGCACCCGGTTCTTTGTAGTTTAGCTATAACAACTTAACCCGTGTAACCACATTACTCTAGAATGGGACAGGGCTGGATTTGATGTTTGTCTATTCTGGTATAAGCTGCCTCGCAACTACTACATGGGATAAAACTCCCTGGAGGGTGGGCCTTCTCTGGACAAACAGTCCATGTGGGACATCGACCGGGAGAAGGAACGAAGGGTTTACAGACCTCCACGCGTTACTATGAGCCCCTCATTGAAAACGCACACTCGATAAGTGGAAAAAGCGCTTCGGTTGGTTGTGAACTATATAGGACGTCCTGGTATTAAGGGGAACAACACTCATAGGGTAGGCACTTATATTGGAGTGGGCATCCGGAGAGTCTTGATCGGTTACTCGACCCACGATTGGTGTAGATCAGGGTAGTGTACCCGGATGATGTGGGGAAAGTGCACAACCTCTGCAAAGTGTATATCTATTTGAATAGCCGTGTCCGCGGTCATGGACGGGTTGGACAAACTTCTGTACAGCGGTGCTGGTTTTGTTTTCAAAGAGTATTTCAGCAAAGAAATGTCTTTGGAAATGTTTTGACCATGGGATGGTCGTAAAGGAGGAAGGTTTTGATCATGGGATGGTCGGACGGGAAAGAAAGGAGTTTGGTCGTGGGACGACCGAAAGAAAGGAACAAATGGGTGACCTAGTCCTGATGTTTTCTAAAACTTTTCAAAACGGTTTCCAAAATGTTTTACAAAAGTTTTCAACAAAGATATGTAGATGCTATATCTACAAGAGAAACTAATTGAGGAAAGAACCTCTCCTAGAGCCCTCCTACTACCACAGCCATAATGCATAGCCTCTTGTTATTATTGTTATCTTAAGGTGGTTTGCGAGTACATTAAAAGTACTCACTGGCATTGTCCCTGGCTATTAACTTGGTTAGATATCAAGAAGAGGATGAAGTTGACGGCTATGCGAGCTAGGACGTCCTCCCAGTCAGTTCCCTGTAGGTTGAGGCATGATTGGGCTCTGGGCGTGATGATGTTCCGCTGCTGAAGATGGTATAGCCATAACGGCATTTATGTAAGTCTTGTAATTTGGTATATCTCGGATGTTGTAATGATACTTGTCGGTTATGTTCCACGGTTCACTGATCATGGGAACATGGATATATACATAACAGGGATTTCTCGGATGATTAATTCGGGGGCCCCACAATGACGTCTAGCTGGATTTTACCTAGCGGAGCGCAAGCCGGACCCGGCAGTACACCGTAGAACGTCGGGGTAGTCAGGCGCATGTCGCTTTCGCGGATGCCGAGTGATACGTCCATTTTACATCACTATTCTATGTCATAATTCATTGTTATTCATTGATATATTTCATATTGAGAGGTGATACTTATGTTATTTCATCTATTTTTGCATGGTTAATCACTTTTGGAGCATGGACCACTGCAGTCAGGATTCTGATGGAAAATGTGCTGTTTGGAGCCAAAATTCACGAAGATCAGAAAATCCAGGAAAATATACGGAAAATCCTATTTTTCCAGATGACGGAGGAAGCCAGAAGGAGGGCTGGAGATGGGCCACAGGGGGGGCCACACCACCCCCTGGCGTGGGCCAGCCTAGGCCGCGCCACCAGGTGGTGTGGCCGCCCTGGTCCAACCCTAGCACTCCCCTCTGGCGTATATTATCCTCCCGAAACCCTAAGACTTGGGGAGCGACCAAAGAAAGATTCCGCCGCCTCTGCGGGGCGGAAAACACCAAGAGAGAAAGATCTCTCCGACAGACAGATTTCTGCCGGGGGAATTCCTTCTTGGAGAGGGGAGATCATCACCATCGACACCACCATCAAGCTGGACTTCATCGGGATCATCATCATCACCACCATCATCACCATCTCCATATTGCTGTAACAATTGGGTTGAATCTTGCATAGTTCTTAGGGGAAACTTTCCCGGTGTTGATTACTCTTTGTAGTTGATGCTATTGAGTGAACCATTGAATTATTGTTTATGTTCAGATTGTTATACATCATTATTCCATCTCTGATCATGATCCATATGATGTCTTGTGAGTAGTTCGTTTTGTTCTTGAGGACATGGGAGAAGTCATGTTGTTAGTAGTGGAATTGTGTTGAGAAAGATTCAATAGTTTGATATTTAAGTTGTGGTGTACTTCTTCTAGTGGTGTCATGTGAACGTCGACTACATGACACTTCACCTATATGGGCCTAGGGGAATGCATTGTGTATTTGGCTACTAATCGTAGGGGTTGCCGGAGTGACAGAAACCTGAACCCCCGTTAGGAAACCATTGCACAAGGGACGTAAGGGTCTTAGAGTTTAAAGTTGTGGTTAGGTTTCTACCTTAATTACTTTCTTGTACTTACGGATGTTTACAAGGGGTATAATCACAAGTATATATTAGTCCTAGGAAGGTCGGTACATTAGCACAGGTTCACCCACACAACACTTAGCAAGCTAAAGAAGATTAATCAACTATATGAAGCGAAAGCACTTGACAGTCTTCCCATGTGTCCTCGAGAACATATGGTCATCTTAAGTAATACCAGCAGCTTGTCCTTTGTTGCATAAAGGATTGGGCCACCTGCTGCATTTATTCCTACTGTCTTTTATTTACTCGTACTTTGTTTACTTGCTTTATCAAAAACCCCTAAAAATCCGTTTGCTAAGTATTTGCAGAGAATTCCTGATCCATACCACTAGCCAGCACCTTCTGCTCCTTGTTGGATTCGACACTCTTACTTATAGAAAATATTGCGATACACCCCCTATACTTGTGGGTCACCACCGAGCTTCTCCAGTGAAGACCGGTGGAGAAGGTTGAGGCTGCTTCCCCCATCGATGAGGACGCGCGAAAAGCGACAGGTGCACTCGTTGGAGATGATGAGGGGGTCAAGCACCATGGCGTAGCCCCCGGGATTCGGAAGCCGATCCAGCTGATCCTCCCAGCTCCAGGTGATGGGGGTCTCCAACCAGTTCAGGTACTGGGGGACTAGGGAGACAATGGGGTTGACCACCTTGGAGTGTTGTCTGCTGTTGTGCTTGTCGTCCAGCTCGGTCTCAAAGATGTGGTAGGCGGCATGCGGCTGAGGGTAGATGTTGTTGTTGTTGCCTTCGTTGCCGCTGTTACCATCATTGTCAGCTCCCCTAGCCGGTGGTGGGGGTTCACCAGGAGGGGGCGGGCGTAGCCGTTGCTGGTTGCCTTGGTCCTTCAACTGGCGTGTCCAGCTGCAGTTCCGGGTGGTGTGCGTGGCCGGCTTGAAGGGACCGCTATGCCACTTGCACGGGCCATCAAACATTTGGTCGAAGGTGAGCCATGGCTTCTGCCTTCTTGTGTCGCTAGCCGGTGCATCGGGCGCACCCTCCACAGCATTGACCTGCCGCGCGTAGTAGCGAGGCTTCTGCTGTCCTGCTTGGCGGTCTCCATGGAACGGGTTGTCATTGTTGTGGTGCCTGGAGGATCCGGCTTCTCCAGCCAGATTGCTTGGCCGGTCACGAGCTGGCTACGAAGATGTTGGACGCCCGTCAGCACTCACCCGGAGAGGTTTCTTCATTGCGGCGTCAGCCGTGGCGTACTGGTCCGCAACTGTCATGAGCTCCGCCATGGTTTTTGGCTCGTCACACAGTAGCCGGTGGCGAAGCATGGTGCCTTCTCGGCATCCCTCAACAAAGAAGCCGATTGCCTGGCTCTCCAGGATGCCCTCGTAGGTGTTGCATAGCTCTGTCCATCTAGCGAGGTACTCGCGATCCGACTCACGGTCGCCCTAGAGGCACAAGTCTAGGTCGCGCGGGCAGCCCGAACGCTTGTACGTGCCGTTGAAGTTGCGGACGAAAACCTTCTCAAAATCTGGCCAGGCGTTGATGCTATTGGGCGTGAGGCTGTTGAGCCATGTTCTCGCTGACCCGGTTAGCATGAGGGGGACGTAGCACACAGCTGTGCGTTTGTTCCCATGAGCGATGCCGACTGCCGTGGCATAGTCGGTAAGCTAGCTAGTCCTTTGGTTTCATACTGCTGTTGTACTTGGGGGTATCCCGGGGTAGGGTAAACTAATCCGCAAATGGCTTGTTCCGAATGCGACGTCCGAAACAAACCGGCCCGGTGGAGTCTTCCTCTTCCGTGACGCGCGCTTGAGCGAAGAGCTCGATGCGGTCGCGGGCATCCGGACGATCCTGGGTTGGGCGCTCCAACCCGGCCCGAGAGGCGGGAACCGGCAGGTCGTGGCGCTCCGGTTAGTGAAGGGGGCGGTGGTGGGTTGCTATTCACCGTCTTCTCCTGGCGCACCTGGCCCTTGTTGCCAGAGCTGCGGCGCTTGCTGCGGGCCTTAGACGGAGGGGAGGACGCCTATTGGGTCTCGCGGGGTGCGCCCTTGCTGTTGCCGGGCGGCTTGCTTCCCCTGGAGCAGCTGGGGTCCTCGTGCATCTGCCGGATGGCATCAGCCTGTTCGTCAGCGATCCGGAGGACCTCCTATACCCGGGCGTGCTGCCGGTCTCGCTCCTCACCCTCCAAGTTGGGCAGCTCGTCCGTCACGGCTCGTGTCGCGTGCATGTTCTTGATGGGCGTGCTGTAGGTGGGCCGGATGAGAGCAGGTGGTGGATTCGGCTCACCGTCCCTCTCTATCCTTGCGCCTAGTTTGCCGGCCCAGCGCTGCACTTGCCCGCGCCGGCTCAGCTCAGCGTTAGCCAGAGTGTGGCCGGGTGCGTGGTCGTACTCGCGCCAGGTGATGTCGATCTGCTTCTTGGTCGCGGCTAGCTCGATGGCCTCCTACAGGAGAAGCTGCCTCTCCATGGCGAAGTTGGCCTCCGCCTCCTCCGGATTGTCCCCGAGGTTAACTGGCGTGAGGAGCCGGTCGATGGCCTCTTCCCCCGGGTTCCTCGACCGTGCCGGAGCGGAAGTTCCAGGCTCGCCATCGCCCTGCTCCCGAGGATGGCGGGGCTGAGAGCTGGAACCGGCCATCATAACCTCGACTCCGCGAGGAGCGACGGAGGTGCCACTACCGAGGTGCAGCGGCTCCGCGACGGAGACGATTTCCCTAGGGAAATGCTCCGGCATGATGGCAACATAGACGGGGAGGTCGCCGAAGAGCAGAATGGAGACGTTTGCCGGAAATGTGGATCTGGCGAAACATGAAGCGTTGTCGATGACGCAGTCGAACTAGGCCGGAGGCCACGCGCTCACCGGCTGAAGTGCGGGGTCCCGTGCAGAACGTGACTCCGGTCGAAGCCATCTAGCCCCACGGTGGGTGCCAACTGTCCTTGTATTGGGAACGGCGGTACCTAAACAGGTTAGATAGAGGTGTGGGGACTAGCAGGGAAGCTCTCGACAGCGTCCGCAGGCGGGATTGGATATGAGCAAGTGTAGCGAGACACAAGAAGTACCCAGGTTCGGAGCCCTCGTGGTGAGGTAAATCTCCTACTCCTGCCAATCTGACTATGAGTGGTATATGGGCTACAATCGCTCCTTGAGCTGTATCTTCTCTACCTTCTTAAATGCACTGAGACCAACCCTTGCTACTAGAGCCTTGCCTCTCCTTATATAGGTAGAGGGGCAACGGTCTCACTGGCTAGTCTGGCTAGCGGGCCCCACAGGCGGGTCCCAGCCGGCTGGTCATCTACAGTATCTGGTACAGTTACATCCCATCGATGTACATGCGGTAGGGTCGTCGTGGGTATTGTGAACGCCATGCGAGCCTGTCGTCAGCATCTGGCCACTGTGCCCGCGTCACCCAGCAAAGTCTTCGGTATGGCCGTGTAGCTGCGGGTCTTGTCGTCATACTAGGGAGTACTGCACACTGTGCAGCACGTCGCCCTGTCCTCCTGATTGCTTCCGGCTACGCTGATGTAGCCGGTTTTCCGGCTACCGCAAAGTAGTTGGTATGACTTGCTCGTGTCCGGCTGCGCTCAGCCAGCCAGACGCGAACCCACTGCCGTAGTTCTTGTTCGGTTGGGGTATCCGGAGGTCATCCCCCCGACAGACCCTATAGTATGAACCCAGCTGAATTAGTGGAGCTAAAGAAGCAACTTGATGACATGTTGGGAAAAGGTTTGATACAACCAAGTGCATCACCATGGAGATCACTTGTTTTGTTTGTTGATAAGAAGGATGGTGCCAACCATTTGTGTACGGATTATCGGAAGCTAAATGACGTCACCATCAAGAACAAATACCCACTTCCAAAGATAGAGGATTTGTTTGATCAACTGACTAGTGCCAGAGTGTTCTCTAAATTGATCTAGAAGTGGTTATCATCAATTGAAGATTCGTGCATCGGATATTCCAAAGACTGCCTTCACCACCAGATATGGATTGTATGAGTACAATGTCATGTCTTTTGGATTAACCAATGCCCCCGCTTATTTCATGAACCTCATGAATAAGATTTTTATGAACTTTTTGGATAAGTTTGTTGTTGTGTTTATCGATGACATTCTGATCTACTCCAAGTCAGAAGAGGACCATGAGCAACATCTGAGAACCATCCTTGAAACCCTTAGGGAACATCAGTTGTATGCCAAGTTTAGCAAATGTGAGTTCTGGTTAAAGGAAGTAGGATTCCTAGGCCATATCTTGTCGGCAGGAGGAGTTCCTGTCGATCCCGCCAAGATTGAGGATGTTGAAGAATGGAAAGCCCCGACCACTCAAACCAAAGTCCGTGCATTTCTTGGATTAGCCGGATACTACCGCAAGTTTGTTGAAGGATTTTCGAGCATCGCAAGACCGATGACTCAGTTGTTGAAGAAATATAAGAAGTTTGAATGGACGGATAAATGTGAAGCAAGTTTTCAAGATCTCAAGAAGAGATTGATTTCAGGCCCAATTTTGATCATGCCGGATATCAAGAAGCCTTTTGACGTATACTGTGATGCATCCAAGATTGGTCTCAGATGTGTGTTGATGCAAGAAGGGAAAGTCATATCATATCTATCCAGACAACTGAAGCAACATGAACAGAACTACCCTACCCATGATTTAGAACTGGCAGTCATAGTTTTATCCTTGAAGACATGGCATCATTACCTTATGGGTAACCACTTCGAGATTTATTCGGATCACAAGAGTTTGAAGTATATTTTCACCCATAAGGAGCTGAATATGAGGCAAAGGAGATGGATAGAGTTAATCAAGGATTATGACCTTGACATTCACTATCACCCCGGCAAAGCCAATGTGGTAGCGGATGCTCTTAGTAGATTGTCGTGTAGACTAAACACCATGATTAAGGAAGTCCAGCCAAGTCTTCATGAGGAGATGGAGAATTTCAGAGTGGAGCTAGTTAGCAAAGGATTTCTAGCCAGTATTGAACTTCAACCCACCCTGATCCGTCAGATAAAGGAGGCCCAAAAAGGAAACACAAGTATTGATGGGATCAAGCGTTGTATCGTATAGGGAAGGTACCTGGATTAACCGAAGATGAAGGAGTTGTGTGGTACAAAGGATGTATCTGTGTGCCAGCAGATTCAGAGTTGAAACAAGTCATTATCTAGGAAGGCCATGACACCCTTTATTCTATTCACCCGGGAGGAACCAAGATGTATCAGGATTTGAAGGAGCAATTTTGGTGGCACAAAATGAAGAGAGAAGTCGGAAGCTACATAGCCAAGTGTGATATCTATCAGAGAGTCGAGGCAGAACATTAGCGACCCGCAGGACTTTTTCAACCATTGCAGATTCCGGAATGGAAATCGGATTCGGTCGGAATGGACTTTATCACAGGTCTGCCTACATCTAGTAGGGGAAATGACTCTATTTGGGTCATAGTGGATAGACTGTCCAAGGTAGCTAATGACCCACAAGTATAGGGGGTGTATCGCAGTATTTTCGAGGGAAGTAAAACCCAATTTATTGATTTGACACAAGGGGAGCCAAAGAATATTTATAAGCCTTAACAACTGAGTTGTCAATTCAGCTGCACCTGGAAACAATCTTGCTCACAGCAGTTTATTAGTAGCAACAGTTTTGTAGTAGGAATAGTAAAGTAACAGCAGTAGTAAAGTAAAGACAGTAGTGACAATAGCAGTAAACAGTGGGATTCGAGTGTGGTAGGCATAGGGATGGATGGACGGGTGTTGCATGGACAAGACAATTCACATAGAAATCAGAACATAGGGAAATTGCAGATAAATAAGATAAATCATCCAATTACTAGATAATCCTAGGCATGTGTTCCATATATAGTCATACGTGCTCGCAATGAGAACTTACATAACATCTTTTGTCCTGACAGCCCGTTTGCAGCGGGGCCTCAAGGGAACTACTGGAAATTAAGATGCTCCTTTTAATAAAGCACCGGAGCTAAGAATTAACACTCCGTGAACACATGTGATCCTCACATCAAAGCCGTTCCCTCTGGTTATCCCGATTTCTGTCACTTCGGGGCCATCGGTTCCGGACAACAACGTGTGTATACAACTTGCAGATAAGACCATAAACAATACTATCATAATGAATCAATAACATGTTCAGATATGAAATCATGGCACTCGGGCCCTAGTGACAAGCATTAAGCATAACAAGTCGCCAAAAAGTCATAAAGCACTAGTAAAAGATACTAGGCACCATGCCCTAACAATCTGATGCCATTACATTAACGATCTCATCCAATCCCTACCATCCCCATAGCCTACAGCTGGGGATTACTCACTCATAGATGGGGGAAACAAGGATGGTCGATAGAGAAGCAATGGTGGTGATGATGGCGATGATCTCCTCCAATTCCCCGTCCCGGCAGGGTGCCAGAACGGAGGTTCTGGTGTTGTTTCGTGGAATCTGGTGGTGGCGGCGGAGCGGAACTCCTTCTGGAAAAACGTCGAACCCTCTGAAGTTTTTAGGTCAGAAGGCTCCTTATAGGCGAAGAGGGAGACCGAGGGGGTGCCTGGGGGCCCACACCACCCCCTGGCATGGCCTGGCCTGGCCCGCGCCACCAGGTGGTGTGGCCACCCCCTGGCTCTTCTCCGTCTCGTATTCTGGCTCCTGGAGTCTTCGGGTGAAATAGGATTTTTGGCATATTTTCCGGAATTTTTCCTGATAGTTGATTTTCTGCACAAAAAGTAGACACCAAGGCAATTCTGCTGAAAACAGCGTCAGTCCGCATTAGTTGCATCCAAATCAGACAAGTTTAGAGGAAAAACAATAGCAAAAGTGTTTGGGAAAGTAGATACGTTTTGGACGTATCAGTAGCTCATTTCATACTCGTCAAGACTACCTATCAAAGCTCAAAGCTAGCAGAGTTGTACATTGCTAGAATAGTCAGTCTGCATGGAACCCCCAAGACCATAGTGTCGGATCGAGGAACCCAATTTACCTCAAGATTTTGGCAGAAGGTCCAAGAAGGATTAGGAACCAAACTGAATTTCAGCACATCTTATCACCCGCAAACCGACGGACAAATGGAAAGAGTAAATTAGATCTTAGAAGATATGCTGAGAGCTTGTGTGTTGGAATATGAATCTAAATGGGCAGATTGTCTGCCTTTCGCAGAATTCTCATACAACAACAATTATCAAGCTAGTTTGCAAATGGCCCCATTTGAGTTCTTATATGGAAGAAAGTGTCGTACCCCCTTGAGTTGGTCACAAGTAGGATAGAGTCAGATTTTCGGACCCGACATCCTACGAGAAGCTGAAGAGAAGGTTCACAAAGTCCGTGAACACCTCAAGACCGCTCAATCCAGACAGAAGAGTTATGCTGACAAAATACGTCGAGACCCGACCTTCAATATCGGAGATTTTGTGTATCTCAAAGTATCACCCTTGAAGGGAATGCAACGTTTTCAACTGAAAGGGAAGCTTGCCCCTAGATATATTGGACCCTTCAAGATTTTGAATTGCAAAGGAGAAGTATCCTATCAACTAGAACTTCCAGAGGAGATGTAAGCCGTGCATAATGTGTTCCTTATCTCGTTACTTTGCAAATGCCTAGAAGTTCCGGAGAAGACCAAAGTTTTCAAGAACATTGATCACAGAGCTATAGATATCAATAAGGATTTAACCAATCGTGAAGTGCCCATCCATATTTTGGAAGAAGCATTCATAACCACCCTGACCAGGAGTATCAAGTTTCTCAAGATTTAGTGGAGTAACCATACC
The DNA here is from genome assembly GCA_910589775.1 of Avena eriantha. Lineage (NCBI taxonomy): Eukaryota > Viridiplantae > Streptophyta > Magnoliopsida > Poales > Poaceae > Avena > Avena eriantha. Next base: position 171,597,257 of record OU342741.1, on the reverse strand, counting down.
GAAGAAGAAGCCACCTGGGAACGAGAAGATTATATTAGGACTGAGTTTCCCAATCTCTTTAGTACCTAGTTTTTCCTGAATCTCAGGATGATATTCTGCTTAAGGAGGGAAGGTTTGTAACATCTCAAAAATATTAAACCAGCTTGTCAAGTTCTAATCACCCAAGTTTAGGGTTAACAAAAACTTTTACTATTTAAATCTAAATGAATACATATGTGCTTATTATTTGATGCATGAATGTTGCTATGCCATGTTTGAGTGCTACCAATGGTAAGGATTAGTTTAAAAAGGATTACCACATCATCTATATCATCCCCAAGGAAAATCAAATGAAAATAAAGTCAAATATGAATCATATGAACATATGGTCACTTTGGCCAAAATTAACCACTGGCCTACTTTGGCCACCTCTAGTAAAAGATTTCTAACAGAAACAATTCTAATTATTTTCACCCCTTGCTAGACTAAGTGAAAATGAATCCAAGCAAACTTTACAAACCTACAGAAACAATTTTCAAATGCATTAAAGAGGCAATTCAAAATTGAATCAAGTATAGGTACATAGATCATCACTTTTCCAAAACACTCAAATCTCCACCATTTGACAAACCCTAGCAACCAGAGACTACCAAGTATATGACCATCACACTCACCAAAAATCATTCAAAAATTTGAAAGTTAAGTTCATGTGGCCATTTGATCGAACACCTAGCAGAAAGAGTATAGCTACCAACTATCTACTATTTGTGATAAATCAATTGATCATCCATTGTACTCCAATTCTACTCCATATCTCACCCACGATCACCCCCAATACACAGCTGTGCAGTGGAGCCATTTCCCTTCATCGTTGCACCAGTGCCATGCGTACCCGAGCGAGGTCATGCCGGTTGACCATGGACACGATGCCTCAGACCGCGCCGCCCTCTCCCACGATGCCTAGCTGCTAGACATGACCTCACCGCCCCACTTTGTCCACCCCTTGGCCAACGGCGAGAAGTGGAGACGCTGGAATCACCGCGCCCATTTAAGCCCCTGCCATGTCGAGAGCACGACGGAGCGCCGAAGCCGCCTCGTGTAGCCACGCCGTGCCTCGCTCTCTCCGCTCGTACCCGCCCCCGCCGTGTCACCAGCGACCGCCCAGACAACCTCATTCGCCGCTGCGCTCCCCGTGACCACCGTACCTGATAAAGAACACCGTTGTACCTGAACAAAGCACTGACATTGTTCGACAGACTGAGACCACCCCTTCTCGTGCCACTACGCGTGTGACGACCGCCGCAGTCCACCGCGTTGACCCATGCCCTTCGCCATGCTTAGCTCGACCTGTAGCAGTGTTGCCAATGAAGCCCGACCATGCTGCCCTGCCTCCAACGCCGGTGTATAAATAGGAGCCACCCCAGACCTCAATCGGCACACCATCTCACTCCCCACTCTCCCAGCAACACCCTAGACCCCCTTCCCGGAGCAAGGCGAGCACCACCCCGCCGGAATTTGACCGGAGCCCGCCGTTGTAGTGAAGAAAGGCAGCCGTTGATTGGAGCCACCCCAGGAGCTGCCGTGACCGCCAATTGACTCGCCGTTGTCGACAATCCCGTTCGCCCCCATCGCCGACCCTTGCTGGAGCCCTGGTAAGCCCCCAGTAACCCCCGCCGTGCCGCTAGGTTTAGAATCTCGCCGGAGCACCGCGACGTAGATGACGAACCTAGGTCGTAGATCCTGTTCTAATCGTAGGGTTGGTATTGATAAATATCGTTTCGGTTAGAATTAGTCACTGACGCGTGGGACCAATCTGTTAGCAGCCCGCTGCGCGCGCGCTGTGCAGTTGGGCCGGCCCATTTCTTTTCCCGCGCAGAGCCCAGCAGTTCAAATAGAATTTTGCTATTTAGTTCAAAACCCTATTCTGTCAGTAGATTCAAAATTCAATTCAAAGAGATGTACTGATCCAAAATGTGTGATTCCAATTTTGTTAGAAAGATATTAAAAATATCAAATCACTCCCATTAGATTCAAGCCAATTGAAACTATGGATAACTTATACTAAAAATAACAAAACAGAGACTTTTACCACTTCAAACATTTTTATAAAATCAACCATAAATGCTTTTGAGTTGATTCCAACTCTCAAAAATCACATTTGCCATGCTCTACATGAATATGTAAAAATATTAGGTTTTACAGATATGAAACATGGTTTATTATTAAAAGAATGAGATATAGGCATTTCTAGTCAATTAAATATTATTAAATAGTAATATTAAATCTTGTAATACATGACCACCATTTTAAATCACATTCCCAAGTATTAGAATATGTGGTGATGACATGTGTCCACATGGTCCCATATTTTAATTGGAGAATATTAAATCCTAAGTATTTTTCAATGAGTAGAAATTACTTCTCCCAAAATAAGATAAATAAAAATGTGCCCTTATTACATGTGATGATTGAGATGATACTAGATAATCTAGTGTGAGCCTTATGTGCTAAATAGAAGTAGTTCAGTGTTGTTTGGTGATTGTTTATATTGTATGTATTTATGGACGCTACTACCGACCCGGGCTACGAGAAGGAGGAGTACTTCGAGGAAGAAGAAGAGAATTTCAACAACTGCACTGCTCAAGGCAAGCTATCTATGCAAGCTAGAACTTTGCACGATATCTATGCAAGCCCAGTATACTAGATAACCTATGCAAGATGCACTATGCATGCTTGGTTATGCATCTTTGATTATATCAATCCCAGTTTTTACTTACCAGCTTTACTTTTCCTTTTACTAAAGTTTCTTATCTGGTTAACGAATTGTGATTAGTGGAAAAGTAGGATGGATACCATGAAGATCATAGAACTAGACTTGGATACTTATACTTGACTAGCACCCCAATAGTGATACCCCCAACACCAGTGGCTAGTGCTAAACTAAACGTGATTACTTTAGATGGGGATACTTGGTGAAAATGATTATGAAAACCTTGGAATGATGATTCATTCTATTGAAATGTTTTGACATGTGTTATGATACACAATGGTTTGGGGATGAAAATGAAGAAGGCATGAGCCTTGACTTTGCTAAAAACTGATGGTTGGGTTTGGATGTGATACCATTCCAATTTTACCGTACAACCACAATAGCTGAGTTGGGTAGGGCTTAACTGGAAGTTTATATGTCTTAGAATGGGTTCCCTTGTGGAAGAGGTTGAGCTGAGGGTACCTCGTGAATGAATGTCCACCTATGCAATTCCTGGATGACAGTTGGTCATGGATGGGAGGCCAAGCTCATAGGGGAGGTGCCTATACTAGGGTGTGTAATTGAAAGGTTAGGATTGATTATCTGCATACCAAGTATGATGATTCAGGGTTACCCCTGACGGATGTATCAAATTTTGTGGTGAAAGTGTACCACCTCTGTAGAGTGTCAAACTATTCGAATAGCCGCGTCCGCGGTTATGGACAGTTGGAGTGGCCATACTATTCCATTGTCAGATGTTTTCAAAATGACTTGTGACTTGAAGGATGACTTGACTTGACCACAACAGCGTTGTGGACATGAAATATAAGTTCCCACTTAAGTAATGTAGATAACTAAATTAGGTCTTTACTCTTAAGGCTTTATGAAATAAACCTGGCTTTTTGCAAACAAACCTAGAGCTTATGATTCCTACTAGTTTTACCTTACTTATGTTAGTGATAGTTTGCGAGTACTTAAAGAGTACTCATGGCTTTGTCCCTAGCTATTCCCATGGCTAGACTATGAGGAGTACTACCCGGAAGATGGACAGCAGGAGGTCTATGATAACTAGGATCATATCCCATCTTCAGCATTGCCTGTGAAAATGAAGATGGAGCCCTACTACGTTTATTTTCTGCTGCTTTGATTATATTAAGACTGGATCATGAGATCCTTTATTTGTAAGATCTTTATTATGGTTTGTAATTGATGAATTGTACTGTGGTATCAATTCTGTTATGTCTCGCAAAAATGGTAATCCTGGAATTGCGAGGTATAGCATAACAGGCATCTAGACTTAAAAATCCAGGTGTTGACACCATGCCAACTATCAAGCTCGCGAGTCTACAACCTCGCCGTCAACCTCACCCACAAGATCTGCCACCTCTACGTGCACCTCTCCATAAAGATCTCCCCACTCACCGTGCATCTCTTTGTCAAGGTCTGCTCCCTAGACGCCAAGGTCTGCCCACCCGCGGTCAAGGTCTGCTCACTCAACGTGCACCTCGCCGACAAGGTACGCCACCTCGTCGTGCACCTCTTCGACAAGGCATGCCACCTCGCTGTCAAGTTCTTCCCACTATCCCTGCACGTCATCGTCAAGATCTGCCCACTCGCGGTCAAGGTCTACTCACTCGACGTGCACCTCGACTACAAGGTACGCCTACTCGCTGTACACCTAGTCGACACGGTATGCCACATCACCGTCGACAAGGTCTGCCTACTCACCGTGCACCTCCTCCACATAGTCTGCTACCAAGGTCCGCTGACAAGCCTCGATGCCACGATTTAAGCGTTCTGCCAGGAATAGCAGTAAGAAAAAGGCCCCATAGCCTGAAGGTAAGGAAACACTTACCTTGCTTTTCTGCTGTTTGGTTATATTATTTGTTGTAGATAAATGCTTTTCATAACACGTCTTATGATCAGAGTATAAATACAAATTGTTCACAATGGAATATTTTACACTTGTGATTACTATTGGACAATCAACAACATATGTTATATTCTGCCTACTTGCCTATTCAGTGTCAAGATATAGATGCATATACTGCTCATGTTTAATTTTCCTAACCTCCTTATTATTGCAACCAATTGGTGAATTGCCTAGCTTGTAAACTATTAGGCTTATGATTAGTTTGTGTGTGATAAAGGTTGCATTATCCTGTTTGTTGCATTACTTTGGCTGTTTCGTGATATGTCTTATGTTCATCATATAAGTAGTTCATAGTTTATTTTTTTACACGATGGTTACTATAGGACAATGAGCACCATATGTTATATTTTTCTTAACTGCCTATTTAATTGCACGATAGATGCTTGTACTGCTTATGTTTAATCGTCTTTCCCTGCTTATTATTGTAGTGTATAATACTAAATCTGGTCATAGTGGGGAGTAACATAGCATGTTACTAGGATATGTTACTCCCCACTATGACTGGTCTTAATATTATCTCCATAGTGAGCAATGTCATAGGTCTTATAACATAGACACCATCATTTAGATTGGTCATAGTGGGAAGTTTGTACACACTAGTATTATGTGTACGATACTAGTGTATAATACCAGTTAGGCCACCCATAGTAGGACTATCATGCAATCCATGTTGCATTTGTTTTGTTGTTTCGTCATATGTCTTATGATCAGAGTATGAAGTGGTCATAGCGGACTGTTCCACCCCATATGTTATATATTGAGCCATATTTGGAGTTCCCTATACATGTTAGAAACACATATGTATAGTGGAATGTGCTTGGGGTGTTTCTTAGAAAAATAATCCTAGCTTTTTCGTAAGAAATAGTGCTTATTTGTATTCGAGAAGTGCCAATTTAGACATCATCCTGTTATAAATAAGCACCATTGATTAACCAAAAACTGGTTTATTTCGCTAAGCACTTCTCTAAGCGTCTTGCAATGTACATGCTCTTAGGTTCTTAGCATATGTTGTTGCATCGCCAAGTGTATCCCCCCCCCAAACACACACACATCCCACAGACCCCTAGACCCCTAGAAGTAGCAAAAAGGAAGGTTGTAGACCAGGTTACATTATCTCGTGTGTTGCATTAGTTTGGCAGCCTACGATCTTTTTGTTTAAATTGCTCATGGTGACTTGTTAAATGATGAGTACTATATACTATATAACATAGGTTGGTATCGCACCCAGTTTTATATTTCTAGATTAATTGGAATTCTTTATTCATGTTAGAACCACAAATACTACCGATGGAAGAAAGTCGGATGTAAACCATCATGAGAAAGAGTCCATGGATGCAACGACTTGGTATTAGGTTCGTAGCCAATGTTGTTGCATCCCCGACTATATTCTCCCCTAAAAAGAGAAACAGTGATCCCTCTAGACCTCGGTATGATCCCGAGGGGGGGCGTATCAGTGAAGGTGACATATCAGGTGATGAAACACTAGTCACTAAGGAGACTGGGTTGCAGGTAGTCCCCTTACCTTCTAGCTCGCCATCTTGTCATGATTTCTCCATAATTAAGGTGCTGCCAAATCATCTTGTGTGGAATTGTTTGCTTACTCTTTTTGCCATATGTTTTGTTCCTCTTTATTTTCCCCCAATTGACTGTTACATGTAAAATGTGTAGCTTAAGCAGAGAAAATTCAAGAAGACAACTCCCAGGAAAAGGATGGCTCCTGGTGGTGGATCATCTCGCAAGCGCGTTGTGGCATCAGTACGATCTCTAGACATAGAAAATGAGAGACACACGAGGTCTAAGGGGAATCGGGTAAAAGTAGGACTTCCACCTCCAGGTTCCACACGGCGGACAACAAAAGCGGCAAGTCATGCGACCCATTCACAAGAAACTCGGAGTGCAACCCAGAGGATTGCCAAAGCCGAACTACCCGATGCCCGACAAACGACCAAAGCCGAACTTCCTGATGCCAGGCAAACTGCGAAAGCGGCACTTCCGAATGCCTTGGAGGTGGCTAGAGCTGCACTTCATTTTCCCTAGCTGGTCACCTATGATGCAGTTCTTGATGCCAACCTAGTGGCCAATTCTATAGTTCCCGATGCCCGGCAAGTAGCTAAACCTTCAGTTCCTGACGTCGGCCAAGTGGCCAAAGCTGCAGTTCCTAATGTCGGCCAACTGGCTAAAGCTACAGTTTTTGATGCCAGCCAAGTGGCCAAAGCTGTAGTTCCTAATGCCGGCCAAGTGGCTAAAGCTGCAGTTCCTGATGCCCACCAAGGCGAGAAGCCAGCTGCCGTCAATCTACCACCCACCCAAGCCAAGAAGGAAGTAGCCCAAGGCAAGCAACCAGCTGCCCAAGGCAAGCTGGAAGTTGTCGAACATGAGCAGCACTCTACCCAAGGTGACCTGCCCAATCCCTCTGACCCGCTGGTATGCCGTTCGGCACCTCCCCAAAGCCAGTAGCCACCCCCCTAAAGCCAGCATCCACCCCCCCCCCCAAAGCCAGCAGCCACCCCCCCAAAGCCAGCAGCCACCTCCCCAAATCCAGCAGCCACGTACCCAAGGTGTGGAACCCCAACCCACATCTTGTCGTTCTCTGGCACCTCCCAAAGCCAACTTGCCACCTCCACAAATCAAGAAGCCACCTTCCTAGGTGACGAATTCCGCATCCTTCTGCCCATGGGTATCCCCCAAAGGTGACTTGCTACCTCTCAAAATCTAGAAGCCACCTCCCAGCTGTCTGCAGGCACCTCGCCGAAGTGACCATGCACCATTACAAACCGATGGGTTAGGTACCCAAGGCGCTACGTCAGCTACCCAACATCTGTGTTCAGCTGCCGACGGCAAGGACTCTGGTACCCAATTTGAGGGTCAAGGGTCAGCTACCCAATATGATGAGTCAGCTACCAAATATGGGGAATCTGATCCTAGTCATGAAGTACCATGCCAAGACTGCAGTGACTGGTCTCAATGTGGTAATGCGTTAAACCGACTGCTTGCTCACTTATAATCCATTTAATCCCATCATATTACTGTGGAACACTAAATCAGCACATTTTATTCATGTAGATGATCGCTACCAGATGTCTCAAGACTTTGATGCACCTTGTTCTGAAGACGCTGAAACGCAGAATTCTGAAGATATAGTTCCACATACTGGTCAAGCTCTGGTGGTGAGGGGGGAAAACATGGGGAAGAGGCTTGACAAGTTGTCCAAAGGAGGGAGCTTTCACTTAATGTTCTTCCAGGAAGAACTAGAGCAGACGAGCCGAGTGTTGCTGCCAGGTTTGCTAGTGAGTGTGCAGTCATAGTAAGGACTAGCATGCCTATCTTACCCCACTAGAAAGAGTACAAGAAGAGGGTTGATGTCCAATCAGACTTCATAGGCAAAGTTTCTATATGTTCCATGACTTAGATGTCCTTTACCTTCCCATTTCTCTGTTCATGCAAATGCTGATGCTCCATGTTTTATTTCAGAAAAAGTTTGCCATGGACACAAATCACCCTGACGTGCGGAATGCTCGCGCAAACCAATTTATTAGGCATGCAAGGAATCAACGGTATATTCTGAAGAAGAAGTATTTTGATCCCTACCCTCTGAACCAAGTTACAAGGAAATGTCCTGATGAAGTGAAACACATGACCGACAAGCAGTGGTGCAAGCTTGTTGATACTTGGTCTGACCCCAGGAAATAGGTCACTTTTCGTTTACTCTTTTACTATTACTGCATGTGTTTGAATTGTTTGATTGGAACTGCCTCTTATATTCTATGGTTTCTGCTTGTGTAGAGTACTTGTGTAATAAACAAGAAGAACAGGAGCAAAGTCTTGTACCCTACTGCCACAGATTCTCGTAGCTATGAGGTTGTGTGCAACGGTGAGGACAATGCCTTCGAACTCTTCAAAAAGACGCATCGCGGCCCGATAAATGGCTTCACTCCGAATGTGAAGAAAGCAATTGTAAGTCCTCTTGAATACTTTTCATCTTCGTAAAATTCAATGTTATCTTCATCTCTCAATTGTATAGAATATGATTGTAGTTTGCTTGCTATTTTTCTAAGGTTCACTTCTATTCCTAATACTATAGGAAATCATGGGAAAGAAGATGGCTCCAGATGTCTAGGGGGAAGAACAACTTTCTTCCACTGAGGCTGTGCACTTTGCACTCTCATTGAACAGCAGAAAGCCAACGTTCCTGAATAACATCGGCCTCCATCCATGTACATCAATACGAAGCAGGTCTGGCCTTGAAGCGGAACTTTTGGCTAAGAGAGCAGGGAGTGACAAACTGCGCTGCACCATAGAGGAATTGCAGAGAGCGAAAGAAGATGACGAGGCAGAGAGGCTGCAGTATGCTAAAGACATGAGAGAAATGCAGAAGAAGCAAGAAGAGATGCAGGATAAACAAAACCATACAAAAGACTTACTTCAGCAAGTGTTGTCTTAGATGACTCAGCAGAAGCAGTAGCAGTTTCAGTTGATGCAAGGTAAGTGAACTCGTGGTTGACACTTGTGAGTTCTTGGGCTAGGAAAGTTAACTGGTGTGGAAACTTGTGAGTCTTTTGGGCAGGGGAACTTGTGAGGCTTTTGGCTCATAAACTTTTGTGGAAAGTTTTTGGCTATGGAAGCTTGTGGGGATTTTGGCTCAGAAACTTCTATGGAAATTTATGTGGAAACTTGTCCTGAAATTCAATGTCAAATTATGTTATTTGATGCATGTGGTGTGAAATGTGTCACAAACGATTAGGGCTAGTAGATATTTACGTGCACAAATTGCCCCCTGATCTCACGGTGACGCCATCCCGCATCCGTGACAAAAACAAAATTGTCTCAGTTGTTCTTGACGAAACATTTCCGTCACAGGTAAATGCCGACGTGGCTGCCTTTCATTGGCCAACTATCTAGACAAAATAGAAACGTCACGGCCAATGATGATGTCATCACACAAAATTTGTCAACATGGCGTTCTGCGGCTTGCCCACGTGGCCTCGTCCGATTGGCACAAGCTTGTCCGTACCAACCGTGCATGTGTCAGCATGGCGTTGAAAGGTGGCAACGAACAAAATTCGTCATGGTGTGTGTGACGTCATAAACGGGATGTATGGCATCATGAACGGGTTGGATGACGTCACGGATATGGAGACAACGGAATCAAGTCATGACGGAAAAAACGTCAGGAACTCGATGATGTCGTAGACAGCGAACATGACGTCAGCAAACGTCGCTGATGTCCACCCACGGTGCCGTCTGCCATGTGGCCTCGGCCGTGATGAAATAAAAACGTCATGAACGACCGGGCCTGGGCTGGGCCGGTCCAGTTCGCCACGACAAAAATACAGGAATGTCATGATCGGGCGTGACGTTTTTAGACAGAAAAAATATCGCGGAATGAATTATGACATGAGGTCCGTGACCTATTTTTTCATCGTAGAATTCGTCGCAGATGGCCATCTACGACGTTTTGGCCCTCATCCACGATGATATCAGATCGTCATGAACCGCCCAGATTCTTGTAGTGGAAGATACTCCGGCGTAGGGGGTGGTGTTGTTTACGCCTTGTTCACTTGTCTGGTGATCAGCTTCTGTGTTCTATTAGAGGGTCGTCCCTTCTTGATCATTGACATTGCTCCCTTTGATCTAGGGTATTCGTCTTCTTGGTTTGTTGTGTTTTGCGGCTGTCCCGCTGGCGGATGCCCCGGTGGTGGTGGTGGTGGTGCACCGATAGCAAAAGCGCCACATGTAGTGGCATAGCCTCGGTTTGCTGCTTCGGTTGCTCTTGTGTTGTATAGTTCTTGCATTTTTAAGAATGTTCGGCAATCCTTTAAGAGGTGGTTGGATCGCCTTTTGCATGTCGAGTCGATGTAGAAGTGCATATTGCATGGTCCTTCCAACGTTTGTCCAGATGACATGGGTGGGTCCCTACTTTTTGGTTGGTATCGTTGCTGCGGCTGGCTTCCACCGGCGTCATCCCTGCTACCATGGTACCCATTGTTGTATTCATCGCCTCATCGGTTGTCCCCTCTAGAAAAACTAGCTGCAACATAACCTGGTGTGCTGTACGTGTCGTTGTTTCGTCGCCTTCTTTCATTATTGCGCATGTCCCTATCTTCTTCGGGTGAGTGAGCTATTTTGTTGTGCAGTGCATCTTCTCCATCGGCCCAGCGATTGGCTATGTCCATCAGCTGTGAAATTGTATTTAGGTTGATTCGTCCCAGTTCTTCAATGAATTCTTGTCGACGAAGTCCGTTGTTAAAAGCATTAATTGCTCTTTCATCAGATATGGTTTCAGCCTTGTTTTTGATAATGCTCCACCGCTGAATGAAAGCTCGTATTGACTCTCCTGGCTTTTGTTTACAAGCTCGTAATTGTTCCAGAGATGCGGGTCGCTTGAAGGTGGAATTGAAATTTCTGATAAACTTGTCCTCCAGGTCATTCCAGCTACTGATAGAATCTTCAAGTAATTGTCTTAACCAAGAGAGAGCTGCACCGGTTAAATGCAGTTGCAAGCTTTGCAATACGGTAGCCTTGGAGCCACCTTGTAGTTTAACTATGGCCAGATAATCAGTCAACCAAGCTTCAGGCTCTTTGAGGCCGTCATATTTCTGACGATCATGAGTCTTTTGGTACTAGAGTCTTGCGAACCTATCGGGTAAAGCAACTGGCTCCGCATAGTTCTTGCTCCTCCTCGCTTTCACCATCATAGTACCTTTAGCTGCTATGCTCTTCCCTAGATCGATCAATCCTTTGTTGTGTGATATCATTTCTTGCAGCATTATGTCGCTCTGATCCTGAGAAGTGGACCCGATGTGGAGATCATGATCATCGGGTGTGACCTTCTTGCCACGGGCTGCTGCGATGGCGTGGGGATCTGTCGGGTTGCCGTGTGGTTCCTTGCTCTATCTGCGCGAGAGACGCTCCTACCATGCCGAGGTTCATCAGGGCGGAACGATGGAGGGTTGCGCCAGGATCGTCGGGTGAGGGTTGAGTTGTGATCAGATATGTTTGTGCAGCCACAATTGCTACTTCAGCCATTTTTGCCTTAATATTTCCTGCTTGATTTATTAACATGAACGATAGGTCCAGGTCTTAGATTAGGTTGCTTCTTTCTGGTTCAGGGATATTCTGCAGTCGATATGTTCCCCTTCTTGCCGGTGCTCCTCCTATGATGCTCCCTGATCCTCGGGTGGAACTCAGCTGTGCCTACCGCAAGCTAGATTCGTCGGCAAGCCTTTTCCTTTCATCAAGATGCCTTTGCATCCTTAGTAGGTCTCTTTTTTATGATGAAGCAAGTATTGATATGCTAGTAGGTCTTCACACGTGGCGTCAGCTATCATGGGGACTGCACCCGAAATTGCTGCTCTTGCTTTTTGCCATGCTTCGGCTGGTAGTCGGAGAGTTTGCCTCTCACCTCCACGTGGTTCTCCTCCTCCTGGGGTTACACGGTTGTTTGTTGGGTCTACCCCATTTCCGCGGTTTCCTGCATTATCGCTTGATAGGATATCATTAGAGTTAAAAATAGGATTACCGTTGGAGTCTTGCTGAGTCGATGCGTCTCCGATGATCACACATACTTGGTGTTGGGTAATATATGGACTTGTAGCATCGTCATCTGTATTGGGGGGAGACACTGTCGGGTGGATCAGTGAAGTTCGTCAATTTCTGTTCTGGGTAGATTTCTACCATCCTTATTCCAAAGTCGATGCTTTCACTGCTTTCCTCGGGTTCGAAGTTTGCTGGGCTTGTTCCGCGTGGTGGAGTTAGTGGGGAGTCTGATCCGAAGGAGAGATTATCATAAAGGCCATCAAGGTCCCCCAGATCCGTCTCATCTTGCTTGTTTTCTTCTGGTGCTTCGGTTTCTGCCGTGACCTACATGGATGTCAGGAAAACAATGGAGTCAAACTCGCCTAAATATTTGGAGAATTGCTCTATTACAAATCTCTTGGGGATTGTTCGGTGCTTTTCCTAGGCTTCTCTTGTCCTATATATAATAGGCCAGGTCTCAAAGCTATATGCAGATAGGTTACATATACATGATTACAACACCAACACAATGTCGGTCTTTGTTCCACTTTCCTAATACAACTATAACCTTTGTCGGTTGCTCTTTCGGACCTTCATCTTGACTCTTCATGGGTCGTAAACCTTTCTGCAGGTCCAAGTAGCAAATCATAGGGATCCGAGTAATCATACCTATGTCATCGGTGTATCCAGCTGCGACCATGTCGACCTCCTCGCGGTCTTCGTAACCGCGCATCCGACATTTTCGTCGGCGGTCGCGTATGCGGCCGAGGTCATCCTCGTCATCTAAGCGGACGCGGTTATCGTTGATCGAGTCTTCTATGTCCGCCCACCGATTCACAATATCCATGAAGTAGTCGATGGTTTTGGGCTTGATGCGGCCCAACTCCTTCCTGAGCTCTCTACGACGTAGGTCGCCGTTGAACGCATCCATTGCGCTCGACTCAGAGATGTCCTCCTCAGAATTCTTGATGATGGACCACCTTTGAATGTAGGAGCGGAGGTATTCTCTCGGATTTTGGCAGCAGGCACTGAGCTCTTCGATTGATGCGGGTCGCTTGTATGTGTCCTTGAAGTTGCGGACGAAGCTGTAGACCAGCTCCTCCCAGCTGCGGATTGAACTACGAGGTAGGTTATTGAGCCAGGCTCGGGCGGCGCCCTGCAGCTGCAGCTAGAGGCACTGCATGGCTGTGTTCTTGCTCCAATCGTGCAGCTTGATTGATGAGATGTGATCTTCCAGCAAAAATTTTGGCTCCTGGAGGCCATCAAACTTCGGATTGTCCGAAGGGAGTTTGAAGCCTTTTGGTATTCATGTTTCCCGTATAACTCTGCTGAAGTAGTTGGCGCCACAGATCTCTATTTCTTCGTCCTCCGACTCTGTTGAGTAGGCGCGCTTTGCGCGCATCTTGTTGACCTTGCGCTGCATGATTTCGTCACGTGCGTCGTATTTGTGGCTATGTTGCCGCGGGCTATGGCATCACCGCGGTAGGTCGTGTGCCTCCTTGCTAGAAGATGGCGAGGGATATCTCGCGAGTGGCGCCTTTACTTTCTTCAGCTCCGGCGTCGGCTCCTTGGACAGCGCAACTTCTACCAGCCCAAGTCCGGCAATGGCGGACCGGTGCACAGCAGATCATGGATCTCTGACCGGTGGTTGGTTGGTGAGAAAGTATGTAGTAGCTGCTATCACCGCGCTTGTGGTGTATTCAAGATCATGTGACCCTGAGAGTCCACTGACATGAATGAGAGGTCGAGGGCCCTGGTTGCCTCTTCTCGATCTTTTGTCGTTGACGTGGTCAAGCTGGGAGCGTATTTTGGCGCCTGGTCTGCCATTGCCCTTCTAGGAGGATCGACCGATGGAGGAGAGTGTTACCCGCCAGGCACTCGACATGTCGGTGGCCTGCTTGCGGGCCACAAGTTCGTTCACCGCCTGCTGGCGGTTGAACTCCTTTACAAGCGTCCAGTGGTATCCCATTAGCAAGTCGCGCTATGCGTCTAGTGGTAGGGGGTTTCCCTGTAGGGCTCCCTTGATTCACGCCCATCCAGCCTTGTTGAGGTGGATCTGTTGGTGTTCCACCCCGTTGTTGGCGTTTACGCCCTGGGTGTCGGGGTTGGGAGGGTTGGGTTGTTTGTCGTTGGCGGGGCCATTGGTAGGATCTCCGTTTGTTGTCCCTCCGTTGCCGGTGTTTCCTTGAGTGCCTCCATCACCACAGGTGACGACGGCGCACATGTAGTGGTTGGGGAGGCTGTTGCTTCCGCAACTTTCTGATCCGAAGCCGTAGGCGCCCTGCTCCTTCGACAGGTCACACAAATCAGAGTCGCAACTGTTGTTGCTATCCGTGTCGTAGGCTAAAGCTGACGCATTGAGCTTGCTTAAGGTGTTGATTGGTGGTGGGAACCACGAGGCAGGTACAATCAAAGGTGTCGGCGAGTGATCGGAGAAGCGCATGCTGATCTGGCCAACCTAGAAGCATAGGCTTCCGATCGTCATGCCGATTCTGTTCCCCACGGACTCAAAGTCCAGGCAAGTCGTCAGCGAGTGGATAGTGAAGTCGAAGGTGCCAAAGAGGAGGCGATTCTCCGCTGTAGCAGAGCTGTAGATCGCAGGTGATGGGGCCGACGAAGTCGCAACATCAGTACTACCGTTTCCCACAGACGTCGCCAATTGACGAGGGGTTAACTCATCAATGCCCATGGTTAATGGACTTGGGTTAGAGGAAGTGGGGAGCGCTGAAGCCATCGATCAGCTAGCAAACAAGCACATCGGGGACACGCGGTTTACTCAGGTTTAAGCCCTCGGAAGGGACCCTACTCCTGCTTGTCTGCTCTTTGTTATTGAAGGAATCAAATATTACAAGGGTACGCATATGCAATCTGGAGGTGTGTAAGTTAGTGTTGCGAGGTGTCCTTCTCGATGCCCCCTCCTAGCCTTTAGGGGCTAGATCTCGGGATAGCAGGCCGAGTCAGTTACAAATTAGGGTTTTCCCTTTAAGTTTTCTATCTACACGTTGCCATGCTTTCCAAGGATTCGCGTCTTCTTGGACTTGAGCCACTCGAAACTTTTTGGGTCTTGCCGTGGGCTTCTCTTGGGCTGCACCGAATAGGCCACTTTTGGGCTGCACCGAATAGGCTAAATCTGGGTGCCCGTGGGGCATACCCATGTCAAATATGGTTTCAATTTCTCGTGACCTTTTGGTTGCAAACAACCTCACTAGAACCAAATTCAAACAAGTTATATTTTTTTCCAAATTGACCACACAATATCAATTCACATATCTACCATTTCCTATAATATATAACCTTGGATCATTACACCTATCAAAGCATTTTATATTTAGGAACGACGATAGTATTATGTTTTCCCAAAATGGATATGATTGCTGAAGTAAGAAGGCAAGCCATATGATAATTGATCTCTGTGCTTATTGTTACATGTAAGGTTTTTGTTATATGAATATGAATTATTGCATGACTTCGGGCGTAAGTGCTAATAGCTTTATATTCGTCGGATTAGCGACGGGGAACACAGAGCAGGGAACGGGAGAATGTTGTAGCCGAGAGCACCTCCAATCGTTGGGCTTCCCAGGCCAAAATCCAGCGCTATTTAGTGTCGGACAGATGTAACTTTCGATCTGAGAATGATTTTTTTCCACTTGCGTTTTCAGGCCGAGTTCTCGTATTCGATCGAATTTTGATCAAACTTGGAGAAAATTGGACAAATATATGCGATTTTAATTAAACATAGATGAGTTCGTACATAGTAGACCAAATTTGGACATATACCCGAATTTGGGTTGCATTAGGCTAAAAGAAAAACGAAAAAAACATAAAAGCAACTACTAGGCGAGGAGATGCCGATGCCGACGCCGCTCACATGCCGGTAGAACACTGTGTAGTCGGGGTCGGCCTTGCCGTCATCATCGCTCGGCGTCTGCGGGGGGCGTGAGCTGCCCTGGCCGGCGTCGCCGCACCGCCAAGTCTGGGACGAGGGGCCGCCGTCATCGTCGTTGAGGACGACGAGCGGCGCGCTCTGGTAGGCACGCTGGCGGCGAGACCTTCGGGCGGCCCCGCGCTCGTCCTCCTCCTGGTGGCGCCGAATCCGGTTGGCCTCCTCGCGCTCCCGATCGGCCCGGGACCAGGTGAGGGCATCTAGCTCCGGCATCGGTGACACGTCCCGGAGAGATTGCTCCATCGCCATCCTAATGGCGAAGGAGTCCTCGTCGACAGGGACCGCCCATTCGGCCAGCTCCGGCTTCGGCTAGCGAAGACGGTCGGTCGGCGGCGATGGCGCACGGGGTTCGTTGATGACAATGCCCCGTGACATCGTCCTCAGCGGCAAGCGCATCGGTGGCGAGGCGTCCCGCTTCACCGTTGTCGCTGTCCATCCTCCTGGGTATCTAGTTTGTCGGAGGGGCACGCCTCACCCTCGTCGTGGGGACCGGCGAGCGTGGGAAGCCCATCCTTGGGTGGTTTCCGGCATGGATGTGCTCCAGGACGGCGTTGAGCGTCCTTCCCGGTGCACTCCACCAGCGACGGTGTCCTGTCGTGTTGTTGCGCTTCGGCGGCGTGTCGAGCAGGCCTTTGTGGGCGGCGAGATCCCAGTTCCGGCGCTCGGCGAAGAACTGCTACTAGTAAACTAAGTTACCGGGATCTTCGGCGAGCTCCGGATCCGGCATCGCCGTGATGGCGGCCTGGATCTCCTCGACCATCTCGTCGTCTTCGGGCACCGGCACGCCGCCGGCGCTGAGCTTATAGTTGGGCGGGCACCGGAAGTCAGGCGGCGCCATGTAGCCGGCGTCGTGCAACATCCGGGCCTCCCACGGCTGGAGGGTACACCGGCCGAAGCCGTTCGCCGCCACGGGATCACCTGGATATCTCTATGCCATTGCTTTCGCCGAACCTTTCTTCTCGCGAGAGGTGGAGTTCGTGGGAGGGGGGAGGGGGGATGGGGAGACTGAGAGTGTGCGCTGTGAGCCGGCGAGGGCGCCAACTTTTATAGCAGAAATGGGCGGCGAAGGAGGGAGCGGTGTAGTGGCGCGGGCGGGAAAAAGGAAGCGGCGGGAAAGCGAGCCGGCGGTGGCGCGTCATTACAGTGACGCGTGGCTAACGAGACGAGCAGTTATTGCCCGGTGGTCCGTCGCGGGAGCCGAGGCCGGAGGATCAGGACGACTCGCCTTCACTCGCTGACACGGCGCGATCACAGACCAGCGCATTTTTTTCGGCGTTTTCTCTGCGTCCGACGTTTCCAAGCAGTTCCTAGCTCCCTAGGTTTGGCCTAGAGTCGCCAGATGAAAGTTGGGTCAAATCCAGAACAAATCAGCATTTTGGAAATGCAACTAGGCCGTTTTTCACCGTCCGGATAAAAATTTCGCCATGGGAACAACTTTCTAGAACCCGAGTGGAGATGCTCTGAAGACGATGTTGTATCTGAATTTATACTTCCGCACTAATTTGGGCATCACAAAGATGACAATTGCTAGATTTATAGCGATTTATATAGTACTCCATCTGTTCAGAAATATAAGAAATTTTAGCTTTGTAAAATAAATGTATCTGGACGCTTTTTAGTGTATAGGTTCACTCAGAATCTATGAATCTATGAACCTATACACTAAAAGACGTTTAGATACATTCAATTCACAATGTATATTTCTAAACGAAGGGAATACCATTTTGTTATTCCGTCGCAACGGATATGAAGCATCGAGAATTTATTGAGCATCCATTTGTTACGCTCCCTCCGTTCGACTTAGATTTGTTTCGCATGAACTAGTAAATCGAAGTCACTTATTTATTTTCGGACCAAGGAATATATAGTTACAGAATCATGACCTATAGGATATAGATCATATTATATCGCAACAATATACTACAACATGATCACTGTCTGAATTAGTCATTTAGTCTACGCCACGGCAGACAACTATACACGCTAACAAATATAGCGGGAAGGGATAGCCAAAATAAATATACACTTTCACCAAAATGCTTGCTGAAACTTGCAGTAAAAATGTGCAGAAGGCGCACAATAAAGTTTGTCTCACACAACATCCTTTACATAAATGGAAGATCAATGATTTCCTTCGCTTGTCATTCAGCCGGAATACATCTGCAAATTTACAATTAATAAGAACTTTAACCAGATCATGAAACACAATACGAACATACTAACAATATACTTATGGGAAACAAAGCTTGATTTACGAGAATCTATACTCTGAAGCATATGCCATACTTTTACGGTTAATTATTTCATTCAGGAACTCTGGTCTTTCCGTGAAGTTTCTGTAAATTGTAATATCTGTATAAAACTCAACACAATTATATAAGTGCTTGGTTTAAGTCTTTTGGTAAATGATGTTTCATGCATGAGGATGCCAACGTACATAAGAGATGGTATGGTGGTGGACATATATGTTGAAGATGCTATCACATAGGGAACGGGGAAGAATGACCATGTTGGTGTTTGTCACCAGGAAGTTGTCGTGTTCCCAAGCCAATGTTTCTAGGCTGCAAAGAAGCTAACTCCCAAGAGAAAACCGAAAGATGGAATTCAATTCACGCACCTACGAAGAAGAACAAGAAAGACAGTCCAAATTTGCCCTAAACTATCAGTGAAGTGAAGAATACAGGGAAGCAAATTGTGAGAGGAAGTATTCCAGAATTTGTCCCTCATGAGGTGGTCACTGGTCAGGGTTGAGCCACACGGTGAACAAGGGAGAAATGAACAAGATGGCAGAACTGAACCTCGTGAGGAAGATAGTGACAGTGCAGATGGTGACTACCAGCCAAATGAAGAGGATAGTGATGCAGAAAACTCTGAAGCAGAAGAAATAAGGAAATATGCAGAGAAATTCAAGAAGGAGATCAAGGCAAAAAAATGGGGTTGAAGTTGAAAAGGAGGCTGCCTTTATGATCCCTGAAGATGCAAACATATTAGATGATGGTGGCAGCACTTCAGAGGAAGATGGATGGTCTTACGATGAGGAGAGTGCTGGTGAAGGTGGCACATCATTTGTGAAGGAAGATTAGATTGCCAAGGTTCAACAACAGTTTAGAGGAGCCCAAATTCACTCTAGGAATGACAGTTAGTAGCAGAAGTGATTTCAAGGATGCTTTTAAGAGATATGGACCTGTCACATTTAGCCACATTGCCTTTGATAAAGATAAAGCAACCAAGATAAGGGCGCACAATGCACTTGGCCAACCTGCAAATGGAGCTGCTATGCATCTAAGTCTAGCATTGAATGATGAGCACGATTGTGTGCCTAGGAGAAACAATAAGTTAGTCACTTCTAGAATGGTGTTTGAACTATGTACATCAATGGCTCTAAGAGGATTATGAGGTGAAAGAACATGCGAGGATTGGTAACATGAGATTTACCGTCAACCTTGAGGCAAGAACATGCTGATGTGGATACTGGCAATATGCTGGCCTGCCTTGCTGCCATGCCATATCTGCCATATACTGTGCTGGAAAGGAGGTGGAAAACTTCATTACTAGTTGTTATTCTATAAGTGACAACAAGAAGACATATGATTGTTGTCTAGAGCCTGTTGAGGGGGGAGAGAGTTGGGAGCCAGCAGATCATCCTAAGCCTGAAGCTCCTGCATACATCAAACCACTTGGTAGGCCTGCTACAGAGAGAAGGAGGGAAGGAGTGGCTCCTAAGGGCAACAAGCTAACCAAAAAGGGGATTATTATGAAATGTGGATGCTGTAGCAGCACAACTCACAATAGGAGGACTCGTTCAGACAATCCCAACTCTAGGAAATATATGCAAGCACAATACGCTAAGGAAGCTGCAAAACAGAGGGCTGCCGCTAATTCAAAAGGAACCTCAACCACTGTTAATGTAACATCTTTATCATTCCTAGTCTTTTGTTTTAACATGGCAGGATTATAACACTCACCAACCTCTTTTATTTTGTTTTGAAGGTGCCGGAAAAGACAACAATGAGTGAGCTTGCTAATTCAAAACAATCTCCTACCATTTTTGTTATTCCCAATCATGTTTTTTAATCATAGCAGAATTTTTACACTCACTAAACGCTATTACTTTCCATTGAAGGTGCCACAGAAGAGAACACCGAGACAACCTATTTCCATCTCCCAGAGCTCACAGCAAAGCACTTCACATGCACAATATGTCCCAACTCACTGTGTTATCAGAATTGGACCTGCCAAGGACAAAACAATTGCACAAAAAATGAGATGCAGACTAAGTGATGCTATAAGCTGGGCATGTTAGCTAATAATCATTGTGCGGTGAGATAGCTTTGCCTTTTTCAATATACCTGTTAGGTGTGGTGTTTGAACTATGCACGTCAGTGGCAAACTATGTTACTTCATCGTGTTAAACAATTTTTTTTAATCTTGTAGCAAATTTTGCTTGATCATCGATATAACTTATCCATCCAACCATTGCATATCTCTCAATGCTGCTTGTACTACAAGGAGGCTTTATCTTCTGCTTGATAGGAGAACTAGTAGATGATGCGTATGTATGTGCTAATGAAGATGGTTAATTGTAAGCTATTGCTAGTTGGTCCCTTGCAAGTTGCAATTGATTCCTAGGAGATATGAAGTGTGGCTATTTGGTACAGCTACCACAAGGTCATGCCGTTCCTCTCTCACTCTACCACACATGAGATCAGAGCAACAGAATACAGAACATATCTCTGTCCTCTCTCTCACTCTTACTCACAACAGATCAGACAAGGAAGGAAATGACTTACTCCCTTACATTTTACTCATCAGATCAGGAGTAGAGTAAATTTCCTGTGGTGGTGGAGCGGGTTGAGTCGACGAGCTGCAGGCCGGCGCTGGGCGGCTCCCTTACATACGGATCGAGGCACCATACGAGGACCCGAGCAGCTGATGCAGGTCGGCGCCTGGACCATGGCGCACAGCAGCTCTCAGCGCGTCCAGCGCCTCCGGCTCCAGGCGGGTCACGTACAACCCCGTTTTACCCCACCTTGTCGAGCCGGACGAACTCCACTGCGCCGCGCGCCCCTCCTTGTCCAATCGCGGATCTCCACCACAATCTCTCTCCCGGTCGAAATTCGTCGCCGGCCTGGTCAAACTGAGGGAAGTGCGGGCTTGATAAGGCCCCGCCGGAGCAGAAAGAGGCGCCGGCGGGGCTAGTGGACTAAGTGGAGGCGGCGCCGGAGCTGGAGGAGGCGCTGCCGCCTGCCTGACGGAGTAGTACATGAGTTGTTCGGTGTTCATCTAGGAGTCTTCAGAGCAGAGACAGACAGGGGAATGAGATGAGAGGGAGATATTTGTCATTAGTTTTTCGCACGGGAACGGGAAGTAAAATTAAATAAACTCAACTCGTTCTTTTGTGTTATGTGTACGTTATTTAAGTTTTTTTTTTGAGAACTCATTACGTTATTTAAGTGGATAAGTACAAGAGTTGGTGTTTAGATGCTAATGGGCTGACTGGGCTGAATAAGGCCTCACCGTCCTCAGGTTCGACGCCGCTCTAACCCCCACCCCCGTTACACCATCTTCTTCTCACCTGCTCCGCATTCCAAATCCGAGAACGAAACCCTGGCACCATCGCAGAAAAACCACCATCCTGTACTCCGACGGGCGAACGAGCGAGCGAGATGGGCTGCCCTGTTGACAAGACCATGCCGATCTTCGTGAGGCTGGTAGACGGCGTTGGAATTCCCACGGATCGACAACGTCAAGCTAGATAAACAAGCACGCTCGAAAAATCTTATGGCCAAAGACACGTGTCGTGCCTGTTCTTTTTCTTTATTTTCTCAATATCTCACCACACGGGTGTTACAAGGAGTGTTCCTGATGTGTATATATACACGGCCAGGCAACACAAAACCGACTCAAACCTAGACCTAAACGGACTTGAACTCACGCCACACTTTCATGGACAATTACGTGACTCCACATACAAACTCTTCTAGTCCTAGTGCTATAAGATCAACAATCCTAGCCGGACTCGTATAGCTCACACGTACGTGCAAAACTACCTAATTAGAAAATCTAATTAAACTTAAACTCACTAAGGCAAGATTATTGCTGACAGACAGGAAGTCGGCGGTGGTGGAGGTGGAGGACACGGACCTCGTGGGCAGCGTGAAGTCGCAGCTTCGCTTGAGCACTGGTACGCTATCCCCGCTAACTCGTGCATGATATGCCTTCCTTTTCATGCTTCTCGACTGCGGCCATCAACTCTGGTTTTGAGGGTTAACACGCGCCTGTGTACTGGATGGCTAAAAGCAGCGGTTTTTCTTTCTTGCTCCAATTTCGTTTCAAAGGTCCTTTCTTTCATGGCTGCGATGCTTTTGTTTGAAGAAGGAGTCAGATCCAGAAGGTGTTTGATGGCCTATTGGGGAAAGCTTGGTTTTTTTCTATCTTACTAGGTGTTTCTGCATGGGTGTTTAATTATGCGCAAATAGTTGTAAGAATTTCGTTTCCTATTTGGAGTTGCTTGATACGGTCTTGAAATTGCTATTAATTTGCAGGCATCCTAGTCGAGGACCAACGACTTCTCTTCGGCCGGAAAGAACTGATCGGTGAGTGCAGGCTGGCGGACTACAGCGTCGACCGCCACTCCACTTTGTATATGGCGCTTCGCCTCCGGGGCGGCGGAGTGGCTGGTACGATTGGACGCAATCTGCGTGCCATTCTGAACTTGCGCAATGCCTCTCCATGTCTGCCCCTCATCCAGTCTCTGCCACAACCACTGCCAGGGCGACTGAACGCTGAGACCATGACTGGCTCCCGCTCCCGCCGCGTCTATGGGACATCATCTGCAGCAGGTGCAGGATACGATTTCCTGGGTTACTTCCATCATCCTCCAATTCCCAGGCACCACCCTAGCATTACCTTGCCCGGCAACCCGTCCCTGACTCTCAAGTTTGAGCCGCTTGGCCGCACGGCGCAGACTTTCAACCTTGAATTCTTGCCAGATGGCGGCATCGGATTCAAGCTGTGCGATTCGCACCAAGGCCTGCTACTTTTGCATGGCACAGGCTACACCGGGCAGCCCACTATGATCGTGTGTGATCCGGTGACCCGCCAGTACGCCTACGGCGCTGCTCCCAGCTGGTACGACTGCAGGACTATCGGCGGTGCGATTCACTCCAGGGAGAGGGATGCCTTCATATTCCATGTTGTGTGGGTGGAGTATGAGCTCAAGGAAGATCACTCATTTTACCCCAGTGCTACAGTGGCATCATTCAGAAACGGGGAGTACAAATGGTGGACACCGAGCAGCTGGTGTTTCACTTTCTTCAAGGAACACAACATCCCACGACCTTCGCTGAATCCGTTTGGTTGTGGTGTTGTTCGCGCTGGAGGCAAGATGTTGTGGCACATTCGGTTGGAAAAGAACTCTAGTCTAGTTCTTGACAGATGGAGTATGAGGTTCTCTATGCAGCCACTGCCAGACTCGTATATCCCATTGGGAGAGACGGCAGACGGACGTTTCTGTGCAGGAAAAATTGAGTTTGATCATTTGATGATGGCTACTTGTGAGATGGCTGATGACCATGAATCCCTCCTTGCACCAGCAAATGCGTGGGTCTACGAAGATACAACTATGACGACTATTTCGGACCATGTGCCTCCTCTGCTGCTCCTAACGGGCATTGGTCCGGCATCCACTGGACATGTGTTCATCTCAGCACTGTTACATGGAAGATGGGTCTACAACAGAAGAACACACGAGGTGGCTCCACTGGTGACAGATGATGGTGTTCCATGGGGGAGAGAGGTTTTTCCCTACTTTCACTAGACGGTCGATCTCAAACCCTAGAGTCTGTTATCTATCATATTTATTATCAGTGATATATCCGTCATTGCTATGTGATGATTATTGTGGGAGACATTGCATTCGGTTCTTATGAGTACGGTGGAAAATTTGGATGTTTAGTTTTGGCTATTATATTGCTGTCCGTCCATTTATTACTCGAACCGTTAATTTCTTGAGGCTTGATCTTGCTTGGGAACCAGAAGTAGCAGTTTTAGAGTGTCAGAAGCAAACGTTTACAATCTGGTACTGGTCACCTTGTGAACTTGTCATAGTAGAACCACATCCGGCATCTTTTGAAAGGGTCTAGTAATAATGTCCATTTTCAGTTGTTCTTGCTCTTCTTTTAATCTGCAAATCACATTCTGGTACGGCATATTTTGAATGGGTCTAGTAATAATGCCCATTTTCAGTTGTTCCAGCTCTCCCTTTAATCTGCAAATCACATTCTGGAAATTTCTGTACTAAAATTTTCTAATCAATAGCCTTCACAACATGAAGACAGATGCAAGAGATTATGTCAGAAACATATCTCACATGATGACATGATAGAACAGTTCAAATTACAGTCAAGTAAATAAATATGGCTCACTATGTTTTGTGATGCTTGGACCTCAATGCACTTTGCCGGATGGGCAAAATTTAATGTACCGTAGGTCTCTTCAGAGTTGCTTGATGCTGGAGTTACAGTACACTGCAGAGAAGAGGATATGTAATTATTGTGTCACACCTCACATATGAAAACATAGTATGGATCTCATCCTAATCGCATTCCAGGGTCCCAGCAGAAAGAAGCAACTTGCTGAAACACATCCTTGCCCACTCAAGAATGACTGAAGTAGATGTGTTAGTTTTGAATCTCGGAGCGGAATATGTGTAGTTTTTACATCACCTGAAAAAGAGACTTAAAATATAGATGATAAACAAAAGAAATGTCTACTACTTGGATCAAGATTCCTTAAATAAAGAGTAAATGGCAAGTCGATTTCGTAAATAAGCTGAAAACACCCAGATGTTTGACGACAAATTACTTGAATTTTCACCAAACAAACTCTATGCAGAAAATACCAGCAATGAACTTGTAATCAAGTAAATATGCAATGCCATGCATACATCTGGAGGCTTCCTATCTTCTGAATTATGGTTTATCACATTTTGACGTACATATTGAGCTCATTTAACTGCACATACCATGTGAACATAAATTCAAGCAAGAGCGCCTAACACATGTGAACATGTTAGAATGAGTAAAACATGGGTAAGGTAATGCAAAGGTGTCAAGATCTTGCGATGTATAGTGTAATTAAGTTCTGGAGTAGTATTAGCGCACCTTACTGTTACAAGTTCAGCAAGCTTTTGTTGGTATAAGATCCTTCCTTCTGGCGTACTCCCGTTGCCGAGAAGGCCACTGCTTCCCCCCACATTAGACTCAACACCAGGGCCGTTTTCTGTAGTATGTCAGATAACAAAGAAAAAGCATAAATGACTATCCTAATTCATCAAGTGATTGATAAAAAGTTTGCACTGCGGATTTTTCATATGACAGTCTTGCAATATACCAGTGCAAAACAAAATACTGATATTTCAAAGAATATACAATGAAAATTTGCTCCACGAATGTGACGTTTCCATGCTTCACTACCAGTGTAAAATTTGTACGACTTCTGCTGCTTAGTAGACTGAAGTTAATGGATCGAACATGTCCAAGCTCTGAAGAAAAAAATACTAACTAGTCAGCCACTCACCCCTGTGAAGATAAACTTCACTGAGAGAAATAGATCAACAGTAACAAGTTCAGAACCAAGGTCACGTAGATAACAAAAGCACAATTGCACCACGGACTCAGAAACCGAAGTAGGTACATATTCAGAAGAGGAAAATGAAAACCACCTTCGATTTTATTGGAAAAGATATGTGTTTTAGTATATTTTCGAAAAAATGAAAGAGGTGGGGGATATATATACTACTGCAAAGGAGTTCATTAAGAGGTATGCAAATTCAACATAATATCTTACTCCCTCCGATCCAAATTAACGTTCTCATATTTGTCTAGATTCGGATGTATCTAGCATTGGACAGGAGGAAGTAGCTATAATCCACTACAAAATACATTCATCATTGACTCCTTGTGGATCAGATGGATTATTCTTCCTCTAGCACGCGTGTCTTAACTAATGGGAGCGCTGGTGCACCAATTTGGCGTGCTCGCGGACTGCGGCAGGGCGATCCCATCTCGCGAATGCTGTTTGACCTGGTTATCGGTGTACTCAGCAGAGCACTGGCAAGAATTGAAGCTGCGGGCATTCTTTAACTTCTGTATCAGCTTGGGATCAAGCACAGGCTATCCTTATATGCCGACGGGGCACTACTCTTATACTTAAACCTAAACCTAAACCTTGTGAGGTCCTTGCTGTCAAGGAGTTGCTCCAAGGTTTCAGTGATGCATCAGGGCTGATCACCAACTTGGCCAAATCTGCATTTTTCCCCATCAGGTACACTGAACCTTTGGATGATATCGTTCAGCAGCTGCCATGCTCTGTTCAGGCTTTCCCATGCAAATACTTGGGCATGCCTCTAACCTCTTTCAGGCTCAAGAAAAGTGATCTATGCAACCTCTAGTTGACAAGGTTGCAAATGGTATCCCCACATGGAAAACTGTTCTGTCGGAACGAGGTGGTCGGCTAATTCTGACAGAGACTGATAGAGTCCACGTCAATCTTCCATATGCTTTCCATAAAATATATCCCAGCTTCTTCTGGCAGGGATGTGCTGACGCCAAGAATTGCCATTGTTTGGTGGCATGGAATGAGGTGTGCAAGTCCAAAATCTTTGGCGGTTTAGGGCTCCATAATCTGAAACTTATGAACACTGCTCGCCCAATGGTGTTGGCTGGCAGGTACCACAGAAGACCGACCGTGGAGTGATTTGGGCACCTCTGTATCTAGTCAGACTGAAGACCTGCTCTGTGCATCATCTTAATGCATCATTGGCTGGATGGGAGGCAGTGAAGGTGAAGCAAGGCATGTTGCGCCTGACCACCTGAATTTTGTGGGCAAGAAAACGCAGACACGATCACTTGCTGAAGCCTTGCACGACAACAGGTGGATCATGGACATCAGAGGACAACTCTCTGTCCCAGATCTTGCTCAGTTCTGCACTCTGTGGGAAAAAAGGCTAATCAAATTACGCTGGATCCTCAAGCAGATGATCAATTCCTTTGAAAGCTCACCGCCAACGGCAGCTTCTCGGCTCGGTCAGCATACCAAGCAATTCTTCCCGGAGCCAAGGAACTGTGGTCTTCACATGCTCCTTTGTCTGAAAAAATTGTTGGTTGGCTGGAATCGATGTTGGACTTTTGATTGTTTAGCACGAAGAGGACTGCAGCATCGGCCCAGCCCCAGCTCTCCATTGTGCTTTACAAGAACCTGAAACCATCGACCACTTGATGATCGGCTGCTCAGTTTCGAAGCAAGTGTGGCACGACACGCTGTGGCCTGTGGGGACGGCCAATCTCCAAACACTTACTCTGTCAGCTACATCTTCAAGTTTTAGAATGGTCGACATCGAGCAGTGCTGCAATCCCAGCTGGCATTCGGCAGCGTTTCACCACAATCAACATCGCGATGCGGCAAATTTGGTTGGAGCATAATAGCAAAGTTTTTGAGATGGGCCGAAACATCACGAACATCCGAAATTCCACCGATCTATTAATAAAATCCTAGAGGCTCATTCATGTATGACAAGAGGTGGACAATGTTTAGTCCTACATTGCTAGTTGAAGTAAAATTTTACCACCTTACGAGGGACTCTTCCACCACTTGGTAAAAGGATAAGAAAGAGAGAGACGTACACGCGCGCTCCTCCTCCGCCGTCCGCCTCGTCACGACAAGCTTTCTTTTCTTTTTTCCGCACACGAATGGATTAATAATCTGAACAGTCTATGTAAGTGGGGGTTTAATATGCACTCAATAAAGATTTAACTCGAGCGTTTCCTATACTTAATGAAGATTTAATTCAAACGTTTCCTCTACTTAATGGAGACTTAATTCGAACGTTTCCTCTACTCTCTTGACGCTGCCTTCTCGACGCTACCTGTTCGCCTGCCTACCCGTGCCTATAAGAGTGAGGGGTCGCTCCTTTCCTCAGATACGCTTTAATATATCACCTCCAGTTCCAGAGAATTGTACTGCCGCTCCGTTCTTCCCTGTCCCGACTTGCGGCGTGCACCGCTAGCCGGGACAGTAGGCCTCCGAGACCCCGCTGCTTCGAGTCCTCACTACTATAGATTTGCCTATCAATGGCATGGATTTGAGGGTCAGTGGCGCATGGGACGTGCGTCACTGGTATTTTTTTACTAGTGGCGCATTTCAATATGCGTCACGGATAGTGGCTAAACCAGTGGCGCATTGTAATATGCGCCACGGATAGTGGCTAAACTAGTGGAACATTGTCTATGTGCGCCACGGATAGTGGATAGACCTCGGATACTGAGGTTTATCCATGGCGCATGGTCCTGTAATGCGCCACTGATACGTTTTCGCTTAATTTTTTTATATGTTGCCCTCGTATTTGTATATGTATTATACAGATATTGTATAGGTATATATACACACAATGACAATACTTAATAACATAATGATAATACTTAATAACACAATGACAATACCGATCAATTAGCAAGTTAGTCATCATCACATTACATGTCAAGTGGTCACCTAAACTAAACTACGATCATATACAGAAGAACCACAAGGACAGCGAGCAGGATCAAAGCCTTCATCAGGTTCTTCCACCTAGCTTCCTCTCGCAGGTGGTTCCTCCACCTAGCTACCGCCATCTCTCTAGTCTTGTACCCTTTGTAGGTGTTGCCTCTGAAATTGTTCACTTATTTCAGACAGTCCTCCCACTCGGTGTAGACTCCTGGAACGACACCCTTGTACACCACGTACCACTTTGCCATCTGTGTACACCAAGGTAGATAGAATATTATGTAACGAAAAGCCAATTAATGATTGACATGATGCATGTTCACAAGACTACAAAACAACAAATTGAACATCATGCAGATAGAGCCATTGTAACAAATATGAACTAGGGCCTCGTCATATAGTGGACATAAAAAATCATAGGGATGGCGTTAGCGAGCCATGTAGGATGCACAAGATATGTATATGTGCATATCATATGTGCATATCACAAAGCTCGCTGACGCCACCCCCAGGACCACATCCGAAATCAAGGCACACCTGTAGTTACGCCATAGCATTTAAATCATCAGCCATTGTAACAAAAACATAAGAACCAAAACTATATATGAACATCAAGTACTTTAGGGCCTCATACTTATGTTGAACACCGAAGATCACAGAGATGGCTCACTGACACCACCTCCAGGATCACATCCGAAAGCAAGGCACACTTGTAGTAGCGCCCTAGCATTTTAATCATTGGCCGTTGCAACAAAAATAAGAACAAAAACTATGAACATCGAGTATTTTATTAATTAGGGCCTCATACTTATGTTGGACATAGAAAATCATAGGGATGGAGTGAGCGAGCCATGTGAGATGCACAAGATATGTATATATGCATATCATAAGGCTCACTCACACCACCCCCAGGATCACATCCGAAATCAAGGCACACCTGTAGTGGCGCCCTAGCATTTTAATCATCGGTTGTTACAATGAATACAAGAACTAAAACTATGAACACCAAGTACTATATATAGGCCTCGTACTTATGTTGGACACGGAAATCACAGGGACGATGTAAGCGAGCCAAGTAGGATGCACAAGA
Source organism: Avena eriantha (assembly GCA_910589775.1). Classification (NCBI taxonomy): domain Eukaryota; kingdom Viridiplantae; phylum Streptophyta; class Magnoliopsida; order Poales; family Poaceae; genus Avena; species Avena eriantha. The sequence continues at coordinate 171,567,505 of OU342741.1, read as the reverse complement.
TATGTATTTGTGCACATCACAAGATATGCCAAGTAGGCTCCAATGACTCCCAGTGCCCCAAGTGTTGCACTTCCGAGGGAGTTACACGTGTTTGGTGCCTGACAATGACTCCCGCTCCTCCGATCCAGCATCAGTTGCAGAAGTAGAGCTTCTGGATCCGAATTCTGCAGCGCGACGGTGCTCCGCGGTGAAGAAGACTCATGCTCGCGTGATCCATACTTGGGACCACGGTCAAGAGAGAGAGAGAGAGTATCAACTGGAGGTCTCCCTAAAAGATAGGACACATTTTCTTGATTATTGCGTATTTAATTTGCCAAAATAACTCACAATATATAGAGGAACCCCCCTCCCCCCCCACACACACATATATTTAATTTCCTTAGCCATGTGGGACTAAACAAAGGAGAGGGGACGAGGGGGGATGGCTGCCGCCGGCTGATGGCTCAAAATGTGATGAGCTCGTTGGGAACCCCAAGAGGAAGGTATGATGAGCACAATAGCAAATTTTGCCTCAGTGATGAAACCAAGGTTATCGAACTAGTAGGAGCAAGGAAACAACCCCAATGTGTTGTCTTCCAACTTGGAATCCTGCACAACATAACCACAAAACTTTGCCCCAACTTACAGTGAGGTTGTCAATATCACCGGTTTTGTTGAAACAAATGATTAAACGTATTGTGTGGAAGATAGTAATTGCTTTGCAGAAAGTAAACAGTAAACAGTAAATAGTAGATTGTAGATTAATGGTAAAAGAATGGACTGGGGTCCATAGTTCACTAATGGTGATTCTCCTTAATATAGATGACATGTTGGATGAACAAATTACAGTGGGTCAATTGACAAACATCGAGAAAGCATACGTGCATATACTAATCATCTTGACTCCTATGAGATTTGATTGGGCATTACAATATTATACAAAGACCGTAATCCAACTTCATCTATGACTAATAATCCACCTTCAGGTTATCATCCGAACCCCCTCCAGTATTAAGTTGCAAGTAACAAATAATTGCATTAAGCAAAGTGTGTAAAGTAAACAATACGATTGTTCTATGAAAAAATGATTGTTGTTTTCTCTCTAGTAGCAACATTACATCTAGTACCTTAGAGATTTCTGTCACTTCCCCAGATTACTAGAGGCATGAACCCACTATCGAGTATAAATAGTCCCTCTTGAAGTTGCTAGCATCTACTTGGCCAACATAGGTACTAACAACAGAAAGCATGCAAGATCACAAATAACAAAGACATGATAGAATCAATAATCAATCTGAAATAGCACCTCAATATCCATCGGATCCCCGCAAACACAACATATAGGATTACAAATAGATGATCTTGATCATAAATGGAGCTCATAAGATCTAAACATCGTAGCACAAAGGAGAAGAACCAACCATCTAGCTACTACATGGACCCATAGTCCAGGGTTGAAATACTCACGCATCACACTAGAGGCAGGCATGGTGATGAAGAAGGCCTCCAGGGTGAACTCTCCCCTCCGGCAGGGTGCCAGGAAGAGCTTTAGATCCCTCCCGGTCTAGGGATGGAGATGACGGCGGCTATAGACTCTTTCATGAAAATTTTGATCGGGTACTTAGGGTTTTTGTCCCGAGGGGTCTTTATAGGCGGAAGGGCTAGGTCGGTGGAGCGCCAGGGGGCCCACACCTGGTGGTGGCGCGGCTAGGGTTGGCCCCTCCACCCTAGGGTGTGGCCGCCCCGGTTCCCCGCTTCGTCTCCCCTCTGGACTCCGTGTTGCTTCGGGTTAAATATTGACTTTGGCTTTTGTCCGGTCCAATTCCGAGAATATTTCTTTACTAGATTTTCTGAAACGAAAAACAGCAGAAAATAAGCAACTGACACTGTGGCATCTTGTTAATATGTTAGTTCTAGAAAATGTGTAAAAATACTCCAAAGCATGGACAAAACATAAGAAAGTAGATATAAAAAAAGCATGGAACATCAAAAATTATAGATACATTTACAACGTATCAATATCCCCAAGCTTAACTCCTGCTCGTCCTTGAGTAGGTAAGTGACAAAAAAGAAGAATAAGTTTTTAGGTGACATGCACCATTTGATCAAGGTATTTATAACATTGATAGTTGGGATCATAGTACTCTAACATAGCATGAAAGATATAGTTCTAATAATAAGACATAGCAACTATGTTGTAACATGAAAAGGTACAAAGCAAAAGATTCATGAATAACAATTCTTTGAAAGACGTTTGTTTGTTTCACATATACAAAACATAATGAGAATGGTATTCAGCTTGTCCCTCATATTGTAGCAAAACATAAATGCATAGGACACCTTCAAAGTTCATAAGGGTGACTAGATACAAATAGTTTAAGAACAAGCAATATCAAAGTTATGAATCAATCACCAAGTTTTGGGACAATGCACGTTAAACTAAGAATGACCACTATGCTCTCTTAATAGGTGCATAAAGATAGAAGATGGAGACTCAACATAAAAGTAAAAGAAAGGCCCTTTATAGAAGGAAGCAGGAATTCAAGTCTCATAAAGAACTTCCAAAAATTGTGGTACTTATTAGCTTTCAGCTCTCATTGCCCCTATCATAAGCATCTTTAGGTAATTAAGGTTAATGTGAACAAATATGAGGATATGCTTGACAAGTTATAAGCTAAAAATCTCATGCCCCTTACTTACGAAGATCGTTCCTCATGCTACTCAAGTTTAGTCACAACTAAGTTCTTGTCATTATAAGTACATGTGTATCATAGAGAACCACCAACGGGGTACCCCTTGCCCGATGATACGGAAGAATCCCCATATCAAAATGACAAGGCAAGCAGACAATGAGCATCTCAGCAATCCTTTTATTCCCTATTTGCATAGGCTTCTCTCTTTTTTCTCTTTTTTTGTTTCCTATTTGCATAGGCTTCTTTTTTTTATAAAAAGGATGCTTCATAGATTGCTCACTATGGTTATACTGCAGGTTTCCACCATGATTAGGCATGGCTTAGACTTTGGCTTTTATCCGGTCCAATTCCGAGAATATTTCCTTACTAGCTTTTATGAAACCAAAAACAGCAGAAAACAGGCAACTGACACTATGGCATCTTGTTAATAGGTTAGTTTCAGAAAATGTGTAAAAACACTCCAAAGTGTGGACAAAACATAAGAAAGTAGATATAAAACAAGCATGGAATATCAAAAATTATAGATATGTTTACAACGTATCACCGTCCTGGGCCCAAGTGGACCCCATGTGGGTTCCCTTGGCCCAGCCGGCCACCCCCTCTCTCTCTTCCCCTTTGGTCTTTCCCTCATGGGCCCTTTTCCCTCCAGATTTTGGCTCAATTAGGTATTTGACCTTTTAATTCATTTTTCTTGTATTAAATAATTATAAACAAATGATTAAATCAATATTTAATATTTACTTACATATTATTCAATCCCCGTGGCTATGGAAGTCCTTCCACCACCACTCTAAACATCCTCCGGACTTACTGAAACCCCTTCCGGTTCTCTCTCTTTCTTTTCTTTGATGATTCTGCCGATACCAAAACACTCTCTAAGCATCATCAAGCCATTAAGCGTGATACCCCACGTTTCAGGAACACTCTAGACATGGTCGATACCTTCTGTTGGATTCGCAGTATAGAAAACAAAAAAATTCCTACGATGGGAACTATACGCCAAGATCTATCTACTAGATACAAGCAACAGGTGGATATACATCCATAGAGAACTTACCCTCGAAGACAACAAAGCTTTGTTAACGAGTTGGAACTGGTGGATGATGTAGTCGTGCACTTGCCGATCTCAAGATCGTGATGAAGTCCAGTAGGTCCGGCTCTAGCACGTCCATCAGATCCAGCTCCAGCAAGTCCAGCACCACCAAGTCCAGCACCACAAAGCAGCGATGCATCCGTCATCGCACACACGTCCGGTACCCCGACAAACTCCATCCCTTGCTCCAGCAAAGCAGCGGAAGCAGCAACTCCTTTCTAGATAAAGCCACCGGGAACATGTATCTCGCTAATCCGAGACCATGGGGAATAACTAGAGGGGGAGAGAGATCCTTCACGAGGAGGTGTGTGTTGTGAGGAGGAGAGGGGGGCTTTTATAGGGAAGAGGAGAGCACCCAAGGGCCATGGCGTGGCAGCCATGGTGGTGCCCCCACCTCTTCCATCATTCATGTGGTGGATGCTCCACTCACATAAATATGCCTCCACTCACACTTCCACTCACATGCATTAAATTTCCACTAAATTTAATGCAAGCTATCATTAAATAAAGCTATTTTATTTATTTTATTCAGAATTTTGTTAATTACTTTAATTAACAAACATTCACATAAAACCCCCTGCAACATTTCAATATCACATGCAAAACCAATTTCAGCAATTTCACCCGAAACAATTCTGGTTTCCATCGAAATGATTCCAGCGCTTTCTTAAATCTTTATCTGAAACATATTTGCTCCAAATGGTGTCGGTATCCTTTAAGTGTGTCACCCTACGGTTCACGAATAATGCAGGCATGATCGAGACCCCTCTCCGATCAATAATCAGTAGCGGGACCTGGAGATCCGTACTGACTCCCACACATTCAACGATGACTCTTGTGATCGTGTGAAACTTTAACATCGTAACTAAATCCCTTTGTCTCGTGATATATTACATGTCCAAGATTCGATCATCGGCATCGAAATACCTAGTTTGCTCTCGTTACTGACATGCAATCTTTTCTTGTTCCCGTGATATAACATTCTAGTGATCACATCACTTACTTGCAAGCTATTTCAATATGATATCACCAAGAGGGCCCAGAGTATATCTGTCCGTCATTGGGATGGACAAATCCCACTCATGATCCATGAGCCTCAACATAACACCTTCGTAGCACTGAACCCACCTTTATAGTCACCCTGTTACGGTGTGGCGTTTGATGTTATCATGATACTCTTCCGGTGTTAGCAATTAGCATGATCTCATGGTCTAAGGACTAAGATTACTTCGTATGATGTTATAGCAATATAAACATAATGACTCTGATCGTAATGCTACACTTCAGATGAATGTTCATCACATCATTCCACCAATGTTGTGACCTCGTTATTAACAACATCCAATGTCCATGATCAGGAAACCTTGATCATCTTGTTAATCAACAAACTAGTTTATATGAGAGGCATTACTAGGAACTTTATATTTTGTTTATTAAACACACATGTATTAACGTTTCCAATTAATACAATTATAGCATGCAAAATAAACATTTATCATAAACATGGAATAAGATAATAACCACTTTATTATTGCCTCTCGGGCATATTCCCTTCAGTCTCCCACTTGCACTAGAGTCAATAATGTAGTTTGAAAAACTTTGCATATTGAACACCTATGGCTTTCTGGTGTTGCATATACGCGATTTCTAGTGGTTAATGATGTCTACGCACTTCTATTCTTGTAGACAGTTCTTGGGCCTCCAAGTGTAGAGGTTTGTAGAACAGCAGCAAGTTTTCCCTTAAGTGGATCACCCAAGGTTTATCGAACTCAGGGAGGAAGTGGTCAAAGTATTCACTCTCAAGCAATCCTGCAATCAAGATACAAGAAGTCTCGTGTGTCCCCAACACACCCAATACACTTGTCAGGTGTATAGGTGCTAGTTCGGCGAAGAGATAGTGAAATACAAGTGGTATGGATATAAGACAACGGTGACAGAAAATAGCTTGATGGCGTGGAAGAGACTTAAGGCAAACTGAAATAAAGATGGAAGCAAGCAAACATGTAACAGATCTAGTTGCAAACGGTGTTTCAATGCTTAGAAACAAGGCCTAGGGATCATACTTTCACTAGTGAACACTCTCATATAAATATATTATCTTCATGATACTACTCTGCAGGCCCATCGATGAGCAGGTTCAAAGTGAGCGACCGAACAGGGCCCCCAATTTGCAGAGGCTCCCGATTAACTATAGCCCAATACTTCTTTCTTAATTTTTTTCCTCGTGCGGCCTTAGTTCGCTGAACGCTTGGTTAGCAAACCCTCTCATGAGCCACCGATCCGTCTCTAGATCGCAATTGACGACGGCGTGTTCCGCCCAGGCTACAGGTCTGCAGGTGTTCTCTCACGTAGCCGATTGGTCTGTCGTGTCCTTGTGACTTTCCGGACGATTGATCGGCGGGCCTGGGAAGCAGCGAATCAATACTAATACGTACGCTTTGAATCTCTGATGTCTCATACGGTGATACCACATCCTCCAGAATTTGATGAAGTCATGTTGTTTGCAGGCCTGAGATGAACCTAGTACGTCCGGGAAGTAGGCAAGAAATAGATCAACCAAGTCTGATTGTCTGAACTGAACGTCTCAAGTCTAAAGCCTTGCACCCTACCTACATTGTTCTTTGACCTTTGTCCTTGCCATCCCTAGCTTCGTCGTTTTCCCGACGAGCCTCTGGATCGGCGATCACATTCACGTGTCATGTTCAGCGTTCAAGAAATATTAGACAAGTGACACTTTTTGGTAGAACATGAGGTTCGTCTTTTTTATTTTTTGTAATATTTATGTTCAGAATTAATATTTGATATATTTCTGAAGATTGTACAGAATAGCACATTCCAAAGTTATATAATGAAGTAAACATGCAATTTATTTTACTTCCTATTGAGTTTGGATAAAAATTTGGACCCCATTTTGTAAGTCGCACCGAGGCCCCCAAATCCTGGAGACAGGGCTGCTACTCTGAGCTACTCTCTGGTTGGACACTCTATCCATGGTTGTTGGGGATATACTTTCCGGGTATCTTCACAGTTCCTCGCTGACCAGGGTGGCCCACTTCGGGTTAGAGCTTTGCTTCACGGGCGGCCTAGTCAGAGAGAAGAGGCGGAGTCCTATCCGGCTATGAGAAGGCCCAGAAGACTTACCGACTTAGGCCCATAGTGTTACTTGTAGTTCAAGATGTACTTTGTGACCGACTCTTAGTCGTAGCCGGATAGATCTCTCCTGTAAACCCTAGGCCAAATATCTATATAAGCCGTCCTAGGGAGAGCCTTTAGGGAACCCCTTACTATTACAATCTCAACTCGCACAGGCGAACCCTTGTAACCCATATTCCAGCTCTACCATATTACTGGATTGCTAACAGGAGTAGGATCCGTCCAAAGCCGGCGGATTCGAACCTGGGTAAACTTGTGTGCTCACCGTCCCGGAACACCGTACGTCTCATAGCCCTCTCTTCCGCACGCCTCGAGGATCCCCTCATGGCGTACTTGTCATCAATCCGACGACAGTTGGCGCCCACCGCGGGGCAAGTGAGCTTCGGATCTGCGTTCCGAGCAGAATCTGCAAGAATCAGAATCGGCGAGACTATCATCGTCGGTCGCATCCTCTACACCAGCGATGTCCCTCTCATCGTTCTCGACGAGACCTGGATTCTGGCTGGGGAGGTTGTGACTGCCTACACCATCATGTCTATTGGCGAGATCGATGCTTACATCGGTTTCGCTGAACCTGTCCCACCCATCCCAGCGGTGATGATAGAGGCAGAAGAAATTTCTGGGTCCCCTTTATCCATGGAGGTGGCAGAGTTCCGGATCTTAGAAAACCCTAATCCCACCCAGCCCACACCAGTTGCGGAGATAGTGGAGAAATCCGAGCCTGAGGCAGATCTGGAGGTCCAAGTTGAATCTGGAGTGGATCTCCCTGGAGAGACCGAATCCCAGATCAACCCACCCGCTGAAGTCGAAATCCAGGAGGAGCATAACAACAACAACAACAACGGTTCCGGCTCTGACGACGCCGGGACGGACAAGCCTTTCCTGAGGTACACGCTGCGACGTATGGTGATGCAGAACTCAGGCGTAGATGAAATCCTCAAGACCATCAAATGTTTCGATGAAGCCTACTATGAAGACCGCAGTTATCTCAGGAGGGGCGCATCACACTTCGTTGGGTATGTTGGATCCGGATCCGGCTCTGCCGATGCTGGAGAAAACACCGACTCAGTTCTGGAGGCGATCGAAACAAAGCCGACATACCTGCATCCTCGGATGAATCAATGACGTCAACAGATTTCCAAAAGTTCTCCGCGGAGTATGGAGAGGAGTATAACTCCAAAGCTACAGAGGAAGAAGAAGCCATGGATGAAGGATCCGAGAAACCTCTCCCAAAGCGTAGGACGACATGGAAATCGGAGATAATCCCGAGGTCCTTAGTTGACTCCGGGAAACGCACCCAAAGTCGTCTTTGCTACCGGCGCTGCCAAGAAGGAAAAGAAGAAGAACAAGACCCCGACAAAAGATCCTCCGGCAGAAGAGGTGATTGCTGAGGAATACGAAGAAGACTCGGATGGAGCACTTATCCCAGACGAGCCCAAAAAGAAGAATCGGTGGATGGACACGTGATCACTGAAGGTGCGTGTAAATTCATCGATGCTGCATTAACCACACATATCCCTACAGCTGCAGAACTTACTGCTGAAGAGCTGGATGAAAGGGCCCAGGCCCTAGAAGCGTTTCGACAACAACTCCTGGATGAAGCCAAAAACATCGAGGAGGAGAAGAAATGCATGGGAACTGCAAAGAAATACAATTCCAGGGAACATCAGAAGACCAGGAAAAGGTCATACTCATGACAACGAATTCCTGCAGATTCACAAAGTCCTTTTCGGAGGAGAACTTGGGATGCCTCGACGCGACAGTAACGGGGATTGGGTGTATCCAACGCCAGTACAGAACATCGTTGCGGCTCGGGAAATCCTATCGGCTAATCCAGGCCCGGAGCAGATCCGGTTGGGAATCAAACTACTCATGAAGGACTAGAGCAGCAAAAGGTCGCCCTATCCGGAAGTCAAAAACTGGTCTCAGATTCTGACAAATGTCACACAGATCCGGCATGGGCCGACGTAAGATCCCAACCAGTTCCAGGTAGAGGAGACCAGCAGCCTGGCAAAACCTACTCTTGGGCCGACATTGCCAATAACCCATGTGTGCAACACCTAGACGCCAATGGGGGCCCGTCCCACACAAACGCCGAGTGTCGTTTCAACGACGACATTAAGAGAGATGATACCGCTGGCTACAAAGCTAAGCGGAAGAAGGGAAAGAAGAATCCCGAAAAGGATAAAGATACCAAGGAAGATTCCGACATGGAGGAAGCTAATGCTTCAAATCCCAAGCCGGAAGGGAAGAAAAAATTTCCGACCAAGAAAGACACTTATGTCACCTTCCTCGGATCTCAGCCAGCAATGGTCAAAAAGGCAATGCTACATGAGCTCAATGTAACAGTTCTGGCTGTCCCTCAATTCTTGGACTGGTCGGAAGTGGCAATCACATTTGACCGCGCTGATCATCTGCCTAAGCTACACAGGCAAGGAAAATATGCCTTAATCGTTAATCCACTTATTGACGGTTATGGTTTCTCCAAGACTCTCATGAATGGTGGCAACAGTATTAATATTCTGTATGTCGAAATGCTACGCCGGATGAAGATCTCGGAGACCCAGCTGAACCACAGTTCTGTGATCTTTCACGGGGTTATCCCAGGAAGACAAGCAAATTCCCTGGGAGAAATCACTTTGGATGTTACTTTTGGAACTCCAAAGAACTATCGGACGGAGGCACTTTCCTTCGAAATGGTCCCGTTCAAGAGCGCGTAACACACTATATCCGGACGTCCGGCTTACTGGGCTTTTATGGCTCGTCCGTGTTACATTTACAATATGATGAAAATTCTAGGTCCCAACGGCGTGATCACTATCAGGGGAGACCCGAAGAAAGCGCAAGAGTGCGAGGATGGAAATGCCACCTTTGCTGAAGCCGTGCTACACGCCCAGGAGTACCAGGAGATCAAGAAGGGCATAGATCCATCCGAGATGCTAGCAACGAAGAAGGAGGTGACAAAGCCAAATCCAGAGTTCAAGGCATCAGAGGAGACGAAGAAGACGTCGTTGAAGGATGATGACCCCTCCAAGGTGACCCAGATAGGCGTAGGCCTAGATAGCGCATAGGAAAGCGCGCTCATCAAGTTCCTCCAAGCAAATCAAGATATCTTCGCATGAAAGCCATCTAACATGACCGGAGTACCTAGGGAACTTGCCAAGTACTCTTTAAATGTAAACCCGAATGCTAAACCCGTCAAACAGTCCTTATGATGTTTCGGCGATGAAAAGCGTAAGGCAATAGCTAAGGAACTAGCACGACTCGAGTTAGCCGGATTCATAAAAGAGGTCATCCACACTGAGTGGTCGGCCAATCCTATAATGGTCCCTAAAAATAACACCACTGATTTAAGGATGTGTGTTGATTATACTGCCTTGAACAAGGCTTGCCCCAAATATCTGTTCGCTCTGCCGAGGATTGATCAAGTTATCGATTCTACGGCATGCTCGGAACTCCTCTGTTTTCTCGACGCATATTCCGGTTATCACCAAATTCGGATGAAGGAATCTGACAAAGTCAAAACTTCATTCATAACCCCCTTCGGAACCTTCTGTTTTGTTACGATGCCTTTTGGGCTGAAGAACACAGGAGCTACGTACCAACGCACAATGCAGCGTTGCCTCCACGATCAAATCGTACGCAATGTACACGCATATGTGGATGATATTGCGATGATGTCGAAAAAGAAGGAAACACTGATTTCCGACTTGGAGGAAACGTTCGCCAATCTATGAAAATACATCATAATGCTTAATCCGAAGAAGTGTTTTTTTGGAATCCCAGCCGGCAAATTGTTAGGTTTCATCGTGCCTCAAAGAGGCATAGAGGTGAACCGAGACAAAATCAAGGCTATACTCAATATTTCCAGGCCAACTCGCCTGAAGGACGTACAAAGATTAACTGGTTGCATTGCTGCAGTTAGTCGGTTCGTAAGCCGGCTCGGTGAAAGAGCCGCACCATTATACAAACTCCTAAAAAAGACCAAGGATTTTGTGTGGACCGACAAAACTGAAGCTGCACTACAAGACCTGAAGAAAGTACTCTCATCTGCTCCTATCCTTGCTGCATCGGAACCGCAGGAACCGATGTTGCTTTATCTTGCTACGACAAACAAAGTCGTCAGTATCGTCATGGTAGTGGAGAGACCGGAGGAAAATCAGGAACACTTGGTGCAGCGTCCGACTTATTTTGTCAGGAAGGTCCTAACAGAATCAAAACAGCGGTATCCGCACTATCAAAAGCTGGCTTACGGTGTTTTCCTAGCATCTCGTAAGCTACGACACTACTTCCAGGAGCATCCAATTACCATGGTGAGCACAGCTCCCATGAGAGATATAATCAACAATAGTGACACCACAAGACGCGTCACCAAATGGGGCATAGAGCTCTCATCTTTCGATATTGAGTACAAACCTCAGACAACAATCAAATCCCAAATCCTTGCCGACTTTGTTGCTGACTGGACAGAGACGAAGGAAAATATGACCCTCCCTGAGTCGGAATATTGGACCCTATATTTTGATGGGTCTAAGGCTCGCGGGGACTCTGGGCTGGCGTGGTGCTCAAATCACCCGAAGGAGATAAACTTTTATACGTGTTGCATATCCACTTCACAACGACAAATAATATTGCCGAGTATGAAGCACCGCTGAATGGAATACGGATTGCTAATGATATCAGCATCCGACGTTTGATGTGTTATGGAGATTCGGATCTTGTTGCTCAGCAAGTGTTGGATATTTGTAATGCAAATAAACACATGGTAGCATATAAAGCTATCGTGGATGATTTATCTAAATCATTCGAAGGGTTTGAGGTTCAACACACCCCTCGAGCAGAAAATGAGGAAGCAAATGCACTATCTCTAATAGGCTCTGCACGGAAAGAGGTCCCGGATGGCGCTTTTTTAGAGCACCTCAAAGTTCCCTCAATAAAGGGAGTAGACGAGGAATATCCGACCAAATCCGACTCACCTTTGATAGCAGTTCTGGCTGTGATTCCCAGCTGGACTCAACCCTACCTTAATTATTTGGTAGATGGAAAATTACCCGAAGACGAAGTTCTGAGCCGGCAGATCGTCCGATGAGCAAAAACCTACACTGCGTATCTCCGGAAGAAGGAGTGGAAATCTTAAGAGAAATCTACGAAGGCGAGTGTGGTCACCACGCTGTAGCCAAATCTTTAGTGGCAAAAGCTTTTAGACACGGTTTTTTATGGCTTACAACCAAGGCAGATGCCAAAAGGCTGGTCAAGATGTGCAAGGGCTGCCAAAAATATGCCAAACAAGATCATGTTCCATCTGATCAGCTGCAAACAATACCTATAACATGGCCTTTTGCAGTCTGGGGGCTTGACATGGTAGGACCGTTTAAACGGGCTCGAAGTGGATTTACTCACCTCTTAGTGATGGTGGATAAATTCACCAAATGGATTGAGGCTAAACCCGTCACTAGTTGTGATGGAGCAACAACCAAAATATTTGTCGAGGATGTTATAATCCGGTATGGTTATCCGCATAGTATTATCATGAACAACGGGAGTAATTTATCTATGGGAGAACTGGCCGAATTCTGCAACGAACAAAATATCCGGCTTGACGTTGCGTCAGTCGCACATCCACAGGCTAGTGGACAAGTCGAAAGAGCAAATGGTTTAATCCTACAAGGCCTAAAAACGAGACCCGAAGCACCACTACGACGTGCTGCGGAGGCTTGGGCGGAGGAATTACCCTCTATAATATGGAGTTTATGAACAACTCCGAACAGGTCAACCGGATACACACCTTTCTTCTTGGTCTATGGTGTAGAAGCAGTTCTTCCTAGTGATCTGATTCACACTTCTCCTAGAGTGGCCGCGTATATCGAAGAGGATGCCGAGATCTCTCGACAAAATGATCCTGACTTAGTCGAAGAAGTTCGCGTCGTTGCTGAAATGAGATCAATAGCCTATCAGTAGAAGTTACGCAAGTATCATAGCCAGAGAGTCAGAAACAGATCTTTCAATAAAGGCGATTTGGTTCTCTGGCTTGTGCAACAAAGAAAGCACAAACTTTCCCCAGTATGGGAAGGGCCCTTTTTAGTTAGTCGAGTATTGCACAATGGTTCGTACTACTTAACTGACATGAGGCCTGTCAAAGAAAGACCTGCTACTAAGAAGAGAAAGAGAGCTGGAGGCAGTACAAATTCGGATGAGTTAGACAGACCGTGGAATATTGCTTAGCTACATCCCTTTTATTCTTAGTTTATCCTTCTTTGTAATCATATATATGTACATGTTCTGTGAGAAATAAAAGTTTTGGTTGCCTCAAGTTTTTCTGAGAAGTTTTCACCATCTTATTTCCAAATGATCATGTCATAGTCGAAAATCCCAGAATGCTTGGAAGTACTTTATGCTCATGTTCGTTCTGGTTTAGATTTTCGATTCTAAAAATGCTACCTTTGGGTATAACTCTAAAGTTTCTAGTCTATACTTTGGTTATTTGTCTGATTGCCGGATGCGGGCATTTTCCGAGTAGTGAATTGTTGGTACTGGAAGCTGATACATTGCAAATGTATCTATAATTTTTGATGTTACATGCTTAGTTTTATCCACTTTATTGTGTTTTGTTCCAACTTTGGAGTACTTTTATTATGATTTCTTGGACTAACCTATTAACAAGAGCCACAGTGCCAGCTGCCTGTTTTCTGTTGTTTTTGGTTCTAGGAAAGTCAGAAAATGAATATTCTCGGAATTGGACGGGACAAAAGCCAAAGTGCCTATTTTTCCGGAAGGGATCAAGTGCCAGAATACGAGATGGAGAGGGGCCACGGGCCGGCCACACCACCTGGCCGCGCGGCCAGGCTAAGCCCGCGCCAAGGGGTGGTCTGGCCGACCCCAGCACCCCCTTGGCCTCTCCTTCCGCCTATAAGTTGACCTCGGGATGAAAACCCTAAGTACCCGATCAAAAATCCACGAAAGAGTCTGTAGCCGCCGTCGTCTCTGTCCCTAGATCGGGGGGATCTGAAGCTCTTCCCGGCACCCTGCCGGAGAGGGGAATTCACCCTGGAGGCTTTCTTCATCACCATGCAAACCTCCGGTGTGATGCGTGAGTAGTTCATCCTTGGACTACGGATCCATGTAGTAGCTAGATGGCTGGTTTCTCCTCCTTTGTGCTTTCATGTTTAGATCTTGTGAGCTCCGTTCATGATCAAGATCATCTATTTGTAATCCATACATGTTGTGTTTACGGGGATCCGATGGATATTGAGATGCTATTTCAGATTGATTATTGATTCTATCATGTCTTTGTTATTTGAGATCTTGCATGCTTTCCGTTGTTAGTAGCTATCTTGGCCAAGTAGATGATAGCAACTCCAAGAGTTAGTATTTATGCTCGATAGTGGGTTCATGCCTCTGGTAATCTGGGGAAGTGACAGAAATCTCTAAGGTACTAGATGTGTTATTGCTACTAGGGAGAAAACAACGATCCTTTGTTCATAGAACAATTGTATTGTTTACTTTACACGCAGTTCGTAAAGCAATAATCTGTTGCTTGCAACTTAATACTAGAGGGGGTTCGGATGATAACCTGAAGGTGGATTATTAGTCATAGATGCAGTTGGATGGCGGTCTATGTATTATGTTGTAATGCCCAATCAAGTCTCAAAGGAGTCAAGATGATTAGTATATGCATGTATTGCTTTCTCGGTGTTTGTCAATTTCCCCGCTGTAATTTGTTCACCTAGCATGTTATCTATCTAAGGAGAGCCACCTCTAGTGAACTATGGATCCCGGTCCTTTTACTTTACATACAATCTACAACTGTTTACTGCTTTGTGTTTACTTTCTGCAAACTTTTACTTCTTTCCATTCGATACGTTTAATCCTTTGTTTTCCGCAAAATATGGTGAGATTGACAACCTCATCGCAAGTTGGGGACAAAGTTCTGTGGTTGTGTTGTGCAGGTCTCCACGTTGCTACTAGCACCGGTAGTGCGCCCTGCCAAAGCTCAGCTAGTAACACCTTTGGGGTGTTTCCTTGCTCCTACTGGTTCGATTAAACCTTGGTTTCATAACTGAGGGAAGACTTGCTGCTATATTCATCGTACCTTCCTCTTGGGGTTCCCAACAAGCTCTACGTCGAAAGTCGAGTGCATCAAGATTTTTCTAGCGCCGTTGCCGGGGAGTCAAGGACATCTTCACAAGGGGAGTCCCTCATAACCAATCTCTTTACTTTGTTGTTTTTGTTTTGCTTAGTTTCTTTTTGCTTTGTTTGCTTGTTTTTTTATTCAAAAAACACAAAAAAAATTAGTTTTACTTGCCTGCTTTCTTATTTGAAAACCCAAAAAATGACTACTCTTGAGAACACTAAGTTGTGTGACTTCACTAGCACCAACAACAATGATTTTATGAGCACACCTATTGCTCCACCTGTGGCTGACAATACTTTCTTTGAGATAAAACCTGCTTTACTCAATCTTGTTATGAGAGAGCAATTTTCTGGTATTGGTAATGAAGATGCTGCTTCCCATCTAAATAACTTTGTTGAACTTTGTGAGATGCAAAAGCATAAGGATATAGATGGTGATATTATTAAGCTGAAATTGTTTCCTTTCTCTTTGAGAGGAAAAGCTAAAGAGTGGTTGAATTCCTTAACTAGGAATAGTATTGATTCTTGGACTAAGTGCAAAGATGCTTTTATTGGAAAATACTATCCTCCTGCTAAGATTATATCCATGAGAAGTGAAATAACAAAGTTTAAACAACTTGATAATGAGCATGTTGCTCAAGCTTGGGAAAGAAAGAAATCTTTGGTAAAGAATTGTCCTACTCATGGACTGACTGCTTGGATGATCATCCAAACTTTTTATGCAGGATTGAACTATTCTTCAAGGAACCTATTGGATTCAGCTGCTGGAGGTACCTTTATGACCATCACTTTGGATGCTGCAACAAAAGTTTTGGACAATATGATGGTTAATTATTCTGAATGGCATACTGAGAGAGCTCCACAAGGTAAGAAGGTAAATTCTATTGAGGAAACCTCCACCTTGAGTGATAAGATTGATATTATTATGTCTATGCTTGTTAATGGGAAAGCCCATATTGATCCAAATGATGTTCCTTTAGCCTCTTTGGTTGCTCAAGAAGAGCAAGTTGATGTGAACTTCATAAGAAATAACAACTTTGGCAGCAATGCTTATGGTAATAATGCTTATAGGAACAATTTTGGTAACAACAATTATAAGCCATATCCTCCCAACAATGGTAATGCTTATGGAAATTCTTACAACAATAAGAGTGCTCCCTCTGAACTTGAATTTATGCTTAAAGAGTTTATTAGTAAACAAACTGCTTTCAATAAAACTATTGAGGAAAAACTCTCTAATGCTGAAAGAAATATAGCATCTTTGGCTGAAGCTCAATCTACTTTGAATAAAATGGCTGCTAAACCTGAAATTAATGAGAATCTCTTTGCAGCTACTAATGCTATACAAGTAAGAATTGATGAAAATGTTAGACTATTAGCTGAATTACATGCTAAGTGGGAAAGAGAAGATGATATTGCTAGAAACATTAGTGTTTCTACTATTACCACCACTAGTGTTGAGGCTAGTAATAGGTCTACTACTTTAGATGATAAATTTGATTTTGATCTTGATGGTTGCAATATCTCTGAAGTTATTAAGTTCCTACAAAAGCTTGCTAAAAGTCCTAATGCTAGTGCTATGAACATGGCTTTTACAAAACACATTACTGATGCTCTCATAAAGATTAAAGAAGAAAAGATGAAACATAAAGCTTCTATTCCTATAAAGCAAGAGGATGGTTGGGAACCCATCATTAATATGAAATGGAATGACTTTGACTTCAAAGCTTTATGTGATCTTGATAGTAGTGTTTCTATTATGCCTAGAAGGATTTATGATATGCTTGATTTGCCTCCTCTTGAAGATTGCTATTTGGATGTCCCACTTGATGTTAATGCTAAAAAGAAACTCATGGGGAGTCTTAATGATGTTCTTATTATGGTTAATGATTCCTATGCCCCGTTGATTTCTATGTTTTGGATTTTGAATACAATGCTTCTTGTCCTATTACTTTGGGAAGACCTTTTCTTAGAACTGTTGGTGCCATCATTGATATGAAAGAAGGCACCATTAAATATCAACTCCCACTCAAGAAAGGTATAGAACACTTCCCTAAAAATAGAGAAAATATTTCTTTTACTTCTCCTATGAAAACAAAATTTGGTCTTAATGCTTCTTCATTTGAGAACACTTGATTCTTTCTTTGGTTCTTATGCCTAACTTAAAGGCGTTAAAGAAAAGTACTTGTTGGGAGATAACCCAAGAGTTTTAGTTGAGTCTTGGAAGTTATTACCTCTGTAATAACCTCTCCTTATCCTTTTTATTTGCTTTTTGTGCCAAGAGTAACCTCTAATGAGAGTGAAATAATGATTGGGAAAGTTGCTGTCCCGAAACAGATTTCTGTGCTTCACCGTAAAACTTCCTGAGAGAGATCTGTACATCGGATTGAGCTGTAATTTTTTGTGCTTCTGCCCCAGGTTGTTATCTAACTTTCGTTAGTTCAGAACGTTTTGATTTGAGCAACAGAAGGTCTTCGAAAAAATTCGTCTTTACCTGCTGGTCTGTTTTGACAGATTTCTGCCATTTTCTGCATTTGCTTCTTGTTAGTTCCTTCTTGAGTTCCTTTGGGGAATTGAGATTTTTGAGAGAAGTGCTATAGTAGCTAGTGTTCTAATGGAAGGTTATTTGGTGTTAGAACTGAACCTTGAGACTTATTTATCTTAAGTGCACTAATGTTGCTAATGAGATTGTGTGAAGTTTTGTATGAAGGAAAATTTTCAGGTGTATGGAAGGAATGAGTAATGAGATGAATGATGGACTAAAGCTCAAGCTTGGGGATACCACGTGTGTCACCCCAAGAAATATGCAAGAAGTACAAGCGTCAAAGCTTGGGGATGCCCAAGGCATTCCCCTTCTTCATCAATAAAAATTTCAGGTTTCTTCCAAACGCTTCATTTTATTGTTTCATGCACAGTTCTGTTTTTCTTGGAGCGTCTTCTTTTTCGTTTTTGTTTTGGTTTTTAGTTTGCTTTGTTTGCTTAGTTTTCTGAATAAGTTGTTTGGACCCCCTCTTTCATACTTTGGTTTGGTTTGGAAAAGAGTAGGAAAGTTCATGCTTAGGTGGTAAAAAGAGCTTGTTTTTGACTGTGGCCTATGCTTTGTCATGCCATGCTTGATATTGTTTTGGCTTTATGCTTAGTATTATTTGCTGTAGCATGACTTGTTATAAACAATTGAGAGTGCTTAATGTGCCTTGGATGAATCATGCGTTGTCAATTGAGAGTGCTTAATGTGCCTTGGATGAATCATGCGTTGTTTTAGCATATTAAAGCATAGTATAGTGGTATTCTCCTTTGATGCTTTATTTGGGTTGACTTGGCACATGCTCACACCATGTTATGACTATCTCAAGTCACCATATCCTTTATGATCCTTTAGTTTTCAACTTGTAGTATCACTTTATGCTTTGATCAATGATGTTTTGTCGCTCTGCATGATTATGGCCATTATTGCTCTCTTAGTTTATCGTTCCCAGTCTTTTGCTAGCCTCCACAACCAAGTATGAGTTCTACTCATGCATCCAAATCCCTAAACCAAGTTTTTCCAAAGAGTCCACCATACCTACCTATTAGCTTATGCTATTCCAAATATATTCATGCTTTTGTTTAATTTCCACTTGTTATGAGAAAACTAGTGATTAAAGCTCTCACGAACTTGATGGCACACTTTACTTTATTGCCTCTAATAAACTTGAACCATTGGGTCCTTCTTGTTGCGTATATTCTTGTGCTTTATAAGTTGAAATTAGCAGAACCATGTTTCATGGGGAACGCTTTCAACATTGCACTTGTACTTTGTACCCCGTTGATATTATGTTCTTTTGCTTACGGATCCCGGTGGTGTGAAATAAAAGTGGAACTTGTAAGATCATGGAGTTTGTATGTGTGTTAGAGAAACGCCTGGGCCGCTAGCCTAAGCCATGCCTAATCATGGTGGAAACTTGCAGCATCACCATAATGAGCACTCTATGAAGCATCATCAATAAAAACCTATGCAAATAGCAAATAAAAAGATCGCTGAGATGCTCATTGTCTACTTGCCTTGTCATTTTAATTATGGGAAAGCTCCCGTATCATGTGCAAGGGGTACCCCGTTGGCAGTTCTTAATGATACACATATACTTACAATGACAAGAGCTTACTCGTGACTGCAGTTGAGTAGCATGAGGATCGGTCTTCATAAGTAAGGGGCATGAGATTTCAGTTTATAATTTGTCAAGCATATCCTCTTAGTTGTGTCAGTTTAACCTTAATCACCTTCAAGATGTTTATGATAGGGGCAATGAGAGCTGAAAACTACAAGTACCATAATTTTTGGAAGCTCTTTATGAGACTTGAATCCCTACTTCCTTTTACAAAAGGCTTTTCTTCCACCATTATATTGAGTCTCCACCTTCTATCTTTATGCACCTACTTTGAGAGCATAGTGCTCATTCTTAGTTCTATGTGCATTGTCCCAAGACTAGTTGATTGATGCATAACTTGTTATTGCTTGTTTAAAACTATTGTATCTAGTCACTCTTATGAACTTTGAAGGTGTCCTATGCATTTATATTCGCTACTCTATTGAGGGACAAGCTGAATACTTTTATGCTATGTTTTCTTTATGCAAAACAAACAAACGTCTTGCAAAGCATTGTTATTCATGAATCTTTTGTTTGTGTCTTTTCATGTTGCATCATAGTTTCTTTGCTTATTGCTAGAACTTTGTCTTTCATGTTATGATTGAAGTACTTTGATCCCAGCTTTGAATGTTTTGCAAATACTTTGATCAAGTCTTTGATGGTGCATGTCACCTCAAAAATTCTTTCCTTTTATCACTTACCTACTCGAGGACGAGCAGGAGTTAAGCTTGGGGATGCTGATACATTGCAAATGTATCTATAATTTTTGATGTTCCATGCTTAGTTTTATCCACTTTCTTGTGTTTTGTTCCAACTTTGGAGTACTTTTATTATGATTTCTAGGACTAACCTATTAACAAGAGCCACACTGCCAGCTGCCTGTTTTCTGCTGTTTTTGGTTCCAGGAAAGTCAGAAAATGAATATTCTCGGAATTGGATGGGACAAAAGCCAAAGTGCATATTTTTCCGGAAGGGATCAAGTGCCAGAATACGAGACGGAGAGGGGCCAGGGGCCGGCCACACCACCTGGCCGCGTGGCCAGGCTTGGCATGCGCCAGGGGGTGGTCTGGCCGACCCCAGCACCCCCTCGGCCTCTCCTTCCGCCTATAAGTTGCCCTCGGGACGAAAACCCTAAGTACCCGATCAAAAATCCACGAAAGAGTCTGTAGCCGTCGTCGTCTCTGTCCCTAGATCAGGGGGGTCTAAAGCTCTTCCCGGCACCCTGCCGAAGAGGGGAATTCACCCTGGAGGCTTTCTTCATCACCATGCAAGCCTCTGGTGTGATGCGTGAGTAGTTCATCCTTGGACTACGGATCCATGTAGTAGCTAGATGGCTGGTTTCTCCTCCTTTGTGCTTTCATGTTTAGATCTTGTGAGCTCCGTTCATGATCAAGATCATCTATTTGTAATCCATACATGTTGTGTTTGCGGGGATCCGATGGATATTGAGATGCTATTTCAGATTGATTATTGATTCTATCATGTCTTTGTTATTTGAGATCTTGCATGCTTTCCGTTGTTAGTAGCTATCTTGGCCAAGTAGATGATAGCAACTCCAAGAGTTAGTATTTATGCTCGATAGTGGGTTCATGCCTCTGGTAATCTGGGGAAGTGACAGAAATCTCTAAGGTACTAGATGTGTTGTTGCTACTAGGGAGAAAACAACGATCCTTTGTTCATAGAACAATTGTATTGTTTACTTTACACGCAGTTCGTAAAGCAATAATCTGTTGCTTGCAACTTAATACTGGAGGGGGTTCGGATGATAACCTGAAGGTGGATTATTAGTCATAGATGCAGTTGGATGGTGGTCTATGCATTATGTTGTAATGCCCAATCAACTCTCAAAGGAGTCAAGATGATTAGTATATGCATGTATTGCTTTCTCGGTGTTTGTCAATTGCCCCGCTGTAATTTGTTCACCCAGCATGTTATCTATCTAAGGAGAGCCACCTCTAGTGAACTATGGATCCCGGTCCTTTTACTTTACATACAATCTACAACTGTTTACTGCTTTGTGTTTACTTTCTGCAAACTTTTACTTCTTTCCATTCGATACGTTTAATCCTTTGTTTTCCGCAAAATACGGTGAGATTGACAACCTCATCGCAAGTTGGGGACAAAGTTCTGTGGTTGTGTTGTGCGGGTCTCCATGTTGCTACTAGCACCGGTAGTGCGCCCTGCCAAAGCTCAGCTAGTAACACCTTTGGGGTGTTTCCTTGCTCCTACTGGTTCGATTAAACCTTGGTTTCATAACTGAGGGAAGACTTGCTGCTATATTCATCGTACCTTCCTCTTGGGGTTCCCAACAAGCTCTATGTCGAAAGTCGAGTGCATCAGAAGCCGGCTTTGTTTTTGAGTTTAAACTGGTTTAGCAATTGAGCTCCGTTGCTCGGAAAAGTTTTCTTGCAGAAAGTTTAGCCAGCTCACGAAAGGGACGAGGCGGAAAGCCAGATAAACGATAAGTATAGACGAAAAAGTATAAGTGCTTATGTAAACATTTCAAGCACACAAAAATTTAAAGTCAAAAGTGCTGAATAGATTAAAACTTGGCACTAGCAAAAGTATCATACTGCATATTTACACCCATAATGTTTCTCAGAATAATACATTTGTTTCTGGTAATCTATGATGCAGGAGTAGAGAAAGGAGCTGCCGGCTCGCTGGATACATCGCCTTGATATCGTTCCGAGATGTCCACATCTAACATGGTGTGGTCATCATCGGAAACTTCAGCTGCTTCTTCAGGAGGCGGAGACGGCGTGTCCACGCGGGTGAAGAAGGGAGTGTCGTAGCTGGACACCCATATCCGGCGCAGGAGTCCATGATTGGCTTGATGTCTTCCTCCTGTCCGTCTTCATCCACCTTGCAGTACCCTCTGGTCACTTGCCACATTTTCATGTTTCCATGGTGGCTCATGACCATGGTGAGAGTGTTTTGCGCTGCGGTTCACGTGTAGGACATGTTCCAGTCCCAGACAAGCTGCGGCATCTCCTTTGCCTTGTCCCGCACCTGAAAGTCAGACATGCTATGCATGTCTGGAACCTTGAGAGCTTCGCCAATATCCTCAATGGATTGGCGGAAGTCATGAAGCAAATCACCGACTTGAGTAAGACGGTGGGTGTGGGGCTCGGTAGAGGAGGAGTCCGTCAAGTTCAGAGGACCTATGCATATAACACAAAAACGGTTAAGTAGATCTGACATCGAAAGAGTCGAAGAATGTAAACAAGCCAGAAAGACGGAAACATACCAAAGATGATGTCATCAACTTTGGTCTTCTATTCCCGAAGACTCTGGAGTTCAGCCCGGAGTGCCTCGGAAAGGTCCCTCTCTCTGCAAAGCTCGTCATTGAGATCCGAGATTTTCTTCTCGTGGAGTGCAATCCTGCGATCACACTCCACGGTGGCCATGGAGGAGGATTCGAGAACTTGAGTTATGCTATTATCATGATTCGCCTTAAGCTGGTCTAGCTCTTGGCGGAGATCCTTGTTTTCCACCACCAAGGTCTTCAAATTCTCGGCCTCTTTGATCATAGCACAGGACTGCTTTACCAGTGCTGTAAATCAAAAAGAACAACAGTTCAGCAAAAATTAATCGACTATGAAAACACAAGACAAGGTTTGAGACTCGGAATGTTTACCTTCGGCCTCATCCTTGGAAACCTTCAGCTCAGTATTTTCAAGTCGAAGAGCCTTGATCTCTCTTCACTTGTTGCAGATATTCTTCAACAATTCCTGGTTATATAAATTAACTTTCTGTAAGTCAGAATACCCAGAGTTAGAAGTCTACTGAAGACTCGGGCTAATATTGTTACTAATATCAGCACGAGCCTTGGGGCTACACTAGTTCATTCTTTATCATCCTAAGGAAGCATAAACTCGGATTGTATATCCAACTTCATGCTTGGGGGCTAGAGGATATGATATAAAGTACAATAAAGAAAAACGTGAGTTGGAATTCCGACTTACATGATGTTCATGTGTGAGCTTGCTCATGCACATGTTCACCCGGTGGTAACCTTCTCGGCGAGGGTGAGTGGAATAACCGGAGGTGGTGGAAGCACACCAGCTCTTAGTCCCTCGTCGCGAAGGCGGACTTGTTCAAGAAGGTCGGACTACTTGACGTCCTCCGCTTCTTGTGCTTCTTCTTTGGCAGAGAGATTTCGGCTTTCCAGGCATTGCCGGGCCAGCCACTGGATTTCCTCCGCAGATTTCCGAGACAGGCCAAATTTGGCAAGTCCCGGATTATTCAGGAGGTTCTCGGTGAAGGTCTCTACCAAGGGATCATTACCCGAAGAGGGTTCACCCTTATCTAAACCTGAGCCACCGATGGTGGCGTCAGTTTGCGATTCAAGGGTCGATGGCCCCGTTGAAGGAGCCGGATCTTCTGCGACAACCGGCGATGGAGTAATTACCGGTGTTGCAGAAGGTTGAGGGGCAGGAGTCAGAGGAGCCACGGCAGGAGAAGCCATAGTCAGCTTCGTCTGCCGCAGGGGTTTCGAAGAAGTTCCCTTCCCCTTGCCCTTGATGAGCTGCTTAGCTCTGAGAATGTGATAGAGTAGAAAACATTACATCTCGGAAGAAAATACGAATAAAGTACAAAGGCAGAAGTTGTGTTGAAAGTTACCTCTTCACAACTGGCACTTCCTTTGTGCCGACATCAACTGTCGGAGCTTTGTGCTTTTGGGGCACAATGTCCGGCAGTGGGAACAGTTCCTCCTCCAGAGAAAACTCCGGAGGATATCCCTCGATAGGAGCAAATTCCGACTCGGGGAGGTCGGCAAGCTGAAAAGAAGATAATATCTCATTGTTGCGAAATAGCTTGAAGGTGAAACACATAAAAAGGGTTTACTATTCAAAAGCTTACCGGTACTAAAGGGTCTTCCGCTGTGTGCATGTCTAGAGACATGTCCGGAATCTTTCTCTCAATTCGCTCCTTGATCAGCCATTTGATCTGGCTTATGTAATCCTATGGCTTTAAAGCCCTAGGGCTGATGCGGAGGGAGTCATTTTCCGACGCCATGATGGAATGCATCAGTCTGTCGCCGTGGTGCTGGAGAGGCTGGAGACGGCATGACACCCAGCACTGGACCAGGTCGGATCCTCTCAAGCCCTTGTGCTTCATTAGGTATTCGATCCGCCTCTTGGCGAGGATCAGATCGTCACTGAGAGCCGGAGGAGCCTTGTCCCAAGATGCTAGGGCCGTGGCGGCTCCATCGACGAAAGCCGGCAAAGTAGTAGCTTTGCTGGGAGTAGGAATATCCTTATGGTAAAAGAAGGTGGCCGGCCACTGTTTGACCGACTCACTAGCTAAAATGCGAGGATAAACACGCTCGCGTCTAACTGAAAGGCTAATGGTGCCGGTAATATAATGATTACCGACAGTGATGGAATTTCTCTGGACATGAAAATAAAACCAGAACAAAGTGAGACTCGGCCTAATGCTGAGGTATCCCTCACACAACGCTGCATAAGAGCTCATCTCTAAGATGGAGTTGGGAGGAAGATGGTGAAGCTGAACGCCGTAGTGATCAATCACCTCAGAAAAGAATTCTGTGCGAGGGAAAGACAAACCTCTGTCGAGGTGGGTGCCTGTAGCATCCCAATTGTCTAACAATTGTAATGCTACTTGGTCTAGTAAGATATTGGCTACTTCCTATATACAATTGTTGCATCATAATTATATCATGCTCATGTCATCATGCCACCTTGCATTTGAGCATCATATAAAACCCTGTTTCTTTGGTTCTTCTCTCATATGCATTATTAATTGTATTTGCCTCTTGATATTGTATTTGGTTGTTGATATATTGTTTAATGCCCAAGTTGAGTTGGGGGCATATCTTTTATTCCACTCCATCACTTTCTTTTCACCACCTTATAATTCCACCATTCCATTAGACCATGAGCTTGTATTTCTTTTCTTTGAATTTATTCTAGCTCATGTGGGTTGGGGTGGATAAACTCCTTTAAATTCTTTTGCTTGGCTTTTATTCCACTTCTTGGAAATGCATAAGAATAATGCCATAATATTATTATTGTTTTCACAAAATAAATCATGGCATTATTATTTTTGCATGGGCCATGCAAACTTCTTCACCACCTTTTATTCCATTGGTTTTTCCTTTGATTTAATGGATCTTTTCTTTGTGGACCATCTCCTTCCATTCCACCACCCCCATATACTCATCTATATCATTATCAATTTTAATCTCTTCATGCATGATCATATGAGGCTCATCCTACATATCTCTTTTCTCCCTCTTTCTTTCTTGGTTTCTCCCCCACCTTAACTTATGCTAGATCAAGATCCATCTTCCTCTTGGTATGGTCTCATAAACAAATTTTAAAACCTAAATACCTAATAAAATCTAACCTAGCTATCTCTCTCTAATTACTTCTAACCCTAATTTTACACTAAACCCTAACCTTAACCTCACCTCTCTCTATCACTCTCTCTACCAAGCTGGCCACCTGGCCCTCTCTATCTCCCTGGCCCACACCTCAGCTACCCTAACCCCAACCCTAGCAAACCCTAACCCGAGACCCCTCTAAGCTAACCTAGCTACCCCGATCCCTCTCTGATCCCTCTCTCTCTCGCGGCCAGCTGGCTCCACCGGTCTCCTCCCCCTCACCCTGGTCCACCTGCAGCCTCCCACCCTGCCATCCCTACCTTCCCCAGCCCGAGCCAGCACGTGAGGAGGAGAGACAAAGGTGGCCGCAACCACCTTTATCTCTGCCGTGCCCACACGCTACCCCTCTCTCCCCCCTCACGTTGTCCTCATCCCCACACGCCTCCTCCGCCTCTCCCAGATCCCCCAGCAACCTGCCCTCTCCTCTCCTTCTTCTTCTCTTTTCGCCAACGCCTCACTCTCGCCGGAGTCGCCGTCTACCCCGCCGTCTCCTCGTTCCAGTCAGCGAGCACGACGTGGAGGTGGTTCAGGAGATCGAGGACGTTCCTCTACCCCGCCCAGTACACGCCGACGTGAAGAAGGAGACCCAGGACCGCCAGTACCTCGCCGCTCTGCCGCCAAACCCTAGATCTGGGGTGCCAGCAACATCGCCGCTTCGCAGCTCCTCGGCCCGATCCGACCACACCAACCAACCCACGGTGAGCCCCTCGACCGCCCTGACATCCTCCGCTTCGCCGTCACCGTCTAGCTCCGCCGCTCTTTTCGTCGAACGCCTTCAGTACGCCGCCGCTCGCTGTTGCCTGCAAGGTTCCGCGTCGCAACGAGCCTTACCTAGGCCCCAACCACCCTCCTATCAACTACCCCGCCCTACCGCGCTGGCTAACGCCCGCAGCGCGCGCGCCCGCGACGCGGGATCGAGCCCCCGTCACGCCGCTCTGTCGCCGCGCTCCGCTTTTCCGTCAGTTAGTCAGAGGAAACAGATGAATAGTGGGGGCCGTGGTCGTCTTTCAGAAAACCCCCAACCTTTTTATTTCCTAAACCCGCAGTCCAGCCTACCCCACCTGTCAGCCGCTCTGGCAGTATTGCAGAAAAGTCCCTCGGTTCCTCAGGCCGTAACCCGCGCTCCAGCCCGGCCCCGCCTGGCAGTCACTGCGCGCTCGTTCGCTGGCACGTGGGCCTCCAGTTATGGGCCCACCCGTCAGTCGCAGAGGCTGGCCAGGCCGCGGTGAGAAAAGAATTCGCGCGCGGTTCCGCCCAGTCAGCAACTGGCCCACCGTCAGCAGCTGTGGCTAGGCTTGCCTGGGTGACAAAAGTCCTCTCTGTTGCCTGTTTTATTTAAACCAAATTCAAATTATTTAAACTCAAATTCAAACCAGTTTTCAAATAACTTTGAATTTACAAATACAAATAATACAAGTAATATATGTTTTGGAATCAGAAAAATGTGAGGAATTCAAATATGCCATTCAAAATAATGTTTGAGCACTTCAAAATTTCGAGATGATTAAAATTACAATAAAATGCCCTTTTCTTAATAAATTAATAACTTTAATTCTATAACTCCAAATTAGGCATATAATATGTCTAAATCGATCAGCGCGACGAGCCCGTTCTATTTATGCAGTCCTTGTTCTGAATTGAAGCATGCATCATGTCATTATTAAAAATCTGAACTGTTTATGGCAATAAAAATTGGAATAAATAAATAATAAAATGCTTTAATTCTTGCACCACACCTCACCCTTGCCATGCTACTTTAATGCCATGTAAATTGTGCATCATTCATCATGGCATGCTTGTTTGCTTGTCGCATTTTAATTCATATGCCTGTGCACTTTATTTATGTTGGCCCTTGTTTGTTTGGTTCTTCTTCGAATAGACGTCCAGCAGGAGAATTACCAGGAATCACAGGAGTACTACCCAGATCCATCTCTCGCTTCAACTGAGCTGCCAGGCAAGCACTACCACATGCTTGCATACATACAGTACCTATTGCCTCTATCTTATTATTGCATCATGGAGTCGCGATTGCATTAAATTGAATCCCAAGCACTACATAGCCTTTACTTTTTAAACCCCACCGAAGCTTGTTCCTCCATCCCATGAGCCCTTACTACAGGAGTTGTTTGAGCCATGCGAGTCGTAGAAAAGCATGTGTAGGGTATGTGAGTGTCTGATGAATAACGAGGTACCTAAACAACTTAACCTGAGTAGTAATGGGAAAACTAATGAAAGAGGCACCGGTGAGCAATATCTGCTACTTGGTTTTTCATGCTCACTTGTGTCCCGTAGGACCCGAGTACTTGATTCATGTTCCTTGTTTATTCGCACTATCCACATCCGGGAGGCCTTATGGACCCCCCTGAGCCAGAGCTTGATTCATTCTTATTTCTTGGGGCCACAAAGTAGTTTGGGGGCTTTATTACTATCCTGTACTTATGCCATGTTACTGTTTTATTAAGATTGTGCGAGGAGCACCTGTACTGTTTAAGAATTGCGGAGTGTTTTCGCGGTATCGACAAGCCCAGTCACATTTTCGGGTTCCCAGTCGTTTACAGCCATTGGCGCAAACCTTGGGTCTGTCTCGGAGCCGGCCAACTTCGTTGCGGGTAGCTTAATGGGGTGGCCCCCTGAAATATTTCTGAATCCTGTGATTGCTTTGTCGTGGTTGCCTCGTTGGGTTTTGATTTGGTTTTTCCGAGGTTGGTCGAGTGTGTGTTGCTATTCGTGCACCCCTGCAGGGTAAATCTTTCTGAAAGCCGTGTCCGCGGTTATGGACGACTTGAAGCACAGTTTCTCGATCATAGACAACTATCACTAAAGTACCGCTTTTAATTTGACTAAGTACTTTACTAGTAAATAGTGCAATACTCATGGAATGGTTAATAAAAACTGCCAACGGATGATGGGGTTGTTCGTCCGCTTCCTCGTTGGTAAGCGAGGAGGAGGATGGATCTGTTAATTATACTATTATAACTGTTGTTCTTAATTCACGGACATCCGTCTATCATTGGTTAGGCGGATGGTTAGCGAGTATCTGTAGAATTGTTAGGTATTATCTTTTGCTGCAATTGCGTCACCCCAGGTTGAGTCCCCTTTAGTGGCATAAAGACTTGCTGAGTACCCCTAGGGTCTCACACGATAAATTGCTTGATTCAGATGAACAGGTGTACCCGCAAGATGGATACTAGGTGGCAGAGACAGATGATGTTGGCAACGATCATTCGGTGTAGAGATTCCGGGAACAGGGATCCGTGAGATCTGTGGGCGGGATGTGTTTATTTATGGGGCATATTATGCCGATTTGCTTCTTATCCGTACTCGGATCTTGTTTTCCGCTTCTGCCTGATACTCTGATGTGTGATGTATGAGGAGCTATCCTAAATTATTATATCTATCTAGGACATTTGAATCTTGCTGTATGG
Organism: Avena eriantha; assembly: GCA_910589775.1. Classification (NCBI taxonomy): domain Eukaryota; kingdom Viridiplantae; phylum Streptophyta; class Magnoliopsida; order Poales; family Poaceae; genus Avena; species Avena eriantha. The sequence continues at coordinate 171,538,496 of OU342741.1, read as the reverse complement.
CATTGCAATATTTCTATTTCTTTTAGATGGAATGGCTCTGAGGACTGTTGTATGTGGCTTGCATACATACTCACTTGTGTATGTAGTTGATCCCTTCGCCTCCCGATTACGCCGCTCGTTCTTGTCCCGATGTCTGAAAGTGGTTAGGACGGCCGAAAGGTCTACCGTGAGTGGCCCTGGGCCCCACCGTACTATTTTAACCACTTTCGTTCATCCAGGCATGTAACTAAGAGCGTAATTCACCGAGGTAGTTACAGTGCCGAAGTGTACCCGCTCGTCGGCGTGCGGGTTGGGGATGGTTTCGCCGAAACCGCTCTGCCAGTCGCCGGCGCAGAGGAGCCCTTCATTCTCCACACCATGGAGCTTCTCGTCGTCGAGGAGACACGAGATCCAAACCCCACGGTTGCTTTCTTTCTTCGCCGCTGTCGCCGTCACCGCCGCTGCGAAGCCAGCCAAGCTGGACGATGAAGATGAAGCCATTTCTCTGGTGCACCGGTGACCTTGGATGGGCGGCGCTGGGAATCTGGGAAGCAGAGGAGCTCTGTGTGCGGGGGAGAAGTGGAGGAGAGGAAACGACAAGGGAATAGGTGAAGATTGGGAGTAGGAAATCCTTACCCCTTATAACCACCTAACCATGCCAAGATTCGTGCAAATGGCACAATGTAACCGCCACGCATCATGGAAGGAACTGGGAAGGTCCCACGTGATGATTATGTCGCCTCGATCTCCGCGTACACATTGAAACGACGCCTCGGTTCCGTGAACAGCGGACCCACCAACGGTCGTGCTAACAGGATGTTTGTCAGATGATGTGACTTGACCATAACCAGTGTCAGATGACGTTAGAGACCAAGTTCCGGCTTAGTTTGAATATCAAGCTGGAAAATCCGAATAACGTACTTATAGGTCCGGCTTATTTTTGAGACCCGGATCATATCTTTTGTTTTGAAGTTTCAGGAACCCTTCAAGATTCCGCAAGCCGAAGATCAAGCTAGACGATGATGAATCCGACTCTGGATCTTGGAGACTTCCGGGGGCTGTTGTTGGGGATATACTTTCCAGGTATCCTCATAGTTCCTCGCTGACCAGGGTGGCCCACTTCGGGTTAGATCTTTGCTTCATGGGCGGCCCAGTCAGAGAGAAGAGGTGGAGTCCAATCCGGCTACAGGAAGGCCCAAAAGACTTACCGACTTAGGCCCATAGTGTTACTTGTAGTTCAAGATGTACTTTGTGACCAACTCTTAGTCATAGCTGGATAGATCTCTCATGTAAACCCTAGCCCGGATATCTATATAAGCCGTCGTTAGGGCACCCCTTACTATCACAATCTCAACTCGCACAGGAGAACCCTTGTAACCCATATTCTGGCTCTGCCGTATTACTGGATTACTAGCAGGAGTAGGATCCGTCCAAAGCCGGCGGATTTGAACCTGGGTAAACTTGTGTGCTCACCATCCCGGAACACCGTACGTCTCACACCCCTCTCTTTCGCACGCCTCAAGGACCCCCTCATGGCGTCCTTGTCATCAATCTGATGACAATGGTAGGGCTATAACAGCACACCTCAAAGTAAGTCTTTCCCATCTAGATAACCCCACACTATTACCTTGAGCACTAGATGGTTCCAACAAACACCACAATTTCATAAAGACATTCAACTCCAAATATAACTCATAACAAGTATTTGTAATCTCTAGCCTAAGTGCCACCATGGTGTGCACGCTGTCACTTTAACACACGTGGGGAGAGCAGAGATCTATTAAAGCACTTGAGTAGCAAGGTAGATCTACTTGATTACAAAGCTCATGATCACAATATGATCATGCATAGAGAGAGAGATGAACACATAGCTACCGGTAGAACCCTTAGCCTCGAGAGAGAACTACTCCCTCATCATCACGGGAATCAGCAGAGGTGATGGAGATGGCGGTGGAGTCGATGGAGATGGCTCCGGGGGCACTTCCCCGTCCCGACAGGGTGTCGGAATAGAGACTTTCTGTCCCCTGAATCTCCCCTTCGGTGGCGACGGCATGGCAGAACTTTTCGTGGCTGGAGGCTCGACTCTTTAGGGTATTTGCATCGGGAGGCTTCTTATAGGCGAAGAGGCAAGGTCGGTGGGAGGCCAGGGGGGCCACACCACCTGTTGGCGTGGTCAGGGCTAGCCCATGCCACCACATGGTGTGGCCGCCCTGTGTCCCCTCTCCGTCTCGTCTTCTGGCTCCGTTAGTCTTCCGGTAAAATAACAACTTTGGTTTTTGTCCCATCCAATTCCGAGAATATTCATTTTCTGACTTTCCTGGAACCAAAAACAGCAGAAAACAGGCAACTGGCACTGTGGCATCTTGTTAATAGGTCAATCCCAGAAAGTGTATAAAAGTACTCCAAAGTGTGGAAAAAACATAAGAAAGTAGATATAAAACAAGCATGGAACATCAAAAATTATAGATACGTTAGCAACGTAATAGTTAACATAATCTTCGGATCTGACAGTTTCAGGTCCGTGTTTATTTGCATGTCTTTATGTCTCTACACATCACTCATTCTCAAATGAGATGGCATTGTATAAATTTGGTCCTTTGGTGAGACCTTTAGTTCGTTCAGGTTAAAATATGTTGATATTATTGTCATACAATATATCTTCATAGTATTAGCCCACTTTGAACAACACCTAGTTTGATATGAAACTACTTAACACAAATGCCCTCCTTTGCTGCTACTATAGCAGTCATATACTTAGCCTTTTTTTGTAGTATCCGTCACAACGTCTCAACTTTGGAACTCATCCAAATCCATCATTGTGCCACCCATAGTCTAAATTGAGATAAATTTAATTTGTATCTTGTGACAAAACTAGTCTCAATGTAACACTTTACAATGAACTACCTTTAACTATTTGTCACTTATACATGATATATTCTTAGTTCTTCCAAAGCTCATAAGAATATCTTTACTATCGTCCAATGATCATCTTATGAATCATTCTGGTATGTGCTCATAACATTTAGAGCATAGGACAAATCTGGATATATACATATCACGGTATAATCGATCAAAATCTTCATGTGATTTTACTCACCAAGTGTTGAAACACTTGAATCTTGATACAATCCTTTCCATGCAGCAAGAACCTTTCTTTTTGTTTCCATATTGAACCCTTTCAATATCTCATATATGTATTTCTGGCATAACCATATTAGCGCCTCAATCTATGCATATAGACATTGATGCCAAATATTCCAGTTTTTCCCAAGTCTTTCATCGAAATCCTATTTTAATGAAATTCTTAACTTGTGTCAATAAAAGATACATCATTTCCAATCAACAATATGTACTCTACATAATGTATTGGAAATTTGTCTCAGCGCTCCCACTTAATTTCTTGCAAATGCAAGCATCTTCATCATCTCCGATGAAATTAAACTCCTTTAACATTTTCATCATGGTGAAGATTCCAACTCCGCTATGCTCACTTCAACTATTGAAGTTTGCATGCCCTTTTAGCACCCTTTGAATTAACAAAACCCTTCGGACTGTGTCATGTACACGTCCTAGGTAACCATTCTATTAGAAGAACCTTGTTTAGTTTATTTAACTATCATATACCAAATTATATGTAGTGGTTGCTACATTAATCCGTTAAGACTAAATATCGCTATGAAAGATCAAATCTTGTCACAGTCAACTCCTTGAACATTACCGTAAACTTCTTTCCTACATGTCGACTATTTCATAGATGTTAAACATCCATGTCTATTTCTTTATAAATCCAAACACGACCGATAGGCTTCACGCCTTTACGGAGGGTCTTCCAAGTTCAGAAACTTGATTACTCGTGTATGGATACTATCACGGATTCTATGACTTCTAGTCATTTTATGGAGTCAGGGCCCATCATCGCTTCTTTGCATGCAGTCGGTTCATCATTGTCAAAACAATAACGACTTCTGTTTCAAATCTTACTATATGATTCTTACCAACCCACATGGTTCAATAGGAACTCTAATCTCCAAGCTCACATCATTTGTAATCACGGTAGCCATGAGCATTGTGGCCGCCACCGGGACACTTCCGGCACTACGCTACTTAGCACATATAGCTAAGGTTCAACAACCTTATTAAAGTTCTATTGTCCTCCCACTTAGCTTTTCGCGAAAAATTCCTTCTCAAGAAACTTGACGTTCCAAGCGACAAACTCTTTTGTCCTCGGTGTTATGGAGGAATTCCCAACAAATTCTTTGGGATAACCTACAAAGATGTGCTTATCCGACTTTGGTTGTAAACATTTTACTTATGCATAGCATACCAAGAAAAGACAATTCTGGTTTTATCCCAAACCATAACTCATATGGTGTCATTTCAACGGATCACGATGATGCTCTTTTCAGTGTAAAAGCGGTAGTCTCTAAAGCTTTAATCCTTAAAACATAATGGCAGTTTTATAAATGACACCTTTGATCTTACCATGTCAAATAAGGTTTGATTTGATCTCTCGAACATACCATACTCCTGTGGTTTATCGGGAAATGCAAATTCATGGAACAATTCCTGAAATCTTAGGTGTTTTGCTAAACACGTAACTCACATATCTTCCTTTATGATCCATTCATAAAATCTGTATTTTCTTATTATAATGATTTTTCACTTCATCTTGAAAGTCTTTGAACAATTTTCAAATGTTTCATACTTCTTCCTTATTAAGTAAATATATAGATATATTCACTCAAATTTCTGGAGAAAGCATATGAAGCAAAAAAGATCCATCGCATATGGCTACACATAATGGACTATGCACATCAGCATGCACAATTTCCAATAAGCTAGTCATTCGTTCCTCTTTGGCCTATGAACGAGGTTTCAATTATCTCGAGGAAAGTTTCACAAGCGTCAATTGATCAAAATCAAAAGACTCCAAAAATCCATCAACATGGAGTTTCTTAAGTGAATATATAATTCAAACAGCGATGTCACTTCATAAGTGATCTTCCAATCATTTGTCTTACGACATTTTAGAAATAATGTTTATGGATGTGATTTCTCCAACTAGACTTGTAAAAGTTCATCCATCCTTTATGGAACACGGTAATTATTTGAACAACCATTGTTTTCGTAATACCGGAACAAAATAACAATTATTAAAACAAATCTTGAAGGCTAGGTTTGACGACAACGAAAACACGATAACACTTTATTTGTTTTCGATGAACATCATCACTTATTCTCTTGCTAGTTACTTAGTCCGTTGCAGTTCATGAATTGTGTTGTTCTGTATGACACTTCACACCAACCAATTCTGTATCCAATACCGGTATCTAATACCTAAGAAACACATTGTTTAACAAGCAAGGAATACAGCTATAACATGTATATCTTTCATATACCTAAGTTGGACATCTCTAACCTTTTATTTTCTGCCAAATATTTTATAGATTCTCTTTCAACAATTCCTTTTCTTTTAAAAGAATCCATCAACATCAATAGTGGTGTCATTCACATGACACATAGTACAAAGTGTATATAGTCAAATACTAATACCTTTGGACTTGCACTTTGAAGTGGATCACCATCATCAAATGTTTGGTGTTCTTTCAAAAATCTATTCTTTAGTAATCTATTAGTGTAGTAAACATTTTACTTACATCTTATATTCATCCTTATCATGATAAATTTCATGATCAAGCTACTATAGCCTATAAGGAAAAATTGCGAGTATAATGTTAGTTCCCATAACCCTTTTGGGAGATCCGGATGCCTAGCATCTCCATCCTTCACAAATTCTCATACAATATGAGAACATGTATTTTGCTAAATTATACTCTATCATAATGCAACCAAAAACATTGTTTCAGATATCACAATATCTTCCACACATGATGGTTTCTGAAACAATTTTTTAGCTCCTAGATAATCTTGATATTAAAACAACTTTTGAATGTCAATAATCATGGAGGTAAACATGATACTTTAGATACTAACATTGGAATTCTTACTCTTGATTTAATACTACTTATTAAACTTCATGGAGTAAATAGAGTTTGCTAAAAGTTTGCAATAGGACTTCTAAACTTTAAATTGACATTCAAAACAATACGATACCAGTTCGTAAAGCAAATATCCAGAATTCTATAGTTCTACTATCTCAATTAAAACTAAGCATAAGGTAGTGAACAAATGCCAATGACTACAACAAATTATGCAAATTCACTCCGATTTAGTTTATGACAAATTGAGTTCGACTAATCCAAATTAGAAATGAACTCCCACTCAAAAACGACATCCCTCGTGCCTTTTTGGTGATTACATGAACCAAATCCACTACACCAAGTCCGATCATCACGTGAGTCGGTGTAGCTTCAAAGGCGAGCATCTATATGGGCATCATATCAAGTATATGATTCATGCTTAACCTTTCGATCCGTGTTCCGAGGCCATGTCTGTACATGCTAGGCTCGCCAAGTAAGAACCTTAGTATTCGCGTGTGAAAAACTGTCTTACACCCATTATGAAAGCGCGGAGTCAAGTAAACCCGATCATCACATGATGTCTCGAAACACGATCCATAGAACGGTGCATACTTAAGGAAGACCACATTTTATCTTAATATCTAAATGAGAGATCATCTTACAATGCTACTAGAAGCGCCAAACTAGCAGTATAAGATGCAAACATCTAATGTGTAAAGTGAGATGATATGGTCCATGCATTTGATCTCTATCATTTGCATCGTGGTATGATCTCTATCATTCCTTTGTGTGTAAGGCCAAGGTCTATGAAACTTACACATTAAGTGTGTTGTAAGAGTATCCACCATACATCTACTTACAACATTACCATATCAATACACTAGCCCAGGAACAATCTAAACTAGACGCCTCTAATTTATCCATTGCAAGTTTTACGTGGCTTAGGGCTTTCAGAGATAGAACCGGTCTTACCTACGAACATGGAACCACAACGAGGATAACCAAGTTATTAGCAACTCGTTGTAAATCAGATATTGGCTATAGTAGGAGAGACAGACACCCGCCATCCACTTATGCAAAACTAGTTGCATGTCAGTCATGGAACCAGTCTCATGTACGATGACATGTAAGGTTGTTCCTGGCCGCTTCTACCCACTATGCCACCAATATCCAAAATACATGAAAGAAGCAATAACATGATCATCATCGCCCACATATAAACATATGTGTACTACCCGTGCAAAGCACCTACGCATAGATCAGGCTCTCATGCCACTGTTGGGTTCGCAGCATAGAAAACAAAAAAATTCTACGATGGGAACTATACGCCAAGATCTATCTACTAGATACAAGCAACGGGTGGATATACATCCATAGAGAACTTACCCTCAAAGACAACAATGCTTTGTTAACGAGTTGGAACTCATGGATGATGTAGTCGTACACTTGCCGATTTCAAGATCGTGATGAAGTCCAGCAGGTCCGGCTCCAGCACGTCCATTAGATTCAGCTCCAGCAAGTCCACCACCACCAAGTCCAGCACCACAAAGCAGCAGTGCATCTGTGATCGCACACATATCCGGTACCCGACAACCTCCGTCCCTCGCTCCAGCAAAGCAGCGGAAGCAGCAACTCCTTTCCAGATAAAGCCACCGGGAACATGTATCTCGCTAATCCGAGACCATGGGGAATAACTAGAGAGGGAGAGAGATCCTTCACGAGGAGGTGTGTGTTGTGAGGAGGAGAGGGGGGCCTTTTATAGGGAAGAGGGGGCACCCAAGGGCCATGGCATGGCAGCCATGGTGGTGCCCCCACCTCTTCCATCATTCATGTGGTGGATGCTCCACTCACATAAATATGCCTCCACTCACACTTCCACTCACATGCATTAAATTTCCACCAAATTTAATGCAAGCTCTCAATAAATAAAACTATTTTATTTATTTTATTCAGAATTTTGTTAATTACTTTAATTAACAAACATTCACATAAAACCCCTGCAACATTTCAATATCACATGCAAAACCAATTTCAGCAATTTCACCCGAAACAATTCTGGTTTCCATCGAAATGATTCCAGCACTTTCTTAAATCTTTATCTGAAACATATTTGCTCCAAATGGTGTCGGTATCCCTTAAGTGTGTCACCCTACGGTTTGCGAATAATGTAGACATGATCGAGACCCCTCTCCGATCAATAATCAGCAGCGGGATCTGGAGATCCGTACTGACTCCCACACATTCAATGATGACTCTTGTGATCGTGTGAACCTTTAACGTCGTAACTAAATCCCTTTGTCTCGTGATATTTTACATGTGCGAGATTCAATCATCGGCATCCAAATACCTAGTTTGATCTCGTTACTGACATGCACTCTTTTCTCGTTCCCGTGATATAACATTCTAGTGATCACATCACTTGCTTGCAAGCTATTTCAATGTGATATCACTGAGAGGGCCCAGAGTATATCTATCCGTCATCAGGATGGACAAATCCCACTCTTGATCCATGAGCCTCAACATAACACCTTCATAGCACTGAACCCACCTTTATAGTCACCCTGTTACGGTGTGATGTTTGATGTTATCATGATACTCTTCCGGTGTTAGCAATTAACATGATCTCATGGTCTAAGGACTAAGATTACTTCGTATGATGTTATAGCAATATAAACATAATGACTCCGATCGTAATGCTATACTTCGGATGAATGTTCATCACATCATTCCACCAATGTTGTGACCGCGTTATTAACAACATCCAATGTCCATGATCAGGAAACCTTGATCATCTTGTTAATCAACGAGCTAGTTTATATGAGAGGCATTACTAGGAACTTTGTATTTTGTTTATTAAACACACATGTATTAACGTTTCCAATTAATACAATTATAGCATGCAAAATAAACATTTATCACAAACATGGAATAAGATAATAACCACTTTATTATTGCCTCTCGGGCATATTCCCTTCACCTTCCCATACCAATGATCATCAGCAGGATCTAGATGCCCATGATGACCCATGTGCATTCCATGAATCTTTTGTCGCTGAACCATGAATGTCGTGTCATATTCCTTTTGTCTCTTCGATACTTGCATTGTCCGAGATCTGATCAATGACATCACCATGTCGTGTTTAATCTCGTTATCGACAAATGCTATTTGACGTGTTCCTGATAAGTGATATCCCCGTGATCAAATTACACGTTGTGTACCTATTGGATATAAGTTCTCCGAGTGGGCCCTGTAGTATCTTTCCATCACGCGGATGGACAAATCCCGCTCTTGAGGCATAATTTCTCTACATGTTCCTCTGAATACCTGAACACACCTTTATGATAATCGCTCCCACAAATGATGTTTGATGTTATCTAAGTATTCTTGGGTGATTGTGATTGATATGGCCTCACGGTCTAAGAAATAGGACACCAATTCTTTTCTAATCATCGTGACTTGAACTTCGTGACATGATCGGGTCACGATTCTTAGGTTAGGTATAGATCATCATATCATTCTCTTAATGAGGTGACTCCATTGTCAACTAGCATAAATGCCACATGATCAGGAAACCTTGAACATCTGTTGACCAATGAACCAGTGACTAGAGACGCACGGTGAACTCCTAGTTGTTTGTATATCACACATGTATTGCCGTTTCCTTTCAAGATAGTTATAGCATTAAAATATAAAAAATAATTATAAACTTTATGAAATATGGTAATAATCCATATTATTATTTGTCTCTAGGGCATATTTCCAACAGTCTTCCACTTGCACTAGATTACAACTAAACTAGTTGCATTTCTTTACCAATCATCATCACCATATAACCTGGCACCTCTGACCATGCTTGCTCATGGAAGAGGTTGAGTCTTGGGTCTGGAATTTACAGCCCTATATCCTTTGCAACTGAGTAATCTCACCTTAATTGACATTAATGCTTTAACATCTCACGATAACATCTTGTGTATGTATCGTAGTTATGGAAATAGACTAAGGTCGGTTTCCAAGAGCCAATAGTGATGTTATATTAGCCAAAACGAGCTTTTTCATGGGCACTGTGCCATGGGACACACTCTCTATGAAAATACGAACTAGTCCCGCCACAACAATATACATCACGTTAGATGATACCCTTATATTTTATTATAAATTTAGTTATCGAAACCCTAGTGCACTATGTGCATTTTTCGATGTTTGTCACCTTGCTTCCTACTTGACTTCAGTTGGTATTAGCGATGCAAGGATTTCCAATCCTTTAGGGTTAACATATGCCCTTATAACATAACCCTTCATCCTATAAGATATGTCATCCTTCCTTGACTTGGAGACATGTCTACAATTCTCATTTAGACATTGTGGACAAACTTAGCTCAATGTTCAGTGATTCATACTTAATCACATCCGAACGTTTCTTCTTGGATCATATATTATGTTGAGTTCTCATCATGGTTTCTAAGATAGAACCTATGTCTCAACATAGTGGATGATGATCATCCTTTTCTTTCTTTCAACAATTGACAATGAACTTTAGTATCATTCCTAATTCGAATGGTTAAGGACCATTCCTTAATCAATCCATATTCCAAAACTATTTCAGAATCTCTTTTAGGAATAAATTACAGCATAATATTGTAATATACTTACTTTCAACTTTTAATCCCTATAAACAATTATTTATTGGTGCCTGCGCTTTTATTCTTAATGTGTCGTACACACCTAAGAATCAATCATTAAGCTCCCACTCAAAATATGTTTTCTACACATTAGAGTCTGAGACATTCATTGCCCCTACTAAAAATGTGTCATTCACATATTGCTTCTGGAAGACTTTTATAGCTCCCACTCAATTTCATGCAAATTGCATATCCTCTGAATATTTTGAATAGCATCAAAATCCCTTAATCAATTATCAAACTGAGAGTTTTTATTATGAGATGCTAGTACTTTACTAGTATTCAATCCATTAGACTTTTAGCACTTCTGAATCAAATTCTTTTGAATATTTCCAATACATTATTCATGAAAAATTGTGCCTTTGTCATTCCCTTTTCGATCATGACCTTGTAGTCATTTGGAAATACCAAGAAACCTTTTACTTGGTAAGGTTCAACAAAATCTTGATTTCTAATCTTAAGTGAATTTTACCTCTAGGATTTCTAATAATCTTAGTTTACCATCATCTCCTTCGTAGTTAGTAGGTATGTCATATTCAGGTAACATGACAAGTGATTCATAAATGTCTCCATACAATATGTGGGGTACATTTTAGAATCCTACTTTATTTAGTAAAAACACTAGTGGGGGAAACACAATGATCATTATCATTGATCCTTTCCTTTATGAAGAGAACCATTCAGGAACACGTTCCATTGCGCTTCTCAACACTCTGATGCAGGGTTTTGAATCCTCATCGTTTTTTTCACTACCTTCCATTAGCATTATGGTCGAGAACATAAACTTTCTCGAGAATCTACAAAAATTTAAGCAATACTAGTTTTTTCATATCTTTTGGTTCTAGGCAAGGATTTCGTATTCATAGTTTCCAATAAATACTCTACAAGGACTTGTTCACTATTGTTTTGGTGATATCGAATAACTCCAAAACTTCCATGACAATGCATACAAGATATGGTGCCGATCTCACGAATTCAGATGATTCACTTTATACCTGATGAGTGTTTGCTATTTCTAACTAATAGCATTTACATTTACACTACAATGATTTATTTGGTGCCATCTATTCACCCACCTGATATCTAATATCATATTGTGATGCTTTGCACTTTGGTGTGTCAATAATGCATTGCATTTCACAATTCCTTATGCCAATCTTATAACATCGAATTTCGTTACTATTGATCAAATCATAGTAATTAGATTCTCTTTTATTTTGTACCCTTTGATGCTGAAATTCTTTGATCATATCAAATATTTTCACACTTATGTTCTCTTTGATAAACTCTGTTACAAAGTTCAACAATTACAAAATGATAATCACCACTTTGTTGAAATATGATACATTGAATATGTATTTTCCCTTCAAAAGTTCATCAAATACTTTGTATTCATGCAACACACGGTGTTTAGTTATATTGCCGACTTGGGCATGATTCATATGTGACAAGAAATCAAATAACTTTAACATATTATGAACATAACTTTGAATTTAACCAATGCTTTTATTCAAAATGAATATATCATTAAGTTGGGTTATTTTCAAGGCATTTCAATATTTTACAAATGTTCATGCATCATCAATTAGTTTCACAACAAGGATAATTCACACATAATGAACAACATATGAACACAAATAGAAATCATTAATAAAAGCAGAACAACTGTTTGTTACAAGCTCATATGAATAACTGTCTCACGAAGTGTGAGACACATTAAAGAAGTTCACAATCCATCGATTACAATAATCATCCAAAATGATAAACTAAATGATAAATGTTGAGGGAGAGTGTCGTTGTCTATCATCATCATGCTTGCCATCAACACGCAATGTCACCTCCTCTCCAACAAGCAGCTCTCATGCAGAAGGACATGTTTTGACCAAAACAGAAGAAGTATCAAATACTTTAATACTGCAGCCAGTGTTTGCAAGATTATAACATTTATAAAACTGTATATCAAATATATACCTTTGTCATTTATGACCTCTCTAGCAATGGGTTCAACCTTCACATTCCTGAAATGTGATATGAACTCATGGATATCTTGTGTTTCCCCATCACCTCTCATGATGCAAGTGTTGGCATGTGCTTGGTAGCTTGGGGCGGCGAACACAACAAGACGCCTATTGAAAAAGAGTCCGTCAGCCAGTGATCCAAGAAGTAAGAGAGAGTCATGTATGCATCATGTATGCGCTCCAAGTGGCTCTCTAGACAAGCATTCTCTTCCATCTTTGTGAAAAGGAAATCTCAAATCTTCTTATGCTCCCATATGCGCACTTTCTCCACGAAATGTGATCTAAGTTGTACCATCATCGCATGAGGGTCAAGATTACCCACAACTGGGTGCAGCTCATCTACCATTATGAAGCGCATCGTCACTGAAATGAAGCTGGATATCTCACGATGGTAATAGCGGCCTGTGGCATCCCGCAAAACCACTACTAGAAAATCGCGTTGTTTTTGAGCATTGCATCGTCATGACCGCATGCTCATGTCATCATGCCACATTGCATTTGAGCATTGTCATGTCATCATGCATGGTTTGTCTAAAACTATTTTCTAAAAGCCTATATTTGTTTTCTAGATATTCCATGTCTTTATTTCAAATTAAAACCCCAGTCTTTTGTGGACCTTTTATTTGTCTAAACTATTTTACAAAAGAAATTTTCAAACTAAATAAAAATATAAACTATTTTTACCTGGGGAGGCCGCCACCGGCCAGGCCCAAAGGCCCAGCTGGCAGCAGCCTACTACCCAGAGAAAAACCCTAAAACCTAAAACTCAAACCCTACCCTATCCATCCGCCAGCCAACTGCCCCCTCCTCCCTCTTTTTCCCTCTCCCAGCCGCCAAACTCCCGCCCAACGCCACCCCTGGCCGGGATTCCCGCCCACACCCCCGCCACCTCACCAACCCCACCCCACCTGGTCTCCACCCTGCCACCTCACTCCCTCCACTCACGGCATGCCACCTCACCCGCGCGGGCCCCACTTGTCCCGGTGGACAGCCACACACGCACGCCCCCACGCGCCCCAACCCACCCTGCACGCACACCCACCCCGCATGTGACCCCACCACGATCGAACCCAACTCCCGCTCACGCCTCTCCCTCGCCACCTGCCACCTACCCTGGCCCCACCACTCATATCTCCCCGCGTTCCTCGCCTTCCTTCTGTAGACGGCGTCGCCGATGTCCCCTCTGCACTGTCGCCTCCCTCGAGCCCTGGCGCCCCCGGGCCCCTCCGCCCAGGCCACGTCGGCCCCGCGCCTGCACGCTCGCCGCCCCGCGAGCCCCACTCCCCATGGCCGCCCTCCTCGTCGCCCTACAAGCCGCCGTCCCCACGCCTCCTCGTCGTAGACCCCCTCTGCCACTCGTCATGCCTTCCTCTGTGAAGCGTCCGGCGCACATCCCCCAGCACCGTCGCTCGCGCCCCGCTCTACCGCCAACGACCTCCCTCTCGCCTTCGGCTGCCGCCCTGTAGCCGGCCAGGGTCCCAACCCCGCCTCGCCTCCGGCCACGCCCCCGTTTTCCCCGTCGTGCACGAGTGCCCCTATGCGCCCCGCCTCCGGTCGTCGTCCTCCTCGGCCCGTGCGGCTTCGCCCGTGTCCATCTTCGGCGCCTCGGCCCCCGTCTCTGGCTCCCTCCACCTCAAGATCGCCCCGCCGCTTGGGTCCCACGTCATCGCCGCTGCGTCGTCCTCCTCGGCTCGAGCTCACCATCCATTGTCCCAGCCGGTGCCCTACACCTACGTCTCGCCGTCCTCGCGTTGTGCGCACGCAGAGCCCCTGGAAGCCGATGTATGCCTCGGTTGCTGTGGTGGTACCCGTATCCGTGTTTTCGTGTGCAGTTCTTTTGCTCTACGCGGCCAGATGTTGACCATGTGGCTGTTGTTCTGGAGCATGAACGTCGCTCGATGACCCGTCCTGGCCCAGACCAAGTTCCTAACGCAAAGATCTTCCGAGAAGCATGTACCATGTGCCGATGCCGAATCAAGTTCTCCACGGAACCAAAGATCGCCAAACCGGACGGTCGTCAACATAAATGCCAAGGCCTCCGTCGCGAAACAACAATGCCTTCGGGGTGGAACCGACAGGAACTTCGTCTATTACAATGTCCCGTGGAACACCAACACCTCCCTGGCGACCGAAGACCGTACAAAACCGGTGACACTCGACGAACCTCCGACAAGATCTTCGACATGGCCAAGATCTACCGACGACCCGACCAAGATCCGAAGACCGAACCCTGGCGCGCCAAGTTCTTCGACCCCGAGGACCGATCAATCGGATGCGACACGACCTCCTTCTCGGAACCACCAAGCACTTCCTCTCGGACGCCAAGACCCGAACCCGAAGACCACCAAGATCGCCACCGGAACGCCAAGTTCTTCATCCCAGACGCCATGATCGTCTACACGGACCCGAAGACCCCCGGTACCTGACCCACTCAAGTTCGCCATCGACGGCAAGGTCGACCGCTTAGAACCCAAGTTCTCCATCCTGTATTCGAACCTCGCCGTTCCCGTCAAACCCTGAGACCGAACCCCGGACCCCGGGAACCCAAGATCTTCCGAACCCAGATGTGTGAACCTTTTCCCGAGCCCCTATTTGATAAATACTATATATCAAACTGTTGCATATAAATTGTTCATGCATGCATACCTGTCTGTGGTTTGGGGGCATCATGCCGATTCACCTCATAATTAAATATGGAGTCTATATGCGGGATATTGTTGTCTTATTCCGGACTCCATTTAAATTTGTGTAGCGAACTGATGCCCTGTTTCGCCTGTTAATTCAACATTTAAAATGCGGGGTATCTAAACAACTGGAACCGATTAATAAATTGTCAGGACCCTGGTTCCGCTTAATATTGCCTAATTGCACCGCATCTGTGCCATGCCATGCATCATATCATAAGCATGCCGGATCTTCTGCCGTAGTAATAATATTGCGTCTGGTGTTTCTTCTAGTGTTTGCTTCTTCGCGGATTAGGCTGATGAGTTGATGCGAGTATCGACAAGTTCTCCGGATATGATCCTTCGGCAGTGTTTCCCAGGCGAGCATCTCTCCCCCTTCTACCTATTTTGCATTTATAGTCTTTATCTCCTCCTGTTGATCTATTGTTATCCGTGTCGCGATGCTTTAGTTTCCGTGCACCTGTTATATTCTGTGCAGCCTCTATATTGCCTTGGACACCTCCTATTACATGTGTTTGGTAGATAGCTGGTCTTGCGAGTCGTAGTTGCTTGCTCAGGTGCGATCTCGTGTTGTCGAGTACCACAGTTGTTGGTATGCTGGCAGATGTTAATGGTGGAGATGCTTAATGGTGGAGTTGATCATGACTTTAAACACAACTATTAAATTGCAAAATATAACTAATGTAGAGGCATCGGTGGGCAATAGATGTTATTTGGTTCTTCCACGCTCACTTGTGTCCCGTAGGACCCCGAGTACTTGATACCTGTTCCTTGATTTTTCGCACTATCCACATCCGGGAGGCCGTGGACCCCCCTGAGCCAGAGCTTGATTCGTTTATATTTCTTGGGGCCACAAACTAGTTTGGGGTTTTATTTACTATCCTGTACTTATGCCATGTTTACTGCTTTATTTAAGATTGTGCGTGGAGCACCTGTACTGTTTAGGATTGCGGAGTGTTTTCGCGATATCGACAAGCCCAGTCACACTTTCGGGTTCCCAGTCGTTTATAGCCATTGACGCAAACCCTGGGTCCATTCCGGAGCCGGCCAACTTTGTTGCGGGTAGCTTAGTGGGGTGGCCCCTAAAATATTTTATGAATCCTATGATCGCTTTGTCGTGAATGCCTCGTTGGTTTTTCCGAGGTTGATCGAGTGTGTGTTGCTATTTGTGCACCCCTGTAGGGTAAAACTTTCTGAAAGCTGTGTCCGCGGTTATGGATGACTTGGAGCACAGTATCTCGATCATAGACAAGCATAACTAAAATAGTGCTATAAATTTGACTTAATATATCTAACTAGTAATCAACTTCACTATAACGGAATGGATATTAAAAATGCCAACCACTGGTGGACTTGGGTTGTTTTGCTATACATGCCTAGTAAGTATTGCAACTCCAATGGAATGTGACAAAAGTGCCAACAACTACTGGGTTTTGGGATTCCTCAGGACAATTATATCTGACTAGTAAATGTTCCAACTACCACGGAATGGTTAATTAAAACTGCCCACTACTTATGCTTTAGGATGACTCATGCTATCTATATCTGATTAGTAAGTGTCTCAACTATAATGGAATGATTAAAACTGCCAACTGTGTGAGTTCCTTGGTCCAACTTCCTTGTTTGGTCTCGAGGGGGAAATACCAGGATGGGTATGTTTAGTGCTAGTATTAGGTAGGATCCAAATAGGTCTTTCTTACCCCTCTCTAATAGCCGCCAGTGTTACCGAGTCTCTATAGGTTGTCTAGTGCCGATGCGCTGCCGCTTCAGTCCACCATACCTATGTAGGCGAGAGCCGCCGAATTCTAGCCTCGCCGTGTACTGGCCTCAGTACTGACGCTCCTCTTTTCTTTTGCCCTTTGTGGGCACCCCTTTTGTTTTAGCAGGTGTGAGATCATCGTCGTTAGCAGGGTTACCCTTCCGGCTTGGCCTGGGCAGGGTTATGGACGCCATTGGTTATTCTTCAGGGCTCTTAGCCCAATTTGCATCTTGTCCGTACTTGGATGATGTATCGTTTTCAAGGTGATTTGGATCTTTGTAGTGTATATCTGTAATCTTGACTCTTGGAGTCGTGATGTATATATATCTGTTCTGTGGTTCCCATCGAGGACAGATGTGTAATGGTATTACTTCGTTTTCGACCCGCATGAAAGTGCCTGGTGGGCGTCCTTAAATCGTTTCTATGCGGGTTTGGTGGGAAGCGCTGAAACTTGCATAGGGCCGATTTGAGGGTGTTACACGGTCTTCCCGCTGTTCTGGGGTCTCATCGAAATAAGGCTGCTCCAAATCCCTCTCATAGAGTATGTAGTCGACCAATTAATTCTCACTAAGGAGAATGTGGAGACGCGCAACCCATTCAGAAAAGTTGGATCTATCTAGTTTGAGCTTCTCTCCTTCTAACCAATTGTCAACCAGGAAGGTAGCATCGGGGAGAACCGTTTCTATATTTATAATTGCAAAAAGGAATTTATACTGAGTTTATAATTATATGAGTTAAAACAAGGACTCCACTAAATACTCCTATCCCCAAAAGGGTTTTAGTGATTAAATGATCCATATTCGCTACACTGCCCCGATCTTCACGACCGGTGATATAGTTGCAAAGGTGGACGCCGAAACGTCGATCACATCATTCATGCGACTCGTGCTCGATATTTCTACCATCCGTGTTCTGAGGCCATGTCTACACATGCTAGGCTCATCAAACCAACCTTAGTGTATCCGCTGTGCAACATAGCTTACACCCTCTGTATGCAAACACAGATATGTCTGACACCCGATCGTCATAGCCTGCCTCATAACGGAGAACTTTCTTGGTGGTTCACACTAAGGGAGAACACTTTCATTGGTATTTTGTTGAGGGATTATCTTATTAGGCTACCGTCAAGTATCTAATACCAGCACACAATAAGATACACAAACAATAACCATTGAATGTAAATGCGATGCGATATGGTCCTTCACGTTGTGATCTCCATCCCACGTCTCCGGATCCGACGCTAGGGTTCTGACGCCGTAGGCACTAGGGTACCGATGCCTCCGACATGGTAGTCCATCATCACCATGACCGTTACTACTACTTAGCAACATAAAGTAAACTACTTTACCTTGACTACTACCATATCACATCACAACGCCCTGCAAAACAAAGTTAGATGCCTCTACTTTATCTTTGCATGTTTTATGTTGCTATTAGGGCTTTTGCACAAGAACCGTTCTTACCTACAAAATTTCACCATAACGCTGATCAAGTAGTTGTCTATACTACACCTCTTTTGAGGCCCTTCATTGCAAATGGCATACAAACTAATGCAAGAGAGACAAACACCCTCCAAAGCCACTTTATACGGTACAAGCCGTATGTCAAGTGTGGACCAGTCTTGCGAATGAACGCGTAAATTTGGTTGGAGGCCGCTTCATCAAGCATTACTGCGGTATACACAAGTACATGTGGGAGGGTAACAACTAAAAGATCAACGCCCATACGCTACATCTCGTGTGTTCTACCCGTACTAATAATACTACTCATAGATCTAGCTCTAATACTGAATGGAATATGCCCGAGAGACAATAATAAAATGGTTATTATCTTATTCTATATTTATGATAAATGTTTATTTTTCATACTATAATTGTGTTAACATGAAACATTAATACATGTGTGATTTATAAAGAAAGAAGTCCACTTAACCCCCCTAAGTGTTGGGTTTGGGATGCTAACCCCCACAAGTTTAGGTTGGAGCACTTAACCCCCTTAAGTATCAAATACCAGGCACATTACCCCCTCTGGCTGCCGATGGCTGTTTTGGCAGCTTTTTTGGTCCATGTGGACAGTGATTTTAGCCATGGTGGAAATTAGAGGTTGAGATCCAACTTATTTTAAACAGAACAAAGACAAAGCTAGCAGGCAGGCTAGATCAAAATATTATGTGCAAAACTAGTTAGCTTGTTTGAATCAAGGACGTGTTCTACATGGTGGCGGCTTGGGTGTGTGGCGTGCTGTTCCTGGACGTGCGTGTGCTCGGTGTGCCGCATCATGAGCACCGTGCACGTGGACAAGAAGCAAGCCACATGGAGCCACAGCAGCGTGGACATGCTCAACCATGGCGTGCGTGCTCGGCCGGACACGGTGATGTGGACATGGCCACAGATGGAGGCGGGAAAGACTGGAACAAGCGAAGTGGAGCTCGCCATGATCCATTGGTTGTCTTGGCAAGGTCAGAGGCGACTGGAAGGAGAGGAAGGAGCGGAGCTCGCCGTGATCCATTGGTTGTCTTGGCGAGGTCGGAGGCGACCGGAAGGAGAGGAAGGAGCGGCACTCGACCGAGACCTCTACGGCGTAGGGAGAGCTCGGAGCAGCCGTCGCTGACCCCGTCTCCTGAGGTTGACGCCCTATTTGCCATCCTCGTGGCCACGTGCGTCCCGCCGATCCCCGTCGACGTGGTCACGCTCGTCCGGCTCTGCGCCGACGCGGAGGCGTGCCTTGAGGTGGCTCTTTTCGTACTACGAGGCTCCTGTCCTGCAACGCGCCGGACCGCCTTACCGCACCAACGCATGTCGCGTTCGTCGGTCGGGCTTGCTGCCGCTCAGTTCGCTCCTGCTCACTGCACGCCACATGGCGGACGTCGTCGTCAGCTTGGACCAGTATGGGGTGCCACTCGGAGGCTGTTGTTGTTTTGGTCCAGAGGATGAGGGACAAAGCAATTAACCGCTACCTTCCAGCGTGGCTAAAAGCACTTGCCCATGTGGACCAAAACAGGTACCAAAACAGCCATTAGAGACATGAGGGGGTAATATGCCTGGTATTTGATACTTAGGGGGGTTAAGTTCCCCAATATAAACTTGTGGGGGTTAGCGTCCCAAACCCAATACTTAGGGAGGTTAAGTGGACTTCTTTCATTTATAAACAAAGAAAAGGTTCCTAGTTATGCCTCTCTTAATACTAGCTTGTTGATTAACAGATGATTAAGATTTCCTAATCATAAACATTGAATGTTGTTAATAGGATCATATCATACTACCTATATAAAATGCCAACCGATTTGAAGCCTATTAGCGATTTGCAGCTCACGGGTTAATGTAGGCGCCCGATGGTATCGCTTCCACGCGGTGCGTCTTATCTTTTCTTTTCTATTATTTTTTCTCGCGTCTAAATCCTGTTTTACCGGATGTTAACCGGTTTCTTGGGGACGCGCCTGTGCCTCCACTATGCGACCATCCGTACGCCCTTCCGCTAATTCACCATCTAACGGTTTACGCAGTTTTCCTCCTCGTGTCTCTTTTCTTTGCTAAAATAAATCACGAAAGAACTCTGTATTTTCTTCTCCATGATACGCGGAACTACAGGGGAACCGTAGCACTTAGCAATGCATGAATTCTTAACCGAGTGGTTTATGAATTCCTACACGGACATCTATCGCATCTTCTGGTCCGTAAACTCCCTAGAGGAACAACCAGCGAGCAGAATCAACAACGCTGCTACAAGTCAAGGTTGGGTAGACGCGGTTGTCGACTCACCGGGGCCGGCGAGCGTCTAGTCCTCGATGGGTCGCTAGGATGAGATGATGCATGTCTCGCGTGTCCACCTGCCCCACGACCTACAGCCGTCCGCCGTTCCACCGCCGTCGTCCATCTTTTCGAGCGAGGAAGTGCGAGCTTGAATTCTGCTGCTCTCTCTCAGGTGGCGGGTCATTGTTCGTTGGAAACAGGGCCAACAACACGCCCCCTGGTAGGTTCTAGGTGGTGCATGTTAGCCTATTTGGATCACTAGGCGTCGATCTAGAGAGAATAAGTGGGAGACATATCGTCGGCCTTCGAGGTTGACGACGAGCTCGTCATGGAGCTCGACGGAGTGGTCGCGGCGGTGAGGTGGGTTATTCCCGCCACTGTAGCGCAAGCCAGATCGGTGGCCTAGGGTTTAGGTTGTGCGGTGGAGCGAGTGGGCAGACAAACCTTGGTGTTCGTGCCCCCGGCCCCCACCTCTTTTATGTGCGCTGCGCGACGGGGGCCCACCAACGATGGTGACGTTGGGCGCCCCCGATCAGGGCGCGAGACCGAGTCGGTCGCCCGTTGGGGCGACCGTGGAGAGATCAATCTAACATTCTCCCCCTTGATCTCATCTTCCATTCAACTTATACTTTTGCACCCATTTCATCATAGATCAACATATAGATCATGTCTCATCATAATGGTCAGTTACGCACCATAGATTCAACAACCACTATACATCTCTCTATTTTGAAACAGACTTTTGTTCTTAGGCCCTTAATATCCAGGTATCATAGGCTTTCCCTTAAACCCATGACGGCTAAGTGTTCTCTGAACACACTGGGTGGTAAGCCTTTTGTGAGCGGATCCGCGAGCATTTCTTTTGTACTTATATGCTCCAAACTTATGGTATGATCCTGGATTCTTTCTTTCACAACATAAAACTTAATGTTAATGTGTTTGGCACCAATACTTGACTTATTGTTGTGAGCATAGAATACTGCTGGCTCATTGTCGAAGTACATTCTGAGTGGTCTTTGAATGCTGTCCACCACTCTTAACCCGGGTATAAACTTCTTTAACCAGTTTGCCTGCCCCGTGGCCTCATAACATGCTACATACTCAGCTACCATCGTGGACGATGTTGTGATGGTTTGCTTGGAGCTTTTCCATGATATGGCTCCACCTGCGAGAGTAAATATATATCCTGACATGGATTTTATTTCATCTATATCTCCCGCATAGTCTACATCTGAATACCCTTCTATCTCAAGGGAATCAGATCTTCTGTATGTTAACATGAGGACTTTTGTGCCTTTTGCATAACGCAATGCCTTCTTTACCATTTTCCAATGATCTATTCCTGGATTACTTTGAAATCTGCCAAGTACCCCGGTAACAAAAGCTAAGTCGGGGCGTGTACATACTTGAGCATACATCAAGCTTCCGACAGCAGAAGCATATGGAACCGCTTTCATTTGATCGATCTCATATTGGTTCCTGGGACATTGAAAATTCCCAAATCTACCGCCCTTGACTATAGGGGCAGGCGTAGGATTACTCGCATGCATACTATACTTCTTCAGAATCTTCTCTAAGTATGCCTTCTGCGATAACCCTAAAACCCTCTTTTCTCTATCTCGGAGAATTTCAATTCCTAGAACGAATGAAGCTTCACCGAGATCTTTCATATCAAAGTTCGAGGACAAGAACTTCTTTGTTTCCAATAGTAGACTAACATCAGTACTAGCGAGTAGAATGTCATCCACATACATGATAAGGAAAATGAATTTCCCATTCTTGAACTTTGCATATATGCAATTGTCCTCTTCATTCTCATCGAACCTAAACTTTCTTATTATTTCATGGAACTTTAAGTACCATTGCCTGGAGGCTTATTTTAATCCATAAATGGATTTCTTCAGACGACATCCCATACGTTCTTTTCCTTCCACAACAAAACCCTTGGGTTGTGTCATGTAAACCTTTTCTTCTAGGTCTCCATTTAGGAAAGCCGTCTTTACATTCATCTGATGCAATTCTAAATCATAGTGTGCCACTAAAGCCATTATGATTCTAAAAGAATCCTTACTTGAGACTGGAGAAAATTTCTCATTATAATCTATTCCCTCTCTTTGGGTGAAGCCTTTAGCAACAATTCGTGCTTTATATCTTTCAATATTCCCTCTAGAGTCACATTTTGTTTTGTAGACCCATTTCCAGCTTACTGTTTTGGCTCCTTTAGGAATTTCTTCTAAATCCTAGACTTTGTTGTTACTCATGGATATCATTTCATCTTCCATGGCTTCAAGCCACTTCGATGAGTGAGCACCTTTAATGGCTTCTTCAAATGTGGTGGGATCACCCTCCATTTGAACTTCTTCACTAACATAGACTTCAAAATCGTTAGGAATAGCTGGCTTTCTAGTTCTTTGAGACCTTCTAAGGGTCTCGCCTTCTGGCACATTCTCTGTGTGGGGCTGTTGCAGCTCTCCCTCTTATGTGACAATAGGGTCTTCATTTTGATTCACTGTCGCCATAGGAGAACTAACAACAGATGTCACATCGACATTGTCCTGTGTCGGTGCAGCAGCAGGTATCGAGAAAAACGGTTCCTGAATCATCGGAGTGGGTGCATGCACCTGCTTCTCCTCAAGGTTGATTTCTCGCGATACCGTGTTCCCCCTGATCATCTGATCCTCCAGAAACATAGCGTGTCTCGTTTCCACAAACTTAGTAATTCTGTCTAGACAATAGAAACGATAACCTTTCGACTTGTCTAGATAGCCAATGAAATGGCAACTTACTGTTTTAGAATCTAACTTCCCAAGGTTTGGGTTGAAGAGCTTAGCCTCAGCTGGACAGCCCCACACTCGCAAATAATTGAGTGAAGGTTCGCGACTAGTCCATAACTCATATGGTGTTTTAGACATCGACTTACTGGGAACTCGATTAAGTATGTGAATGGCGGTGCGGTTTTTAATGCCTCCATCCACAAGCCAACCGATAAGGTGGAGTAACTTAACATGCTTCTTACCATATCCATCAAGGTACAGTTACGTCTTTCAGCTACTCCATTCTGCTGAGGCTCGCCCGATGTTGAATACTGGGCAACTATACCATGTTCCTGTAGAAACCTTGCAAAGGGTCCAGGAACTTGGCCATATGGGGTGTGCCGACCGTAGTATTCGCCTCCACGATCGGACCTTACTACTTTACTTTTTAAACTATGCTGATTTTCAACTTTAGCCTTAAATATCTTAAATTTATCTAATGCTTCTGAACGCTCTCTAATTGGATAAATATTCCCATAACGCGAATAATCATCCGTGAAATGTTATGAAAGAATCATATCCATCCACAGATGTCACAGGAAACAGACCGCATATATCCGTATGAATTATTTCTAAGACTCATGTGCTTCTTTTGGCGCCCTTTTTAATGTTCTTTACGAACTTTCCTTTAATGCAATCGATGCATTGCTCTAAATTTGAAAATTCTAAAGGCGGTAGAATTGATTCTTTTACTAAGCGTTCTATTCTACCCCTCGAAATATGGCCTAAACGATAGTGCCATAATTTCGAAGAGACATCATCAATTCTTTTCCTCTTATTCTTTCCATTCAGGGATGATTAGGCATTCTCATTCTCAACGCTTAATGCATACACATTCTCACAAAGTGATAACAAATAAAGCTTGTCTTGTCTGAAGGCAAGACCAATAATCTCATTATTACGCTTGATTTTACATTTTCCATCACCAAAATGGCAAGCAAAACCATCATCATCTAAGCGCGATACACTTATTAATTTTCGATGCAAAAAGGGTACATAAAGTACATCTACTAGTAAAAGTACAAAGCCATTTGATAATTCTAATGGGAGATCTCCAATAGCTTCAACTTTAGCTTGGACGCCATTTGTCACTTTAATTCTTCTTTCTCCTCTTTGCAGTGTCCTTCTCATACGGAATCCCTGTAATGAATTTGCAACATGGACAGTCGCACCTGAGTTAATCCACCAAGTAGATTTTGCATAACTTAAAAATAGTGATTCATCAACAAAAGTAATTAAATCCTCACCTTTCTTGCATAGATGCTTCAGGAAACTCACACAGTCACTCATGTAGTGGCCCTTTTCCTTGCACCACCTGCAGGTGTCCTTGTCCACCTCCTGCTGTCGGTGATCATCATCCTTTTCATGCGGCTTAGAAGAAGAGGGATGCCCCTGGGGTTTCCCTTGTGGCCTCCCTTGTGGCTTGGAACCCTAAAAGTTCCACTTCTTGGTTGGGCTCAGGTATTTCACAGAATCACCAGATTGCCCCTTGAGCCTCTCTTCTTCTTGTACGCACATGGCTATCATCTTCTCAATGCCCCACTTTTCCGGCTGTGCGTTATAGTTCACAGCAAAAGTCTCAAATTGGTTTGGCAGTGAGGCAAAGATCAGATGAATAATGAACTCGACTGGAAGCTCCAAGCCCATGGGCTTAAGCTTGGAAGACATGTTGCTCATTCGCAATATGTGGTCCCTTACTCCACCACCAGTGTATCTTGTAGTAACAAGTTTCTTAATCAGAGAGCTTGCATAGGCTTTTGAAGACCCAGTAAACTGACTCTCTACCTTCTTCAAGTACTCACTGGGAGTGCTACACTATGGGATTGATCCCCTTATTGCCTCCATAATGGATCTCTTAATAACCATCAAGCACTTTCTGTTGGATGAGTCCCACTTTGCACGATCAAGGTCGTACTTCATTCTTATTGGTCCATGGTCATGGACCCTTTTGTTGAAGTCATCTTCACTTTCTTTTTCGCCCCTCACGGGGTCCTCAGGTTCTTTGGGACAGGTCTCAATTAGTGCCAAGTCGAGGTCAAGCAAAGCAAGCCCCATCTCAACCTTCTCTCGTCATGAGCCGTAGTTCCCTCCATTGAGGGGCTCAATAGTTGAGATGAAACTTATAGGAATGCTTGAAAACAAAATATCATCAAAATGAGTTAATTCAACGTTGGTCAAATCAAAACATAAAACTTCTCAATATTAATTCTATATTACCGTTGGGCAGAAATAGAACCAATAGTGATAAGACTTACTATCCAAAGTGAAAATCTTACTAACAATATTGGTCATCAAATAAAATCATCACTTTATTGCATTTAAGCAATTACTTTTAACTATTTGCAGCGGAAAACAAAAAATCATCAACTTTATAATTTACAGAAACTTTATTGTTACTTTATTATTTTTCTACACAAAATTTCGTTGGACAATTTTGCTATAGAAAAAACTGTGCAAAAATTATCAAAAACAGATAATTAAAACTCATAACACAGCTTCTGTAAATAAAAACTAGGCGAATTGTACTGGACGGAAAATAAACGGCCCAAAAAAACCTGGGCGTCGCGTACTGCGACCCGCCTTCGGCCCACAGCCGACCGCGACGCCTCCTCTATCGCCCGCGCGCGCGTTGCCAGTCGTGCGCAGCCACGGCCCACGGCCTAGCCGCGCGGCCCGCTTGGCCCGGCGCCGCCAGCGACCGCCCGATTGTGGCCGTTCATCAGATCGGACGGCCCCGCGCCTTGGTCGGCTGGTCAAAACCAGCAGCGACCCACCCTTCCCTAACCCTAACGCCCCACTTCTCCCTTCACTCTCTGGCTCGCAACGTAGCTCTCTAGCGGCTTCCGCTGCGAGATTGGCGAGGCGGCGGCGTCGGCCGGCGCAGCGCCGACGACGAGCCCTTCCCTCCTCCACGCGAACCCCTTTCCCCTTTCTCTGTCCTGGGCACCTCCCCCACCCCGACGAATCAGAGAGGAGAGTGAGCAGCAGCGAGCAGCGGCACCCCCTAGGCTCCTTGCCGACGAGCGCATCCACCCGTAGGTGGGTGCGCCGCCGTCAAGTGGCCTAGCGGTGGTGCCCTATGCCGGCGGTGGCCGGCGGTACTCTTTTCTTTGGATTTGGAGGTGGTCTCTGTATGAACCAGCCCCCCTCTTTTTTTTTGTTCTTTGATTCAGGTCCGGGGATGGGAAAAGGCTAAAAAATACAGGGCTTTCCTTTTCTTTTCGATTCTAGATTGGCTTGATCCGAGAGGGAAGGGATCTGTGGCTTTGGGGTTTTGTTTTCTTCACCCCAGAGGGGTTGTGTTCTTCTTCCCGACCTCGGCTTGCCGATGCGTCGAAATCGAGAGGAACGGCGCGGCCTTGCGGCGACGCTTCTAACCCTGGCCTTTTAACTTTTCTTCCTCGGATTTACTGCTTTCTCTACTAGATCAACTAGCACTAGCCGCTTTGATACCATTGTTAGCCTATTTGGATCGCTAGGCGTCGATCTAGAGAGAATAAGTGGGAGACATACCGTCGGCCTTCGAGGTTGACGACGAGCTCGTCATGGAGCTCGGCGGAGTGGTGGCGGCGGTGAGGTGGGTTATTCCCGCCGCTGCAGCGCAAGCCAGATCAGTGGCCTAGGGTTTAGGTTGTGCGGTGGGGCGAGTGGGCAGACGAACCTTGGCGTTCGTGCCCCGGCCCCCACCTCTTTTATGTGCGTTGCACGAGAGGGGCCCACCAACGATGGTGACTTTGGGCGCCCCCGATCAGGGCGCGAGACCGAGTCGGTTGCCCGTTGGGGCGACCGTGGAGAGATCAATCTAACAGTGCGGTGGCAGGATTCGAGGCCTTCCTCGCTCCAGCCGGTGACCAGTATCGTGTACTTCCGGCTGGAGTAGAAAGATGACAACAACGGGAGGGCCGCGCGAGAGAGAAGGGACCAGAAAAAATGGGGCGCGGTGGAGCACATCCCGGACTTCATCTTCTCCGCCCTCCATGTTCTGCCCCAGCTCCGAGTAGGTAGACGAGAAGGTGGGGTCAGTGTCGGGACGCCGCTCGTGCAACTTCCTATTTTCGATTTCCGATTTCCGATTTGTTTCTTGGAAAGGAAAGATCCAAGACCGGAATTATAGGATGTGCGACTGCGACCTGTACACGGGCAGAAAATACAAAATTAGTTTGTGTATTATTTTTGTGAGAAAAAAGAAGTGCGAGATAAATTGTCTAAACCGTTGGATGTTAAATTAGCGGAAGGACGCACGGATGGTCGCATAGTGGCGGCACAGGCAAGCCGCATCCCGTTTCTTCTTGGTACTCAGTTGCCGGTCTTCTCGTGACTTCGGTGCCGTGGATCTCGGCTGTGGCCCGTGCCCCGGTCGTCGTCACTCCAGGCTGCCACGTAGCCTTCCGCTGGTGGTACCGTATCATTCTCGGTCCGATCGGGTCACAGCGGTGCTTCCTGTGAGAGCCATACCATGAGAAGCTCCACCGCTTTATGCTGAATGGATTAGGGAAGGAAAAGCGACACGCTCACACGAACCAAACCCACCCACGCCTCCGTAATTTGGGTCCCTTAATTTCTCCTCTCTTCTCTCCCATGCCTGCCGAGTGCCGACTGCCGTTCACTCTGTTTCTTCGATCCAACTCTTTCGTGCACGGGCGGACTCTGAATCGAGCGGTAAGGAGCTTCAGGCGAGCAACCTGTCGGCGGTCTCTTCCAGTTATCCCATGTTGAAGTTCTCCACCTCTACTACCCTTCTTTCCCTCCGCCACCTACCTGCGATTTCTTCGGCGCCTCTACCGACCTGGACCCCTGTACCCCAGTCGGACGCCCACGGGAGAGAAGGGCGTTGGCGGGGAGAAGCAGGTGGGCCGTCCTCGACGTGCCCTTGAGGTGCTCACCATGCCCCTGCCGATGGCCACGTCCGGAAAAGAGTAGAGGAAGTTTCCAGCGGCAACGGACTTCCACTCCTGCAGTGGCCGGTGCCTCTCAGAGCGCTAAGTCCTGGCGCAACACCAGGAGGTGCGCTTCCTGCGTGAAGACGTCTCGAAGCTACAGGTTCTCCGATCCTTTTCAACTTTTGCAATTATAAATCTTCAGTGCAACATCAAGTCGGACGAGATTGGAGCTGCAGGTGCAGTGCAGCTCGCCGCAGGAGCAGGTGGAGCAGGTGGCACAGGAGAGCAGTGGCCGTGGTGGAGGCTTCAGGTGGAGCACCCTCTGGTCCGGTGGTGGAAGGAGCTTTGACTCTGCGGGTATCGATGATTTGCATAGCGACATATGGGTCGGTTTAGTTCCTCTTTTAGTTGTCTCTTGACATTGTTTGTTGTCTCAGCTGAAGAAAGAGTGCTCCTCTTGCAGCTAGATCGTCGTCGAGGGCG
This sequence comes from Avena eriantha, assembly GCA_910589775.1. NCBI lineage: Eukaryota > Viridiplantae > Streptophyta > Magnoliopsida > Poales > Poaceae > Avena > Avena eriantha. The sequence goes on along the minus strand of OU342741.1, from coordinate 171,509,470 downwards.
AAACTGGTGTCCCATATGGCCATATCACTTCGGCCTTGAAATCATTTTGTTAAACATTTAAGGTATGCCACTTGCTTTGTTTGATATTTTTACTGCCAATATACATTGTCATTTAGCATGCATTAGAAGTGAGTAGAGCTCGATTTTTTCTTAAGTTTGATGGTAAATATTGTTTCATAGTTAAGAACTTGCAGCCCACATTTAAGATATATTTGCTTAATAATGATTAACATAAAAGGACATACATCATTACGAAACAGTTTGCTTTGTGAAATCTGGATATGTAAGTTTTGCATACTGTGACCTTACGGGTACTGCAGAATTCGATGTTTTGCGTGACCGAACTTTTGTAGTTACTCTAATGTCAGCCGAACTAGGTTGCCTTTCCTTGGAGCATGTTTGCAATTCTGAGTACCACTTGGCTTCACCTCAATTTATCTGCCGCAGATATTTTGTTAGCTTATCTTTGGGTTTGTTCCCGTGATGCTCTCCGGACCCCGTACCAGGTTTGCTCAGTTTCTACGTATTCTATTTCAATTTGTTGGTTGTTTGTGTCTCTTTGTTTCTTCTCAATCGTCTGCTTCTTACATGATGTACCGGGAGGTATAACTTAGCAATTCAAACAAGAAATGGCAGGTTTCTCCACACCTGGCAAACCATGAAGTCATCCAATTTTGCTGAGCATCACATTATTTATTTGCAAGACATTTGTTCTCCGTAGGTTGTTTGTCAGAAAATTGACTTCAGAATGGAAGTTTCAGTGCACTTTTGGATAACTATATAGTGGGGAGGGGTGGGGATACTATGTGTGTTCCATTTTGTAGCAGGAGCAGGAAATCTGTTGCTTCATGACCTGTAGTGCGGCCATACACAGGCATATAACCCACTGGTTCTGAATCCCGTGTAAACTGAACGGAGTGCCATGATTTCAGATCTGAACATGTTATTGATTCATTATGATAGTATTGTTTTTGGTCTTATCTGCAAGTTGTATACACACGTTGTTGTACTTCTTAAATATTTCTTGGGGTGACACGGGTGGCATCCCAAGCTTGAGCTTTTGTCCATACTTCATCTTATCACATTGTTCTTCTCTACACTTTAAAATTTTCTTTATACAAAATTTCACACAATCTTTATTAGCAACATTAGTGTATTCAAGATAATAAGTCTTTGAGTTTAGTTTTAACACGAGTAAAACTTCAAGCTACTGTAGCAATTCCTTTTAAAAGTTCAAGTGATCAAAGAGAACTCAAAGAGAAAGAGATTAAGAGGCAAATGCAAATAATGGTAAAAATCTGTCAAAACAAACCAGCAGGTAAAAATCAATTTTTCGAAGGCCTTCTGTTGCTCAAATCGACAAGTGCTGAACTAACGAATGTTGGATAACAACCTGGGGCAGAAGCACAAAAATTAAAGCTCAATCCGACATATAGATATTTTTCACGAATATTTACAGTGAAGCACAAAAATCTGTTTCGGGACAATAACTTTTCCAAATCTTACTTCTTTCTCATTAGAGGTTATTACCACTCAAAAAGGATAAGAAGAGGTTATTTCAGAAGTAATAACTTTCAAGACTCAACAAAAGGAAAAACTTACTAAATAAAAAAAATTAGGCTATCTCCCAATAAGTGCTTTTCTTTAACGTCTTTGAGCTAGACTCAGTAATTTGAGAAGATGCTCACATAAGGAATATGAATTGAAGTAAAAGAGAGAATCAAGAAGAAAATATAGAACAAATTTAAGTTTAACCCACTTCCTATGAATAATAATCTTGTAAAAAAACAACTCATGAAAGCACAAAGCAACAAGCATAGGAAAGCAAAATGAGTGCAACTTCAAAATTTTCAACATAAAGAGGAGAAACTTAATATTGTGGAGACTCATAAAACCATGTTTCCCTCTCTCATAATAACTTTAAGTAGTGTAATGAATAAATTTAACAATATAACTATTACATAAAATATTCTAATCATGAGCCTCATGCATAAAAGAATTAATACTCCCCACATAAACATAGTCATTCTTATTAATCGTAGGGGGAGCAAATTCAACAAAATAGCTATCATTATTATTCTCATCACCATAATCATCAAATATAGGAGGCATGTTGTAATCATAATTAATTTTCTCCTCAATAGTAGGTGGACTGAAAATATCATATTCATCATTGTGATCATCATATATTAGAGGTATAGTATCATCATAAGCAATAGAATAGTTATCTTCCAAAGTGTGTTCATTTCTAAACATATCATCATTGGAAGGAACATGGATAGTACTAATAGTACAGCAATTATTAACATCTTCATTTTTAGAATTGGTACCGAAGAGATTTTCAATATCAAAAGTAGTGTGATTTTCCCAATCATGGTCACTACTATAGGTAATAGGCATAGGAACATCATCAAGTTCAGACTCATCAAAAACTATAATAGGAGCAACGTGCTTAGGGGAAAATACCGTTTCCTCTCTCCTTTTACTCCTCCTTTTCTTCTTTTTCTTCTTCTCTTTAGGAGGGAGAGGCTTGAAAGGAAGCTTCTCCATATACCCTGGTTTATTGTTAGAGACAATAGAAGAAACTTTGGAGGATTCCTTCTTTTCATTAATAAGATCAAAACACATATTAGTCCTGTCATATTTTGATAAAATCTCATCTTTTATAATATTTTGTATGTAAGTATTTGTGTGGCAATTATCAACACGATAAATATGACAACCATGCATGACGCTATTCATATCAAAAGCACTCATATCTACCTTGATAATTCTTCACACCCCAAAAATAATGTAAGTTCATCATGCTAATTAGGAGTGATCATGTCATCACAATACAAACTTGTAATACTCATTGGATTAGAAGGGATATTATTATGGCCTGAGCATTGAAAATTTAAATGACCCACTTCAAAGCAAACTTCACAAATAAAAGGATAGAGGGTACAAACTTTTTTACCAAGATCATTTAGAGTCCTATACCACGTTCTAGTTTTTTCATTCCTATGGGTGATACAATATTCTTCTTCAATTTGATTCTTCTCACAAGGTCTATGTATTCCACAAAAATTAACATGCTTATAAAGAATATTACTTTCAGAGGTTTGAGCATGTTTATTGCTATCGTTAATAACGATTTCATTTTTCATGCAAGTGTCTTTAAAAGGCTCATGATACATGTCCCATTTTTCTTTAGGAGCATTAATATGAGAAGCAAAGGCTCTAAAACAATCAACAAAAATTTGAAGATCAAGACCATATTTAGCACTAAGCTCTTGAAAATTAGTAGTTTCAGCGAAAGACTTCATGCAATCATACTCATAGTTTATATTTGGTTCTTTACCTTTGTCGTTATCCCAATCTTCGGTATTGCTTTGAATTGTTTCTAGAAGATCCCACTTAGCTTTGACCTCCTTACTTGTGAAGGATCCCTCTAAACATGTATCTAGATAGTCCTTGTAATGTCCTGAAAGCCTTGCATAAAAATTATTAATAACAATATTCCTGGAGAGCTCATGAATGGGAAAATTGAGCATTAGTGACTTCAATCTCCCCCATGCCTGGGCAATACTTTCTCCATCATGAGGATGTAAATTATAAATATAATTCCTATCTTTATGAATTTCATGAGGAGGATAAAATTTAGAGTAAAAGAGAGATTCAAGTTCCTTCCACTCCAAATGATGATGATCATCTAGTAGCTCATACCACTCCCTTGCTTTTCCCTTAAGTGAGAAAAAGAATAGCTTCCTCTTAACTTGGTTCATTAAAATACCTGCACACTTGAACAACTCACATAATTCATGTATAAAGAGTAAATGATCATCAGGATGGACAGTTCCATCTCCAAAATAATAGTTATTTATAACACGTTCAACAATTTCCATAGGTATTTTAAAAGGGATGCTTTCAGTATGTGGATTTAAAATATCACAAGTATCATTAGAATTACCACATATGGGAGATAAAGTATCATCAGAGCAAAAAAATTCCTTTAAAGATGGGGAACTGAAAAGATCATTTTCATAAAAACTAACTTCCCCAATCTTAGACGTTTCCATAGCATTAGTAACAAAGGTGTTAAAAAAATTCATACTAATAACATTGTTAATAGCATGCAAAGAAAGTTCCATAGGTTTTTTAATTTCCTTTTCAGACCATTCATGTGCTACCTTAGGAAAAATACTAAAAAGCTCTCTATTTTTTGTTGTTGTTTTCCATTAAGCCTAACTAGTGAAAATAAAAACAAGAGACAAAAAGATATAATTGTAGAATCTAAAGGAAATAACTTCAAGCACTCACACACCAGCAAAAGTACTAGAAGATAGCCTAGTAGCTAGAGGTTGTGAGTATCTTTTACCTTACCTCCCCGGCAACGGCGCCAGAAAATAGCCTGATGTCTACGCACTTATATTCTTATAGACGGTTGTTGGGCCTCCAAGTGCAGAGGTTTGTAGAATAGCAGCAAGTTTTCTCTTAAGTGGATCACCCAAGGTTTATCGAATTCAGGAAGGAAGTGGTATCCCTCCCAAGCAACCCTGCAATCAAGATACAAGAAGTCTCTTGTGTCTCCAATACACCCAATACACTTGTCAGGTGTATAGGTGCACTAGTTCGGTAAAGAGATAGTGAAATACAAGTGGTATGGATAATTATAAGTGGTAACGGTGCTAGAAAATAGCTTGATGGCATGGAAAAGACTAAAGTAAAACTGAAATAAAGATGGAAGCAAGCAAACATGTAACATATCTAATTGCAAACGGTGTATAAGTGGTAATTGCAACCTGAAATAAGAGTGATAGCAAGCAAACATGTAACATGACTGATTGTAAACGGTGTTTTAATGCTTAGAAACAAGGCCTAGGGATCATACTTTCGCTAGTGGACACTCTCATATAAATATCTTCTCTTTATTATGCTATCCTGAACTACTCTCCGGTTGAACGATGTAGGGCTATAACAACACACCTTAAAGTTCGCATTTCCCATCTAGATAACCCCTTACTGTCACCCTAAACGCTAGATGGTTCCAACAAGCACCACAAACTCATAGAGACATCCAACTCAAATTATACTCATGATAAGTATTTATGTAACCTTATCCAAAGTGCCACACGGTGTGCACACTGTCAACTTCACACACGTGGGGATAAGCAGAGATCAATTAAAGCACTTGAGTAGCAGAATAGATCTATAGATTACAAAGCTCATGATCTTATAAGATCACGCATAGAGAGAGACGAACACATAGCTATCGGTAGAGCCCTTAGCCTCGAGAGAGATCTACACCCTCCTTATCATGGGAGTCAGCAACGGAGATGGAGATGGCAGTGGAGTCAATGGAGATGGCTCCGGGGGCACTTCCCCGTTCCGGCAGGGTGCCGGAACAGAGACTTCTGTCCCCCGAATCTCCTCTTCCGTGGCAGCAGCACTGCAGAACTTTTCGTGGAATTTTGATCTTGTATTTAGGGTTTTCGTCCTGGGGGGAATATATAGGCGAAGAGGCGAGGTCGGTGGGCGCCCAAGGGGCCCACACCACCCCCTGGCGTGGCTTGGGCTGGCTCGCGCCACTAGGCGGTGTGGCCACCTCGTGGCCCCTCCCCGTCTCGTCTTCTGGCTGTGTGAGTCTTCTGGTAAAATATTGACTTTGGCTTTTGTTTGTTTCAATTCCGAGAATATTTCTTTTCTAGCTTTTCTGAAACAAAAAACAACAGAAAACAGGCAACTGACACCGTGACATCTTGTTAATAGGTTAGTTCCAGAATATATATAAAAAGACCTCAAAGTACGGACAAAATATAAGAAAGTAGATATAAAACAAGCATGGAACATCAGAAATTATAGATACGTTTACAACGTATCAGAGCGCAACATATGTCCTAGCCATTATCAAATAACATATAGGGTTCAACAATTTTCTTTTCGAGAATAGATAGCAAAGCAGCCTTGAACAGGGTATCAGTTTTTCGGAAAACTTGTTCCTGAGCAGGAGTAAGCTCTCCCTCAGGCTTGCCAAGAGTAGAGTCATAGCAGTTACTGTTCTGAAACCAAAGAACTGCTCTCACGCGCCACCTCTTATAATACGTACCCTCAAAGACAGGTGGCTTCACAGAAGCAACGAAACCACCTGAAGCAAATTTCCTATAATAAGGTTTTTGGATTATTGAGTACAAAACCAATTTTTCAAGAGATTTAACCATAGTAAAAGATAGATAGAACACAGGCAGAATAATAGGAAAAGAACACAAGATACGATAGACTATCTGAATATGATAAACAAGACCGAGGAAGATGATATACATGATAGTAGAAGAACCGCCGATGTTCGTGTTAGCGTTGACACCGTCGTCAGTCATGTTGTCGAGAAAAATGTTGTTGATGTCGGGAAATAAATTGTTGTTGGGAAAGACGTCGGCGCAATCTCTATCCGTGAAGGAGTCCGTGATGAAGCCAGTAGTCGTGCTGGTAGCGCTCTCCAAAAATCTTATCGCGCTTCTCTCGTATAGGACTCAAAGAAGCGGGATCTCAAAGGCCTTCTGTCCCAGCTCACGGTGCACGCCTCGAGACGGGATAGAAAATTTCTAGGCAGCGCAATATTCTGGAACTGGAGGCGCAAGAGTGTGCGTTAGTGTATCTGAGAAGATGAGTGACCTCTCACTCTTATAGGCACGGGTAGGCAGGCGAACAGACGGTGTTGGGAAAGGAAACGAACAGGCATCGACTAAAATCGAACAGCCCCCATTAAGCTCGAATTAAATCTTCACTGAGTTTGTATTAAATATCCACTCACGCAGACTGTTCAAATTATTATCCATTCATGTGTGGCAAAAAGAAAGAGAAGCTCTCGGCTCGAGGCATTCCCGCAACCCGCGGCGCGTGCGCGTCATGATGAGGCGGGCGGCGAAGGAGGAGCGCGCGTGTATATGTCTTCTCTTCTCAAGATCGTACAAGTGGTGGAAGAGCTCACCTTATAAGCTTGTCCAACTTCCACTCAACTAGTAATGTGAGACTAAACTTTTGTCCCACCTCTTGCCTTGTATGAATGAGCCAAGTGGGCCTGTAAGATTTCAGGAATTGTTGAATAGTATAAATAGGCTGGGCTTTTATTAGTCAAAACTCCAACACCTTTTATGTACTACCTCTGTTTCAAAATATAAGATGTTTTAGATTTATGAAAAGAGTGTTTGTAGACTCCTTTTAATGCGTAGATTCATATAGATTTAGAGTGAACCTACATATTTAAAAGGGTCTAAATACACGCCATTCATAAAACTAAAATATATTATATTTTAAAACGGAGGGAGTACTAGCTAGGGAAAAGATTAGACTGGTATCGATTGATATGGTAACCGAATCAAAGAGAGACGAGTCCTGTTCGGTTTCAACTTTGGATTTGTATTCCTGTACGGCAGCCAAGTATTCCGCCCAGACCAGCGCCTATATATAAAGGTCTGGCTGATTGAAGAAAAAAAATCAATCGAGCTATACTCAATACAGTTTATCTATTTTGCATTTTTGGTAGTACTAGGAAACGTGTCCGTGCGTTGCAATGGTTGATATCAGATGAATATGTTCTCCCCATTGCCCAAATTTCTCTGCAATCTCACCAGTCACCGAGGAAATAAGCCCAAATGTCTCCCCTAAATCCGTTGAAGATTTGTTTCCCTCCTCTATCTTGCAGTGAGTCGTTTCAATTGCCTTACATTAGATCATTTGTTCCTCATGGTTCAGCGTAAATCTATAGACAATTGTTGCTCCGCCCTAGCATGACTGTCGTGTTTTGTATTCGCAGTGGACTGGTCGTTGCTGCACCTAGCTTGGCCGCTGCCACACCATGGAGCTTTTTCTATTGTAGACCCATCGTTTACCATATGCTTTTATTAAATATTCTTAGCCATACGGAATTTTACTACCCACTCTTATCCAAATTAAGTGTTGGAGATGTAGTACAAACTTTATACTAAAATATTACTAAATTACCGACACTTATTATGGATATGAGGAAATCAGTTTTTGTAAGGATACATGACCATTAAAGAGAAGTAATGCATCGATAGTCCTTTTATTTCTTCAGGTAATGTGGCAAAAAAAATACTAAATATTTGGTGGATGGTTGCTGAGGCCTAATCTCCACGGTAGAAAATGAAATTAGTAAAGAATTGGGCATCAAAATGATATGTTTCTTTTTTTGGTACGTGCGCACATAAGACGTAGGAATCAGAGACATCTGTTTATGTCGGGAAAATATACTCCTTGACTGAATCACATGATGACAGAAAAACAAAATCAAGTTAGAATCATGGAATAATTGTGACAGTATGCAAGTATTTGAGGTGAAGAAAAACAAATCTGGTCCAGGCTCTCTTCACGTCTCATCAAATGTTGAAAACCACTAAACAAGCAAAAAGCATGTAAGCAATTAATATCCAGTAGGCAAGTAAAATATGAACACTGTCAGGGCAGTGCAAGAATCAGCATCGCCACACTTTAAAAAAAGGCAACGCATCGAGGCAGCAAATCATCTAGCACCGTTAATTCGTCCTCCTGTCCTGGTCGCCTGCTACTTCTCTTGACCACGCCCCGCATACCTGTTGATAGCTCAGGGTCCTTGCCCTGACCCTGCTGCTATTCTTCTGTACCTCGTCTGTACACAACGCCCTTCGCCTCCCTTCTGTACCAGCGACGCCGACGGATCTGAAAAGTAATGGGTGTCAATCACCACAACGCCGAAACTCACCTAGACGGGACGTGCAGACGGCGGGGAGATCAAGGTCTGAAGGGCCAGATCTCATCAGGGAAAGGGATGGAACTCATCTGGACGGGACGGGCAACCGCGGCGGGCGACGGCGAAAAGGCAGAGCGGCATGGAGGGATATCGAGGCCTGCCGTTTCCACGGAGATGCCAGAACAGGCGTACGCCAAGTGGCCACCACCAATGGGGGGACACCACCGCATCCTTGGGCATCTGCGGCTACGCCGACGCCGGCGAACAGGGACGAAGGAGGCGTGGGGACTGGGGAGGGAACTCGAGCGGGGTTGCGGGGAACGGGGAGGCCGGAGGCGGCATTCGGGGGACGGGGGAGGCCGGAGACGGCAAGAAGGGCAGGCCGGGGTGCCTCCTCGCTCCCTTTCTAGAAGAGAGCTTGCTGCCACGGAGGAGGCCATGGAGGAGAGAGAGGGGCATGGTTGGCCCTGGGAGGAGATGCGGATAAGGGGAACGAGTCAGCCGTGAAGGACAGGGCGCAGAAACAAAATCGAAACGTTATTTTTTACTTACCAGTGGCATTGGTAGGTAATATGTGAATTTGTCGGAGGATAAAATTGTCAAAAAAAAGACTGGTTGACAGAAGCGATCCGTGCCTTACTATTAGGTATAGATTCTATCGATCCCTAGCAGCCCTAGGGTTTGGTGATCTTTGCCGTTTTATGCTGAAAAATGATCGTCTCTCCTCCGCGAAAGTGAGAAGATCCTTTATTGCTTTACTCGAAAAGCATCCGTTCGTTGTCACGAAAGCATGACATTATCCAGATATTGCGCGACGATTTTGCGTGCTAACAGACCCACTCATGCCTTACATCCCTCCACCACGTAGGAGGACACGTGCGCCGAAGGCGGAGGATCAAAGATGCGAATCCCCCAGCTTAACATAATTTTAGACGTTTTTTATATAAGTTCACTCATTTTATTTCAAATCTAAATACTAAAAAATGTCTAGATAGTATGTTATACAAAAGACTAAAACATCTTATACTTTAAAATGGAGGTAGTACTTAAGCTACCCTAGATATCCTCGTGCTTGCGTGTGTTGGATCAGCGGTGGATCGGAACTTCTCTGTAACACAGACTTAATCGTTGTCGTTCATTGCTTTTTATGTATAAAGCCAGGAATGAGGCCTTGTGTTCAAAATTTTGATGTTTTTATTAAAGAGCGCATTCCATTAATTTAAGACACTTTTTCATTACAAATGGTGCCCCAAATGAGATCCGGCTACACATTAATCCACACTGCGCATAGCTCGTGTTCAACCGATGCAGCTACAATGCCTACTGTAACTACCTCGGTGAATTACGCTCTTAGTTACATGTCTGGATGAACGAAAGTGATTAAAATAGTACGGTGGGGCCCACGGCCGCTCACGGTAGACCTTTCGGCCGTCCTAACCACTTTCAGAACATCGGGACAAGAACGAGCGGCGTAATCGGCAGGCGAAGGGATCAACTACATACACAAGTGAGGATGTATGCAAGCCACATACAACAATTCTCAGAGCCATTCCATCTAAAAGAAATAGAAATAGTGCAACGTCATACGGCAAGATTCAAATATCCTAAATAGAGATAATTGATGGGTTCGTAGCATGGAAAACAAAAAATTTCTACCGCAAGAACGAACAAAACCCAGATCTAATCTAGATAAAAGCCAAGATCTAATCTATTAGACATGTGCAACGAGATAGATCTGTACTAACCCTTGTAGATCCGAAAGCGTTACGAGATTGGATCTCGTGGTTGATGTAGTCGATCACTTGCCGATCTCAAGATCGAGTGGACGATCCTCCCGGTGCCGCGTTCCGGCAGCGCTTCCGCAGTCGGTCACACGTGCGGAGTCGAAGCAGACCTTCCTCTCCTCGTTCCAGCGAGCAGCGGAGGTAGTAGATCTTCTCCACGGAATCCCAGCAGCACGACGACGTGGTGGTGGTGGTGGAGTAGAGAATTCTGCAGGGCTTCGCCTAAGCCTGAGCAGAAGAAAGGAGGAGGAGAGAGGCGGCTAGGATTGGAGTAGTGGAGGAGGGCCAGGGGTGGCGCCCCCACCCCTCTATTTAAAGGGGGGAGGCGCCATGGGGAGGTGGAGTCCTTGTAGGACTCCCCTCTCCCTTGGCCGGCGGATTGGGAGGGGGGAGGAGTCCTCCCCCCCCACGACTCCTTGTCTTGCCCCACAAGGACTCATTGATCCTTTCTTGGTTTTCAAGCAAACTCTAAGAAATCTTCCATAACCTTCCGGAACATTCCGAAACCTTCTAGAATCCTCATACAAATACTCCGGAACATTTCCTAACTCAGAAAATGATCCCTAATATATGAATCTTATTCTCCGGACAATTCCGGATCTCCTCGTGACGTCCCGGATCCAATCCGAGACTCCGAACAACATTCGGTCTCCAACGCACATTCCATATCTACTTAAAACAACTTGGAACCTTAAGTGTGTCACCCTACGGTTCGTGAATATGCAGACATGATGGAGACACCTCTCCGATCAATAACCATCAGCGGGATCTGGAGATCCATAACGGCTCCCACATACTCAACGATGACTTCATGATCGATAGAACCATTAACATACGAAACCAATTCCCTTTGTCACGCGATACTCTACTTATCTGAGGTTTGATCGTTGGTATCTCCATACCTAGTTCTACCTCGTTACTGATAAGTACTCTTTACTCGTTCCATGTTATGTCATCCCTTGTGACCCAGTCACATGCTTGCAAGCTAATTAGATGACATTCCACCGAGAGGGCCCAGAGCATATATATCCGTCATATGGATGGACAAATCCCAATCTTGGTCCATGCGCTTCAACACATACTTTCAGAATACCCAATGACACCTTTATGACCACCCAGTTACGAAGCGGTGTTTGATGTCATGAAAGTACCCATCCGGTGATGGTGATTAATATAACCTCATGGTCGAAGGATTAGGTTACTATGTATTTTAAAGCTTATAGCAAACGAACTTAATGACTTGATCTTATGCTATGCTTACTACGGGTGTGTGTCCATCACATCATTCTCCTAATGGTATGATCTTGTTATTAACGACATCCAATGTCCATGATCAGGAAACCATGATCATCCATTAATCAACAAGCTAGTTTAACAAGAGGCTTACTAGGGACTCTTTTATGTTTACAAACACACAAGTATTAATGTTTCCGGTTAATACAATTATAGCATGGGATGTAAACATTTATCATAAACATAAAGATATAATAATAACCACTTTATTATTGCCTCTTGGGCATATCTCTAACAGTCTCCCACTTGCACTAGAGTCAATAATCTAGTTAAAAACTTGTGCATCCAACACCTATGGCTTTCTGGTGTTGTATAGACACTATTGCTAGTGGTAAACATAATCTTCGGATCTGACACTTCCAGGTCCGTGTGTATTTGCATGTCCTTGCGTCTCTACGCATTACTCATTCTCCAATGAGATGGCATTGTATAAATTTGGTCATTTGGTAAGACCTTTAGTTCCTTGGGATTAAATCATGTTGATACAATTGTCATACAATATATCTTTATAGTATTATCCCGCTATGAACCACACCTAGTTTGATAACAAACTACTTGACGCAAATGCCCTCATTTGCTGCTACAATAGTAGTCATATACTTAGCCTTTTGTTGTAGTACCTGTCACAATGTTTTAACTTTGGTACTCAACCAAATCCGTTATGGAACTTCCTTTCCATTATATTGTGCCACCCATAGTTTAAATTGAGATAAACTTAATTTGTGACAAAACTAGTATCAATGTAACAATTTACAACGAACTATTTGTCACCACTATATAAATAATATATTCTTAGTTCTTCCAAAGATCATAGGAATATCCCTACTATTGTCCAATTGATCATCTTATGAGTCATTCTGGTATATGCTCATAACATTTAGAGCATAGGACATATCTGGATGTGTACATCTCAAAGAATGATTGATCAAAATATTCTTGTGATTTCACCAAGTGTCAAAACACTTGAATCTCGTGTCAACACACTTGAATCTTGATTCAGTCCTTTCCGTGCGTCAAGAACATTTCTTGTTGTTTCCATATTGAACTCATTCAACATCTTATCTATGTACATTTGGCAAAACCATATTAGCGCCTCAATCTATCCATATAGACATTGATGCCTAATTCTTGAGTTATGCCTAAGTCTTTCATCGAAATGAAATTCTTAACCTATGTCAATAAAAGATACATTATTTCTAATCAACAATATGTCTTTCACATAATGTATTAGAAATATGTCTTAGCGCTCCCACTTAATTTCTTGCAAACATCTTCATCGTCTCTGAAGATTCCAACTCCGCGATGCTTACTTCAACCATTGAAGTTTTGCATACTCTTTTAGCATCCTTTGAATTAACAAAACCCTTTGGATCGTGTCATGTACACGTCCTAGGTAACCATTCTATTAGAATAACTTGTTCTGTTTGTTCAACTACCATATACCAAAATATATGTAGTGGTTGCTATATTAATCCGTCCAGACTAAATATCGCTATGAAAGATCAAATCTTATCATAGTCAATTCCTTGAACATTGTCGTAAGCTCTTTCCGACATGTTGACTATTTCATAGATTTGAAACATCCATATCTATTTCTTTATAGATCCAAACATGACCGATAGGCTTCACGCCTTTCCGGAGGGTCTTCTAAGTTCAGAAACTTGATTTCTCGTGTATGGATACTATCACGGATTCCATGACTTCTAGTCATTTTATGGAGTCAGGGCCCATCATCGCTTCTTTGCATGTAGTCGGTTCATCATTGTCAAAACAATAACGACTTGCTTATCAAATCTTACTATTTGATTCTTACCGACCCACACGGTTCTATAGGAACTCTAATCTCCGAGATCACACCTTTTGTAATCACGAGAGCCATGAGCATTGTGGCCGCCACCGGGACACTTTCCGGCGCTGCGCTACTTAGCACATATAGCTAAGGTTCAACAACCTTATCAAAGTTCTATTTTCCTCCCACTTAACTTTTCACGAAAAATTCCTTCTCAAGAAACTTGACGTTCCAAGCGACAAACTCTTTTGTCCTTGGCGTTATAGAGAAATTCCTAACAAATTCTTTGGAATAACCTACAAAGACGTGCTTATCCGACTTTGGTTGTAAACATTTTACTCATGCATATCATACCAAAATTTAAGAAAAGACAATTCAGGTTTAATCCCAAACCATAACTCATATGGTGTCATTTCAACGGATCACGATGGAGCTCTTTTCAGTGTAAAAGCGGTAGTCACTAAAGCTTTAATCTTTAAAATATAATGGCAGTTTTATAAATGACACCTTTGATCTTACCATGTAAAACAAGGTTTCATTACATATCTCGAACACTCCATACTCCTATGGTGTTTTGGGAAATGCAAATCCATGGAACGATTCCTCAAATCTTAGGTGTTTTGCTAAACTTGTAACTCAAACATCTTTCTTTATGATCCAATCATAAACTATTTTATTTTCTTGTTACAATGATTTTCCACTTCATCTTGAAAGTCTTTGAACATTTTTCAAATGTTTCATACTTCTTCCTTATTGAGTAAGTATATACATATACTCACTCCAATCTTCGGAGAAAGCATATGAAGTTGAAATCCATCGCCCACGACTACACATAATGGACTATATACATCAATATGTACAAATTCCAATCAGTTAGTCGTTCGTTCCTCTTTTGGCCACGAACGGAGTTTTAATTATCTCCAGGAAAGTATCACAAGCGTCATTTGATCCAAATCAAAGACTCCAAAAATCCATCAACATGGAGTTTCTTCATGAATCCCTTTCAATATAATTTAAACGGCGATGTCACTTCGCAAGTGATCTTTCAATCATTTGTCTTGCGACATTTTAGCATTAGTTTTATGGTCGTTATTTCTCCTACCAGACTTGTATATTATCCATCTATTATGGAATACGGTAATTATTTGAACAACCTTTTGTCGTCATAATACCTGATCAAAATAACAATTATTGAAACAAATCTTGAAGACAAGCTTTGATGTTAACGAGCAACACAACAACCCTTTGTTTGTTTTCGATGAACATCATCACATTTTCTCTTGCTAGTTACTTAGGCCATTGCAGTTCATGAATTGTGTTGTCCTGTATGACACTTCATACCAACCAATTCGGTATCCAATACCGGAGAACCACATTGTTTAACAAGCAAGGAATACAACCATAACATGTATATCTTCTATATGCCTAAGTTGGACATCTCCAACCTTTTATTTTCTGCCAAATATTTTATAGATTCTCTTTCAGCAATTCCTTTTCTTTTTAAAAGAATCTATCAACATCAATAGTGGTGTAATCAACATGACACATGGTACAAAGCGTATATAGTCAACCACTAATACTTTTGGACTTGCACTTTGAGGTGGATCACCATCATCAAATGTTTGGTGTTCTTTCAAAAATCCATTCTTTAGTAATCTTTTAGTGTAGTAAACATTTTACTTACATCCTCTATTCATCTTTATCATGACAACTTTCATGATCAAGCTGCTATAGCTTATAAAGGTGAATTGCGAGTATAATGTTTCTTTTTCAAAACCTTTGGAGGATTAGGACGACTAACGTCTCCAACCTTCACAAATTCTCATCAAATATGAGGACGTATACTCTATCATGTTGTAACCAACACATTGTTTTAGATATCGCAATACCTTTCACATATGATGGTTTCTGAAACATTGCTTTCAGCTCTTAGATAAACTTGATATTAAAAACAATCTTTTGAGTATCAAGAATCATGGAGGCAAACATGATACATTAGATACTAACACTGGAATTGTTACTCTTGATTTAATACTACTTATTAAACTTCATGGAGCAAATAGAGTTTGCTGAAAGTTTGCAATAGGACTTATAAACTTTAAACTGACATTCAAAACAATACGATACCAGTTCGTAAAGCAAATATCCAGAATTTATATAGTTCCACTATCTCAACTATAACTAAGCATAAGGTGGTGAACGGATGCCAATGACTACAACAAACTATACAAATTCACTTTGATTGTGTTTATGATAAATTGAGTTCAACTAATACAAATTACAAATGAACTCCCACTCAAAACAACATCCCTTGAGTTGTTTTAGTGATTACACGAACCAAGTCCACTACACCAAGTCCGATCATCACGTGAGATGATGTAGCTTTAAAGGCGAACAATCAACATGTTCATCATATCATCCATATGACTCATGCTTTACCTTTCGGTATTCCGTGTTCCGAGACCATGTCTGTACATGCTAGGCTCGTCAAGGTTAATCTTAGTTTCCGCATGTGCAAATCTGGCTTGCACCCGTTGTATGCAAACGTAGAGTCTATCACACCTGATCATCACGAGATGCTTCAAAACGACGAGTCTTAGCAACAGTGCCAACTAAGGACGAACACTTTATTACTTGATATTTAGTGAGAGGGATCATCTTATAATGCTACCGTCGCGATCTAAGCAATACAAGATGCATAAAGGATTAACATCACAGGCAATTCATAATATGTGATATGATATGGCCTTTCTTCTTGTGCCTTTGATCTCCATCTCCAAAGCATGGACATGATCTCCATCATCACCAGCGTGGTGTCAAGGTTTGTGGTGCCGCTTCATGGTTGTCCATCACCAACAACAACTATTACAACTACTTCGAATAAAGCTATTACATGATGAATAGACACATAGGTCTTAAACAAAATTTAAAGATAACCATTTGGCTCCTGCCGGTTGCCATATTACAATAAGGATCATTGCATACATCAAATATAATCACAATCACATAATGGCCATATCACATCACAAAAACCCTGCAAAAATGAGTCAGACGCCTCTAATCTTCTTTGCATGTTTTACGTGGCTTGGGGCTTTTGAATAAGAACGGATCTTACCTACGAATATGAACCACAACGTTGATACAAGTGCTATCAAGTGCAAAGTGTAGATTGGATCTATACTATGGTGGGAGAGACAAACACCCGCAAAGCCACTTGTGCAAAGCAAGTTACACGTCAAGCGTGGAGAAAGTCTCATGTGCGCTGACATGTAAGGTTAGCCCGAACCGCTTCATCCCACCATACCGCAAGATGCAAAGTACACAAAGCAAAAGACGGCACGAGCACCAACGCCCACAAAACCATTGTGTTCTACTCGTGCAACAGATCTACGCATAGACACGGCTCTGATACCACTGATGGATTCGTAGCATGGAAAACAAAAAATTTCTACCGCAAGAACGAACAAAACCCAGATCTAATCTAGATAAAAGCCAAGATCTAATCTATTAGACATGTGCAACGAGATAGATTTGTACTAACCCTTGTAGATTCGAAAACGTTACGAGATTGGATCTCGTGGTTGATGTAGTCGATCACTTGCCGATCTCAAGATCGAGTGGACGATCCTCCCGGCGCCGCGTTCCGGTAGCGCTTCCGCAGTCGGTCACACGTGCGGAGTCGAAGCAGACCTTCCTCTCCTCGTTCCAGCGAGCAGCGGAGGTAGTAGATCTTCTCCACAGAATCCCAGCAGCACGACGGCGTGGTGGTGGTGGTGGAGTAGAGAATTCTGCAGGGCTTCGCCTAAGCCTGAGCAGAAGAAAGGAGGAGGAGAGAGGCGGCTAGGATTGGAGTAGTGGAGGGGGGCCAGGGGGTGGCGCCCCACCCCTCAATTTAAAGGGGGGAGGCGCCATGGGGAGGTGGAATGTAGGACTCCCCTCTCCCTTGGCCGGCGGATTCGAAGGGGGGGAGGAGTCCTCCTCCCCCGCGACTCCTTGTCTTGCCCCACAAGGACTCCTTGATCCTTTCTTGGTTTTCAAGCAAACTCCAAGAAATATTCCAGAACCTTCCGGAATATTCTGAAACCTTCTAGAATCCTCATACAAATACTCCGGAATATTTCCTAACTCAGAAAATGATCCCTAATATATGAATCTTATTCTCCGGACAATTCCGGATCTCCTCGTGACGTCCCGGATCCAATCCGAGACTCCTAACAACATTCGGTCTCCAATGCACATTCCATATCTACTTAAAACAACTTCGAACCTTAAGTGTGTCACCCTACGGTTCGTGAATATGCAGACATGATGGAGACACCTCTCCGATGAATAACCATCAGCGGGATCTGGAGATCCATAACGGCTCCCACATACTCAACGATGACTTCGTGATCGATAGAACCATTAACATACGAAACCAATTCCCTTTGTCACGCGATACTCTACTTATCCGAGGTTTGATCGTCGGTATCTCCATACCTAGTTCTACCTCGTTACTGATAAGTACTCTTTACTCGTTCCATGTTATGTCATCCCTTGTGACCCAGTCACATGCTTGCAAGCTAATTAGATGACATTCCACCGAGAGGGCCTAGAGCATATCTATCCGTCATATGGATGGACAAATCCCAATCTTGGTCCATGCGCTTCAACACATACTTTCAGAATACCCAATGACACCTTTATGACCACCCAGTTACGAAGCGGTGCTTGATGTCATCAAAGTACCCATCCGGTGATGGTGATTAACATAACCTCATGGTCGAAGGATTAGGTTACTATGTATTTTAAAGCTTATAGCAAACGAACTTAATGACTTGATCTTATGGTATGCTTACTACGGGTGTGTGTCCATCACATCATTCTCCTAATGATATGATCTTGTTATTAACGACATCCAATGTCCATGATCAGGAAACCATGATCATCCATTAATCAACAAGCTAGTTTAACAAGAGGCTTACTAGGGACTCTTTTATGTTTACAAAACACACAAGTATTAATGTTTCCGGTTAATACAATTATTGCATGGGATGTACACATTTATCATAAACATAAAGATATAATAATAACCACTTTATTATTGCCTCTTGGGCATATATCTAACAATAATAATTTAGGATAGCTCCTCATACAACAAACATCAGAGTATCAGGCGGAAGCAGAAAACAAGATCCGAGTACGGATAAGAAGCAAATCGGCATAAGATGCCCCATAAATAAACACATCCCGCCCATAGATCTCACGGATCCCCGTTCACGGAATCTCTACACCAAATGATCGTTGCCAACCTCATCTGACTCTTCCACCCAGTATCCATCTTGCGGGTACACCTGTTCATCTGAATCAAACAATTTATCGAGTGAGACCCTAGGGGTACTCAGTAAGTCTTTATGCCGCTAAAGGGGACACAGCCTGGGGTGACGCAATTGCAGCAAAAGATAACACCTAACAATCCTACAGATACTCACTAACCATCCGCCTAACCAATATTAGACGGATGTCCGTGAATTAAGAACAACAGTTATAACAGTATAATTAACAGATCCATCCTCCTCCTCGCTTACCAATGAGGAAGCGGACGAACAACCCCCATCATCCGTTGGCAGTTTTATTAACCATTCCATGAGCATTTCTCTATTTACTAGTCAAGTACTTAGTCAAATTAAAAGCGGTACTTTAGTTATACTTGTCTATGATCGAGAAACTGTGCTCCAAGTCATCCATAACCGCGGACATGGCTTTCAGAAAGATTTACCCTGCAGGGGTGCACGAATAGCAACACACACTCGATCAACCTCGGAAAAACCAAATCAAAACCTAACGAGGCATTCATGACAAAGCAATCACAGGATTCAGAAATATTTCAGGGGGACACCCCAATAAGCTACCCGCAACGAAGTTGGCCGGCTCCGAGACGGACGCAGGGTTTGCGACGACGGCTGTAAACGACCGGGAACCCGAAAATGTGACTGGGCTTGTCGATACCGCGAAAACGTGGCGCGATCCAAAACAGTACAGGTGCTCCACGCACAATCTTAAATAAAACAGTAACATGGCATAAGTACAGGATAGTAATAAAGCCCCCAAACTACTTTGTGGCCCCAAGAAATAGAAATGAATCAAGCTCTGTCTCAGGGGGGTCCATAAGGCCTCCCGGATGTGGATAGTGCGAATAATCAAGGAACAGGAATCAAGTACTCGGGGTCCTACGGGACACAAGTGAGCATGAAAAGCCAAATAGCAGATATTGCTCACTGGTGCCTCTTTTATTAGTTATCCCATTACTACTCGGGTTATGTTGTTTAGGTACCTCATCATTCATCAGACACTCACATACCCTACTCATGCTTTTCTACGACTCGCATGGCTCAAACAACTCATGTAGTAATGGCTCATGGGATGGAGGAACAAACTTCGGTGGGGTTTAAAACTAAAGGCTATGCAGTACTTGGGATTCAATTTAATGCAATCGCGACTCAATGATGCAAGAATAAGATAGAGGAAATATGTATTTTATGTATGCAAGCATGTGGTAGTGCTTGCCTGGTAGCTCAGTTGAAGCGAGGGATGGATCTGGGTAGTACTCCTGTGATTCCTGGTAATTCTCCTGCTGGGCGTCTATCCGACGAAGAACCAAACAACCAAGGGCCAACATAAATAAAGTGCACAAGCATATGAATTAAAATACGACAAGCAAACAAGTATGCTATGATGAATGGTGCACAATTTTCCATGGCAATAAAGTAGCATAGCAAGGGTGAGGTGTGAGATTCAAGAATGAAGCATTTTATTATTTATTTAACCAAGTTTTATTGTCCTAAACAGTTCAGATTTTTAATGATGACATGATGCATACTTCAATTCAGAACAAGGACTGCATAGATAGAACGGGCTCATCGCGCTGATCGATTTAGACATATTATTTGTCAAATTTGGAGTTGTGGAATTAAAGTTATTAATTTATTAAGAAAAGGGCATTTTATTGTAATTTTAATCATCTCGAAATTTTAAAGTGCTCAAAACATATTTTGAATGGCATATTTTAATTCCTCACATTTTTCTTATTCAAAAACATATATCATTTGTATTATTTGGATTTATATTTGAAAAGTTATTTTAATCTGATTTGAATTTGAATTTAATTCAATTTTGAAAAGGTTTAATTAAAACAGACAACAGGGTAAACTTTTGTTACCCAGCTCGACCCAGCCATAGCCACTGACGGGTGGGCCAGTCGCTGGCGGGGCACACGCGCGCGGAAAACTTTTGCTACCGCGGCTCTGTCTAGCCCGTGCGACTGCGAGGTGGGACCAACCGGCTGAGGCCCACGTGACAGTGAACGAACTCGCAGAGGCTGGCAGGTGGGACCGAGCTGGAGCACGGGTTAGGATAATAACAGGCTGGGGGGTTTTCTCAAAGAAGGCCACGGCGGCTGACAGGTGGGGCTAGCGAGGAGCGCGGGTTGAGCAGATAAAAAGCTAGGGGGTTTTTAGCAAAACGCGCGGCGGCACTGTTTCTGTTCTTCGCGATCTGATGACTGGCGAAGAAAAACGCCGCGCGGCGCGGGACGGGGGTTCGAACCAGGGATCTGGGCGTGTGCGCGGAGGGCGTAGCCGCTGCGGTGGCTTGGGTTTGGTGTTAGGTGGGGGCTAGACGGCCAGTTGAGGCTATGCGCGGTGCGGGGCGTGCAGACACCAGCGTCTGGCAGTGCACCGAGGGCGCTCGGCGATGCTAGACGGCGATAGCGAGGCGGATGGTGTCAGGGAGTAAGTGGGACTCACCGCGGGGTGGTCGGTGGTGGTGGCACGGCCGGAGGCGCAACGGGTCGCCTGGGTTGCTGGCGTCCTGGCGGTTAGGGTTTGCGTCGGGCGGCGCTGGTTCCGGCGATCCTGGGGCTTCTTTTCCTCGTCGGCACGTACGAGGCGAAGCAGGGAACTACCCTTGGTCTCCTTGTTCACCTCCATGTCGAGCACGTCGGCGGGAGCGTGAGGAAGACGGTGGTGCTGGCGGTTCTGGCGGCGAGAGCTGGGCGTCGGAGAAGAAGAAGGGGAAGGAGAGGACAGGCTCGAGGCGGATCTGGCGAGCCAGGAGACGTGTGAGAGGAGGAAAAGGGAGGGAGAGGGAGGAGGGTTGCCGTGTGGGAGCGGCTCAGGGTAAAGTGGCCTCGGCCCTTTCCTCTTTCTCCCCGAGCACGTGGTCGAGCTGGGGCTCGACCTGGGTAGCCAAGGCAGGGCAGGGAGAGGGGCTGCAGGTGGGGACGGCATGGGGTAGCAGCTGGGTAGGGCACGGCGGTAGAGAGAAGAGAGAGAAGGGAGGGGGTAGCTCGGGTGAGCTCGGGTTAGGCTAGGGCATGGGCTAGGGTTTGGGGTGGTTAGATGGGTAGATGGGGTGTGGGCCTGGGAGAGAGAGAGGGCCAGGTGAGGCCAGCATGATAGAGAGTGAGGGAGGTGAGAGAGGTGTGGTAGAAGTTAGGGTTTTAGATAAGAACTAGGTTAGAGGTAAATAGAGAGAGAGCTAGGGTTAGGGATTTAATTAGTTGTGGAGGTTTTTATTCTTGTGTAAAGGATCATCCCAAGAGGAGCTAGTGATTGCTTTGGAACTATCATGAGATGAGGTGGAAGGAAAAATACAAGAAAAAGAGAAAGAGAAAGAAGTATCGGAAGAGCCCTCTTTTGAAATCATGCATGGAGATAAATAAAAGAAAAAGATGTGGATGAGAATAAGGGGAATGATGGATAGATGATGTAGATGATCCCACAAAGAAGAACCACTAAAACAAAGGAAAAATAAGTGGTTGAAAGGTGGTGATGATGGTTGCATGGCCCATGCAAAAATAATAAATGCCATGCTTAATTATGTGACAACAAACTAATGATATGGCATTATTCTTATGCATTCACAAGAATTGGAGAAAAAAGGCCAAGCAAAGAAATGTTAGACTTAGATCCACCCCATTCACATGAGCTAAGAATAAATTCAAAAGAAAGAAATACAAGCTCATGGTAAATGGAATGGTGGAATTATAAGGTGGTGAAAATAAAAGTGATGGAGTTGAATAAAAGATATGCCCCCAACTCAACTTGGGCATTTAAACAATATATCAATAACCAAATACAATATCAAGAGGCAAATACAATTAATAATGCATATGAGAGAAGAACCAAAAGAAAAGGGGTTTTATATGATGCTCAAATGCAAGGTGGCATGATGATATGAGCATGATATATTTATGATGCCACAATTATATATAGGAAGTAGCCATTATATTACTAGACCAAGTAGCATTACAATTGTTAGACAATTGGGATGCTACAACTCTCACCCACTAAACAGGAATCTCGCCCCGAGATTCTAGGAAGAAGAAGACTCAAAGAGGGTAGGATACTTGGCACGGAGCTCATCTTCACGTTCCCAAGTGGCTTCATCAACGGAATGGTGCGACCACTGCACCTTGCAGAACTTGATGGACTTGTTGCGAGTCCTTCTTTCCGCGACTTCAAGAATTTTTGTGGGGTGTTCTTGATAAGACAGATCTTCTTGGAGATTGATGAGTTCATTGTCCACGGTCCTGCCGGGATCCTTGATGCACTTCTTGAGTTGAGAGATGTGGAAAACATCATGGACTTTGAGTTGTTCAGGGAGCTCAAGAGCATAAGCAACTTCTCCTCTTCTTCCACGAATTTTGAAAGGACCGATGTATCTAGGAGCCAGCTTTCCTTTGATACCAAAGTGGTGCGTGCCTCTCATGGGAGTGACACGAAGGTAAACGAGATCACCAGGAACATACTCCATGTCCGTGTGCTTTCTGTCATAATTGCTCTTCTGGCGACTTTGAGCAATCTTCAGATTTTCAAGAATGATGTGAACTTTTTCCTCCGCTTGAGTTACAATGTCGGGGCCAAACAATATTCTTTCACCTGCGCCCGACCAACCAATCGGAGTTTTGCATTTGCGACCATAGAGAGCCTCAAATGGTGCCATCTTTAGAATTTTCTGGAAACTATTGTTGTAAGAGAATTCAGCATAAGGAAGACATTCTTCCCACTTCATGCCGAAAGAGATAACGCAAGCACGGAGCATATCTTCTAGAATCTGATTGATCCTTTCAACTTGTCCTTGCGACTAAGGGTGGTAAGCTGTGCTGAAGTTTAATTTTGTTCCCAAAGCATTTTGGAAACTTCCCTAGAACTTGGAAGTGAAGATGCTTCCACGGTCTGAACTGATCTCAAGAGGAACTCCATACAGAGAGACAATCCTGTTGATATAAAGGTCAGCCAACTGAATTGCAGAAATTGTTTCCTTGACTGGAAAGAAATGAGCTACTTTGGAAAGCCTGTCAATGACAACAAAGATTACATTGTTGCCTTTCTGCGACCTTGGAAAACCAGTGATGAAGTCCATCTCTACTTTCTCCCATTTCCATTCCGGAGGCTTCAATGGTTGTAGAAGACCGGAAGGTTTCTGATGGACAGCTTTAACTCTGCGACAGACATCACACTCCGAGACATACTTGGCACAATATCGTTTCAAACCAGGCCACCAATATTGTGTTTTTAAGTCCATGTACATCTTAGTGCTGCCAGGGTGGATAGAAAGAACAGAATCATGCACCTCCTTGAGAACTTGCTCTCTTAAACCCGGGTAGTTCGGAACAAACATCCGGTGTTCAAAGAAAAGAGTGCCTTGGTCATCTACGTGGAAAGACTCATACTTCGGAAGTTGAATGTTGGAGATGATCTTTTTAGTGTAAGGATCACCAAGTTGAATGGAACGGATCTTTTCTTCCAAGAGAGGTGTTGCTAGAAGGTTCAGAAGATACCCTTGATCCACAATTTCAAGGTTAAGCTTGCGGAATTCCTCGCACAAGAGAGGTTGTTGTTCTTCCACCATGAGATTGTTGACATAAGCTTTTCGGCTGAGAGCATCGGCCATGACATTAGCTTTGCCCGGAGTGTAGTTGATGGTTAAATCGAAATCATTGATTGTTTCAATCCACCTCCTCTGACGAAGGTTGAGATCAGGTTGTGTGAATATATACTTCAGACTCTTGTGATCAGAAAAGATCTCACAACGGTTGCCAAGCAAGTAATGTCTCCATACTTTCAAAGCAAAGACAACTGCTGCCAGTTTGAGGTCATGTGTAGGATAGTTGATCTCATGTGTCTTCAACTGTCAAGAGGCATAAGCAACAACTTGCTTTTCTTGCATAAGGACCACACCCAATCCTTGCAATGAGGCATCACAGAATATCTGGAAAGGCTTTGATGTATCTGGAGGAACCAAGACTGGTGTGGAAGTGAGCTTCTCTTTGAGTGTTTCAAAGCTTGCTTGACATGCAGGAGTCCAAAGGTATTTCTTGCCTTTCTTGAGGAGATCGGTAAGAGGCTTCGCAATCTTCAAGAAATTTTGAACGAAACGACGACAGTAACTAGCCAAACCAAGGAAACTCCGGACTTCTTTGACATTTATGGGTGGAAGCCAGTCCATAATTGTCTTAATAGTTTCTGGGTTGACGGCAATGCCCTTGGCAGAGATGACGTGACCAAGGTATGTGACTTGAGGCAGCCAGAACTCACACTTGGAGAACTTTGCATACAGGCGGTTCTCACGAAGCTTGTTTAGGACACACCGAAGGTGTTCTTCATGTTCTTCTTTTGACTTAGAATAGACTAGAATGTCATCCAGATAGACCACAACGAACTTATCAAGATACTCCATGAAAACCGAGTTCATAAGCCTCGAGAAGGTGGCAGGTGCATTGGTGAGGCCGAAAGACATGACCGTGTACTCATACAGGCCATAGCGGGTGGTGAAAGCTGTTTTAGGAACATCTTCCTTGCAAATTTTGATTTGATGATAACCACTTCTCAAATCAAGCTTAGAGAATACCACAGCTCCAGCTAGCTGATCGAAGAGATCATTAATCCGCGGAAGGGGATATTTATTCTTGATGGTTTTAGCATTGACTGCCCGATAGTCAACACAAAGTCTATCAGTCTTGTCTCGCTTCTTGACAAAGATGGTTGGGCTACCCCAAGAAGAAGTACTGTGCTGAATGAAACCCAACTTCTCTTGTTCATCCAACTGACGTTTGAGTTCAGCCAACTCAGCAGGACCCATTTTATAAGGCCGCTTGGAAATAGGAGCGGTACCAGGTTCAAGTTCAATGACAAACTTGTTGGAGATATGCCCAAGAGGCAATATCGAAGTGGTTATTATTATATCTTTATGTTTATGATAAATGTTTACATCCCATGCTATAATTGTATTAACCGGAAACATTAATACATGTGTGTTTTGTAAACATAAGAGTGTCCCTAGTAAGCCTCTTGTTGAACTAGCTTGTTGATTAATTGATGATCATGGTTTCCTGATCATGGACATTAGGATGTGATTAATAACAAGGTTATTTCATTAGGAGAATGATGTAATGGACAGACACCCATAGTAAGCGTAGCATAAGATCAAGTCATTAAGTTCGTATTGCTATAAGCTTTTAAATGCATAGTAACCTAATCCTTCGACCATGAGGTTGTGTTAATCACCATCACCGAATGGGTACTTTGATGACATCAAACACCGCTTCGTAACTGGGTGGTCATAAAGGTGTCATTGGGTATTCTGAAAGTATGTGTTGAAGCGCATGGACCAAGATTGGGATTTGTCCATCCATATGACGGATAGATATGCTCTGGGCCCTCTCGGTGGAATGTCATCTAGTTAGCTTGCAAGCATGTGACTGGGTCACAAGGGATGACATATCACGGAACGAGTAAAGAGTACTTGTCAGTAACAAGGTAGAACTAGGTATGGAGATACCGATGATCAAACCTCGGATAAGTATAGTATCGCGTGACAAAGGGAATTGGTTTCGTATGTTAATGGTTCTATCGATCACGAAGTCATCGTTGAGTATGTGGGAGCCGTTATGGATCTCCAGATCCCGCTGATGGTTATTGATCGGAGAGGTGTCTTCATCATGTCTGCATATTCACGAACCGTAGGGTGACACACTTAAGGTTCGAAGTTGTTTTAAGTAGATATGGAATGTGCGTTGGAGACCGAATGTTGTTCGGAGTCCCGGATTGGATCCGGGACATCACGAGGAGATCCAGAATTGTCCGGAGAATAAGATTCATATATTGGGGATCATTTTCTAAGTTAGGAAATGTTCCGGAGTGTTTGTATGGAGATTCTAGAAGGTTTCAGAATGTTCTGGAAGGTTCTAGAGGATTTCTTGGAGTTTGCTTGAAAACCAAGAAAGGGTCAAAGGAAACCTAGTGGGGCAAGACACGGATTCGTGGGGGAGGAGGACTCCTCCCCCCCTTCCCACCGCCGGCCATAGGAGGGGAGTCCTACTAGGACTCCCCCTCCCCAGGCGCGCCTTCCTCCTTTAAATAGAAGGGAGGGGGCGCCCCCTCCTAGCCCTCTCCCATAACTCCCAATCTCCGCCGCCTCTCTCCCCCTCCTTTCTTCTGCACAGGCATAGGCGAAGCCCTACAGAATTCTCTACTCCACCACCACCACCACGCCGTCGTGCTGCTGTGATTCCGTGGAGAAGATCTACTACCTCCGCTGCTCGTTGGAACGAGGAGAGGAAGGTCTGCTTCGACTCCGCACGTGTGACCGACTGCGGAAGCGCTGCCGGAACGCGGCGCCGAAAGGATCGTCCACTCGATCTTGAGATCGGCAAGTGATCGACTACATCAACCACGAGATATAATCTCGTTAACGCTTTCGGATCTACAAGGGTTAGTTCCTATCTATCTCGTTCCACATGTCTAATAGATTAGATCTTGGCTTTTATCTAGATTAGATATGGGTTTTGTTTGTTCTTGCGATAGAATTTTTTTTCCATGCTACGAACCCATCAGTGGTATCAGAGCCGTATCTATGCGTAGATCTGTTGCACGAGTAGAACACAATGTTTTTGTGGGCGTTGATGCTTTTGTTGTCGGTGTCTTAGCGTGTACTTTGCATCTTGCGGCATGGTGGGATGAAGCGGCTCGGGCTAACATTACATGTCATCGCACATGAGACTTGCTCCATGCTTGACGTGCAACTTGCTTTGCACAAGTGGCTTTGCGGGTGTCTGTCTCCCCCACCATAGTTAAGATCCAATTTACAATTAGCATCTGACAACACTTGTATCAACGTTGTGGTTCATGTTCGTAGGTAAGATCCGTTCTTATTTAAAAGCCCCAAGCCACGTAAAACATGCAAAGAAGATTAGAGGCATCTAACTCGTTTTTGCAGGGGTTTTGTGATGTGATATGGCCATTATGTGATTGTGATTATATTTGATGTATGCAATGATCCTTATTGTAATATGGCAACCGGCAGGAGCCTAATGGTTGTCTTTAAATTTTGTTTAAGACCTGCGTGTCTATTCATCATGTAATAGCTTTATTTCAAGTAGTTGTAATAGTTGTTGGTGGTGATGGACAACCATGAAGCGGCGCCACGGACCTTGATGCCACGCTGGTGATGATGGAGATCTTGTCCATGCTTTGGAGATGGAGATCAAAGGCACAAGAAGAAAGGCCATATCATATCACATACTATGAATTGCCTGTGATGTTAATCCTTTATGCATCTTGTATTGCTTAGATCGCGACGGTAGCATTATAAGATGATCCCTCTCACTAAATATCAAGTAATAAAGTGTTCGTCCTTAGTTGGCACCGTTGCTAAGACTCGTCGTTTTGAAGCATCTCGTGATGATCGGGTGTGATAGACTCTACGTGTGCATACAACGGGTGCAAGCCAGATTTGCACATGCAAAAACTAAGGTTAACCTTGACGAGCCTAGCATGTACAGACATGGTCTCGGAACACGTAATACCGAAAGGTAAAGCATGAGTCATATGGATGATATGATGAACATGTTGATTGTTCACCTTTAAAACTACATCATCTCACATGATGATCGGACTTGGTGTAGTGGATTTGGTTCATGTAATCACTAAAACAACTCGAGGGATGTTGTTTTGAGTGGGAGTTCATTTGTAATTTGGATTAGTCGAACTCAATTTATCATAAACACAATCAAAGTGAATTTGCATAGTTTGTTGTAGTCATTGGCATCCGTTCATCACCTTACGCTTAGTTATAGTTGAGATAGTAGAACTATAGAAATTCTGGATATTAACTATACGAACTGGTATCGTATTGTTTTGAATATCAATTTAAAGTTTATAAGTCATATTACAAACTTTCAGCAAACTCTATTTACTCCATGAAGTTTAATAAATAGTATTAAATCAAGAGTAACTATTCCAGTGTTAGTATCTAATGTATCATGTTTGCCTCCATGATTCTTGATACTCAAAAGATTGTTTTTAATATCAAGTTTATCTAAGAGCTGAAAGCAATGTTTCAGAAACCATCATATGTGAAAGGTATTGCGATATCTAAAACAATGTGTTGGTTACAACATGATAGAGTATACATACTCATATTTGATGAGAATTTGTGAAGGTTGGAGACGCTAGTCATCCTAATCCTCCAAAAGGTTTTGAAAAAGAAACATTATACTCACAATTCACCTTTATAAGCTATAGCAGCTTGATCATGAAAGTTGTCATGATAAGGATGAATAGAAGATGTAAGTAAAATGTTTACTACACTAAAAGATTACTAAAGAATGGATTTTTGAAAGAACACCAAACATTTGATGATGGTGATCCACCTCAAAGTGCAAGTCCAAAGGTATTAGTATTTGACTATACACACTTTGTACTATGTGTCATGTGAATGACACCACTATTGATGTTGATAGATTCTTTTAAAAAGAAAAGGAATTGTTGAAAGAGAATCTATAAAATATTTGGCAGAAAAGAAAAGATTGGAGATGTCCAACTTAGGTATATGGAAGATACATGTTATGGTTGTATTCCTTGCTTGTTAAACAATGTGGTTCTCCGGTATTGGATACCGAATTGGTTGGTATGAAGTGTCATACAGGACAATACAATTCATGAACTGCAATGGCCTAAGTAACTAACAAGAGAATATGTGATGATGTTCATCGAAAACAAACAAAGGGTTGTTATGTTGCTCGTTAACATCAAAGCTTGCCTTCAAGATTTGTCTCAATAATTGTTATTTTGATCAGGTATTATGACGACAAAAGGTTGTTCAAATAATTACCGTATTCCATAATAGATGGATGATATACAAGTCTGGTTGGAGAAATAACGACCATAAAACTAATGCTAAAATGTCGCAAGACAAATGATTACTTGCGAAGTAACATCGCCGTTTAAATTATATTGAAAGAGATACATGAAGAAACTCCATGTTGATGAATTTTTGGAGTCTTTGATTTTGATCAAATGATGCTTGTGATACTTTCCTGGAGATAATTAAAACTCCGTTCGTAGGCCAAAAGAGGAACGGACGACTAACTGATTGGAATTTATACATATTAATGTATATAGTCCATTATATGTAGTCGTGGGCGATGGATTTCAACTTCGTATGCTTTCTCCGAAGATTTGAGTAAGTATATGTATATACTTACTCAATAAGGAAGAAGTATGAAACATTTGAAAAATGTTCAAAGACTTTCAAGATGAAGTGGAAAATCATAGTAACGAGAAAATAAAAGAGTTTATGATTGGATCATAAAGAAAGATGTTTGAGTTACAAGTTTAGCAAAACACCTAAGATTTGAGGAATCGTTCCCTGGATTTGCATTTTCCAAAACACCATAGGAGTATGGAGTGTTCAAGATATGTAATGAAACCTTGTTTGACATGATAAGATCAAAGGGGTCATTTATAAAACTGCCATTATATATTAAAGATTAAAGCTTTAGTGACTACCGCTTTTACACTGAAAAGAGCTCTATCGTGATCCGTTGAAATGACACCATATAAGTCATGGTTTGGGATAAAACCCAGGTTGTCCTTTCTTAAAAAAATTGGTATGCTAGGCATTAGTAAAATGTTTACAACCAAAGTCGGATAAGCACGTCTTTGTAGGTTATTCCAAAGAATTTGTTGGGAATTTCTCCATAACACTGAGGACAAAAGAGTTTGTCGCTTGGAACGTCATGTTTCTTGAGAAGGAATTTTTCGTGAAAAGTTAAGTGGGAGGACAATAGAACTTTGATAAGGTTGTTGAACCTTAGCTATATGTGCTAAGTAGCGCAGCGCCGGAAAGTGTCCCGGTAGTGGCCACAATGCTCATGGCTCTCGTGATTACAAAAGGTGTGATCTCAGAGATTAGAGTTCCTATAGAACCGTGTGGGTCGGTAAGAATCAAATAGTAAGATTTGATAAGCAAGTCGTTATTGTTTTGACAATGATGAACCGACTACATGCAAAGAAGCGATGATGGGCCCTGACTCCATAAAATGACTAGAAGTCAAGGAATCCGTAATAGTATCCATACACGAGAAATCAAGTTTCTGAACTTAGAAGACCCTCCGGAAAGGCGTGAAGCCTATCGGTCGTGTTTGGATCTATAAAGAAATAGACATGGATGTTTCAAATCTATGAAATAGTCGACATGTCAGAAATAAGTTGACGACAATGTTCAAGGAATTGACTATGATAAGATTTGATCTTTCATAGCGATATTTAGTCTGGACGGATTAATGTAGCAACCACTACATATATTTTGGTATATGGTAGTTGAACAAACAAAACAAGTTCTTCTAATAGAATGGTTACCTAGGACGTGTACATGACACGATCCAAAGGGTTTTGTTAATTCAAAGGATGCTAAAAGAGTATGCAAAACTTCAATGGTTGAAGTAAGCATAGCGGAGTTGGAATATTCACCATGATGAAACTGTTAAAAGAGTTTAAATTCATCGGAGATGATGAAGATGCTTGCATTAGCAAGAAATTAAGTGGGAGCGCTGAGACATATTTCTAATACATTATGTAGAGGACATATTGTTGATGAGAAATGATGTATCTTTTATTGACACAGGTTAAGAATATCATTTCGATGAAAGACTTAGGCATAACCCAAGAATTAGGCATTAATGTCTATATGAACAGATTGAGGCGCTAATATGGTTTTGCCAAATGTACATAGATAAGATGTTGAATGAGTTCAATATGGAAACAACAAGAAAGGTTCTTGACGCACGGAAAGGACTAAATCAAGATTCAAGTGTGTTGACACGAGATTCAAGTGATTCTACACTTGGTGAAATCACAAGAATATTTTGATCAATCATTTTTTGAGATGTACACATCCAGATATGTCCTATGCTCTAAATGTTATGAGCATATACCATAATGATTCATAAGATGATCATTAGACAATAGTAAAGATATTCTTATGAGCTTTGGAAGAACTAAGAATATATCATGTATAAGTGACAAATAGTTAAAGGTAGTTCATTGTAAAGTGTTACATTGATACTAGTTTTGTCACAAGATACAAATTAAATTTATCTCAATTTAGACTATGGGTGGCACAATATAATGGAAAGGATGTTCCATGATGGATTTGGATGATTTCCAAAGTTGAGATATTGTGACGGATACTACAACAAAAGGCTAAGTATATAACTGCTATAGTAGCAGTAAAGGAGGGCATTTGTGTCAAGTAGTTTGTTATCAAACTAGGTGTGGTTCATAGCGAGATAATACTATGAAGATACATTGTACGACAATTGTATCAACATTATTTAATCCCAAGGAACTAAAGGTCTCACCAAAGGACCAGATTTATACAATGCCATCTCATTGGAGAATGAGTAATGCGTAGAGACGCAAGGACATGCAAATACACACGGACCTGGAAGTGTCAGATCCGAAGATTATGTTTACCACTAGCAATAGTGTCTATACAACACCAGAAAGCCATAGGTGTTGAATGCACAAGTTTTTTAACTAGATTATTAACTCTAGTGCAAGTGGGAGACTGTTGGAGATATGCCCAAGAGGCAATAATAAAGTGGTTATTATTATATCTTTATGTTTATGATAAATCTTTACATCCCATGCTATAATTGTATTAACCGGAAACATTAATACATGTGTGTTTTGTAAATATAAGAGAGTCCCTAGTAAGCCTCTTGTTGAACTAGCTTGTTGATTAATTGATGATCATGGTTTCCTGATCATGGACATTAGGATGTGATTAATAACAAGGTTATATCATTAGGAGAATGATGTAATGGACACACACCCATAGTAAGCGTAGCATAAGATCAAGTCATTAAGTTCGTATTGCTATAAGCTTTTAAATGCATAGTAACCTAATCCTTCGACCATGAGGTTGTGTTAATCACCATCACCGGATGGGTACTTTGATGACATCAAACACCGCTTCATAACTGGGTGGTCATAAAGGTGTCATTGGGTATTCTGAAAGTATGTGTTGAAGCGCATGGACCAAGATTGGGATTTGTCCATCCATATGACAGATAGATATGCTCTGGGCCCTCTCGGTGGAATGTCATCTAGTTAGCTTGCAAGCATGTGACTGGGTCACAAGGGATGACATATCACGGAACGAGTAAAGAGTACTTGTCAGTAACAAGGTAGAACTAGGTATGGAGATACCGATGATCAAACCTCGGATAAGTATAGTATCGCGTGACAAAGGGAATTGGTTTCGTATGTTAATGGTTCTATCGATCACGAAGTCATCATTGAGTATGTGGGAGCCGTTATGGATCTCCAGATCCCGCTGATGGTTATTGATCGGAGAGGTGTCTTCATCATGTCTGCATATTCACGAACCGTAGGGTGACACACTTAAGGTTCGAAGTTGTTTTAATTAGATATGGAATGTGCATTGGAGACCGAATGTTGTTCGGAGTCTCGGATTGGATCCGGGACATCACGAGGAGATCCAGAATTGTCCGGAGAATAAGATTCATATATTGGGGATCATTTTCTAAGTTAGGAAATGTTCCGGAGTGTTTGTATGGAGATTCTAGAAGGTTTCGGAATGTTCTGGAAGGTTCTAGAGGATTTCTTGGAGTTTTCTTGAAAACCAAGAAAGGGTCAAAGGAAACCTAGTGGGGCAAGACACGGATTCGTGGGGGAGGAGGACTCCTCCCCCCTTCCCACCGCCGGCCATAGGAGGGGAGTCCTACTAGGACTCCCCCTCCCCAGGCGCGCCTTCCTCATTTAAATAGAAGGGAGGGGCGCCCCCTCCTAGCCCTCTCCCATAACTCCCAATCTCCGCCGCCTCTCTCCTCTTCCTTTCTTCTGCACAGGCATAGGCGAAGCCCTGCAGAATTCTCTACTCCACCACCACCACCACACCGTCGTGCTGCTGTGATTCCGTGGAGAAGATCTACTACCTCCGCTGCTCGCTGGAACAAGGAGAGGAAGGTCTGCTTCGACTCCGCACGTGTGACCGACTGCGGAAGCGCTGCCGGAACACGGCGCCGAAAGGATCGTCCACACGATCTTGAGATCGGCAAGTGATCGACTACATCAACCACAAGATCTAATCTCGTTAACGCTTTCGGATCTACAAGGGTTAGTTCCTATCTATCTCGTTGCACATGTCTAATAGATTAGATCTTGGCTTTTATCTAGATTAGATCTGGGTTTTGTTCGTTCTTACGGTAGAATTTTTTTGTTTTCCATGCTACGAACCCATCAAAACTCAACCTCACGATCCGGAGGCATACCTGGCAACTCTTCAGGAAAGACATCTGGGAACTCATAGACTACAGGAACACTCTGAATACCTTCCATAGCATCATCATTCAGAGCCACCAAAGAATAAAGCTGAATTGCAGGAGTCAGACTTAGAGAATAGACTATATGGCCTTCAGGAATTTTCAGAGAAATTGAATGTTCAGCACAATCAATCACAGCTGCATTTGCGGTCAACCAATCCATGCCCAAGATAACATCAATATCAGAATTGCCCAGAATAATTAAGGAAGCCGGAAACGAAGAGCCACCAATCTCAATTTGATTGTCACGGCTGATTTTAGAAGCCCTCATGTTTGAACCAGGAGATTGCACCATAAGGCGAGTTGGTAAAGCATCAGAAAGTAACCCATTACTTTCCACAAACTTGTATGACACGAAAGAATGTGAAGCACCAGAATCAAATAAAACTCGTGCAGGAACTGAGTTAACAGGAAGCATACCCATGACAACTCCATAGGCATGCTCAGCTTGAGCGACGTTGACACAGTTGGCACGAGCAACCGTAGACCCAGGCTTGGTGTTGATGTTGAGAGCCCGAGGTGGAGGTGCACGAATCATAGGAGCACTTGCCGCGGGTCTTGGAGGTGGTGGTGGAAGAGCTTTGTTGTTCATTGGACAATTCCAGTGCTGATGCCCAGTGTTTCCACAAGTATAGCAAGCACCAGGTGGACGTGGAGCAACGTAGCCAGGGACTCCGCCAGGCGCTCTAGGGTAGTTGTGGTTGTAGCCCCTGGGAGCCGCAGTGAAGGAGTTTGGTGGCCTTGGTGCGTAGCTTGACGGTCTTGGTGGAGCAGGGAGCGACGGTGGGGTGTTAGGAACCCAGACACGACGCTTAGAAGGAGCTGTCATAGCAGAAGAGCTTGCTGTATCACTGATGTGTTTCTTTGACTCCTCAAACACTTGCCTACTTGCTTCTTCCTGCAGAGCTGTGTGTTGGAGTTCCAGGAAAGATGCCAACCTTGCATGAGTGATAGCATATTTGATGGAAGCATTGAGGCCTTGCCGAAACCTCTTTTGCTTCTTCTTGTCATCAGAGATCTCATCGCCACCATAACGAGAAAGGTTCATGAAGTTTCTGATGTAGGTGTTGACATTGTCAGTGCCCTGCTTGAGATTGAGAAACACTTCCTTCATCCTTTCCATGACAATTTCTGACAGATATTGCTCTTTGAAAGCAGCAGTGAATTGCTCCCAAGTAGGCTGAAAACCAGAGAGATCTGCCTTGAGGTAATTTTCCCACCACAGAGCTGCATCTCCCTTCAGAAGGTGAGTGGCACATTTGACCCATTCTTGCTCGGGAACATCCGTAGTCATCAGCAACCTTGACACTTCACGAAGCCAATCATCCGCATCAAGTGGCTGATCAGACACCTCAAATTGGCGTGGGTTGAACTTGAGAAAACTCTAGATGTCTCCTCGCTTGGGAGGTGGAGGTAGCGGAACAAACTCATTCCTTCTCACGCTTTCCTCGAAGCGCTGCTGGTTCTGCTACATAGTGCCCAAAGCATTTGCAATACTTGCCAAAGCAGCCCCAAGTTCAGGTGGTATGTCCTCCTCAGAATGGCGTGGTGGTGCCATCCTGTGATTGATATAAAACACAAGTCAGTACTATAATGGAGAATGATAATAATCCAAAATAGTACCAAAATGGAATTAACCAAGATTAAAGGATGCAATTCACTGAGATGATATTAAAATATCAACAAAGTTCAAGGCAACTAGAAGATATTAAGCATAACGCACACGACTGAAGAAGGAGTGTGGTACACAAACTAACAAAGAAAAATTTTCCGCAAATTTTGGCATTAAAATACCACTATATGCGCAAAACCACTTAACGAATCAAGATTAGTAACTCTACTAGTTCAACATACAAGAGCAAATGATAAAAGTAGTGGTATGGTCGCGACTCCATCCCGCACTCAAATCATTACTCCGCACATGAATCAGTAAAACACATATCCCAACACCTTCTTCTTAAGATGAACCTAAAGATTAGTAACTACGAAAAAGAACACCCCAACAAGATAACGTCGGATAACAAAGAGTAAGATAGATCGCATCGGTATACAACGAATCAGAATAGATCGCGTCGGTTTACAAAGGCCTATCGGTATGGAATGTACCAACAGTTGATAACCAAAAGGCAGATAGTGATAACATTTGGATGCAACAGATAGACAAGGAATTCACACACACACACACACAACCTATGGTACTACGGAACCCAGAACACGTGAATCCTAGTTTGAATTTTAGAAGAGGATTGAAAATGTTACACTTCCTTACCAGAAAAGGGTGGGTGGGTGGGTAAGAAGAAAAATGGAAGCAGTCCTACTCTCACGTTTTGTTTTTCCCTAGTATACATAACTACCAAAATATTTGCTAGACTGACAACGACCATTTTGGCTAAGACCCTGAAGGGCGGAATGGCTCTGATACCAAATGTAACTACCTCGGTGAATTACGCTCTTAGTTACATGCCTGGATGAATGAAAGTGGTTAAAATAGTACGGTGGGGCCCAGGGCCGCTCACGGTAGACCTTTCGGCCTTCCTAACCACTTTCAAAACATCGGGACAAGAACGAGCGGCGTAATCGGCAGGCGAAGGGATCAACTACATACACAAGTGAGTATGTATGCAAGCCACATACAACAGTCCTCAGAGCCATTCCATCTAAAAGAAATAGAAATAGTGCAACGCCATACGACAAGATTCAAATATCCTAAATAGAGATAATAATTTAGGATAGCTCCTCATACAACAAACATCAGAGTATCAGGCGGAAGCGGAAAACAAGATCCGAGTACGGATAAGAAGCAAATCGGTATAAGATGCCCCATAAATAAACACATCCCGCCCACAGATCTCACGGATCCCCGTTCTCAGAATCTCTACACCGAATGATCGTTGCCAACCTCATCTGTCTCTTCCACCCAGTATCCATCTTGTGGGTACACCTGTTCATCTAAATCAAACAATTTATCGTGTGAGACCCTAGGGGTACTCAGCAAGTCTTTATGCCGCTAAAGGGGACACAACCTAGGGTGATGCAATTCCAGCAAAAGATAATACCTAACAATCCTACAGATACTCGCTAACCATCCGCCTAACCAATGATAGACGGATGTCCGTGAATTAAGAACAACAGTTATAACAGTATAATTAACAGATCCATCCTTCTCCTCGCTTACCAATGAGGAAGCGGACGAACAACCCCCATCATTCGTTGGCAGTTTTATTAACCATTCCATGAGCATTGCTCTATTTACTAGTCAAGTACTTAGTCAAATTAAAAGCGGTACTTTAGTTATACTTGTCTATGATCGAGAAACTATGCTCCAAGTCATCCATAACCGCGGACACGGCTTTCAGAAAGATTTACCCTGCAGGGGTGCACGAATAGCAACACACACTCGATCAACCTCGGAAAAACCAAATCAAAACCCAACGAGGCATTCACGACAAAGCAATCACAGGATTCAGAAATATTTCAGGGGGCCACCCCAATAAGCTACCCGCAACGAAGTTGGCCGGCTCCGAGACGGACCCAGGGTTTGCGACGACGGCAGTAAACGACTGGGAACCCGAAAATGTGACTGGGCTTGTCGATACCGCGAAAACGTGGCGCGATCCAAAACGGTACAGGTGCTCCACGCACAATCTTAAATAAAACAGTAACATGGCATAAGTACAGGATAGTAATAAAGCCCCCAAACTACTTTGTGGCCCCAAGAAATAGAAATGAATCAAGCTCTGGCTCAGGGGGGTCCATAAGGCCTCCCGGATGTGGATAGTGCGAATAATCAAGGAACAGGAATCAAGTACTCGGGGTCCTACGGGACACAAGTGAGCATGAAAAGCCAAATAGCAGATATTGCTCACCGGTGCCTCTTTTATTAGTTATCCCATTACTACTCAGGTTATGTTGTTTAGGTACCTCATCGTTCATCAGACACTCACATACCCTACTCATGCTTTTCTACGACTCGCATGGCTCAAACAGCTCCTCTAGTAATGGCTCATGGGATGGAGGAACAAGCTTCGGTGGGGTTTAAAAGTAAAGGCTATGCAGTACTTGGGATTCAATTTAATGCAATCGCGACTCAATGATGCAAGAATAAGATAGAGGCAATAGGTACTGTATGTATGCAAGCATGTGGTAGTGCTTGCCTGGCAGCTCAGTTGAAGCGAGGGATGGATCTGGGTAGTACTCTTGTGATTCCTGGTAATTCTCCTGCTGGGCATCTATCCAACGAAGAATCAAACAACCAAGGGCCAACATAAATAAAGTGCACAAGCATATGAATTAAATGCGACAAGCAAACAAGCATGCCATGATGAATGGTGCACAATTTTCCATGGCAATAAAGTAGCATAGCAAGGGTGAGGTGTGGGGTTCAAGAATGAAGCATTTTATTATTTATTTAACCAAGTTTTATTGTCATAAACAGTTCAGATTTTTAATGATGACATGATGCATGCTTCAATTCAGAACAAGGACTGCATAGATAGAACGGGCTCGTCGCGCTGATCGAGTTAGACATATTATTTGTCAAATTTGGAGTTGTGGAATTAAAGTTATTAATTTATTAAGAAAAGGGCATTTTATTGTAATTTTAATCATCTCGAAATTTTAAAGTGCTCAAAACATATTTTGAATGGCATATTTGAATTCCTCACATTTTTCTGATTCAAAAACATATATCATTTGTATTATTTGGATTTATATTTGAAAAGTTATTTTAA
Organism: Avena eriantha; assembly: GCA_910589775.1. Classification (NCBI taxonomy): domain Eukaryota; kingdom Viridiplantae; phylum Streptophyta; class Magnoliopsida; order Poales; family Poaceae; genus Avena; species Avena eriantha. Next base: position 171,470,475 of record OU342741.1, on the reverse strand, counting down.
TCTGATTTGAATTTGAATTTAATTCAATTTTGAAAAGGTTTAATTAAAACAGACAACAGGGTAAACTTTTGTTACCCAGCTCGACCTAGCCATAGCCACTAACGGGTGGGTCAGTCGCTGGCGGGGCACACGCGCGCGGAAAACTTTTGCTACCGCGGCTCTGGCTAGCCCGTGCAACTGCGAGGTGGGACCAACCGGCTGAGGCCCACGTGACAGTGAACGAACTCGCAGAGGCTGGCAGGTGGGACCGAGCTAGAGCGCGGGTTAGGATAATAACAGGCTGGGGGGTTTTCTGAAAGAAGGCCACGGCGGCTGACAGGTGGGGCTAGCGAGGAGCGCGGGTTGAGCAGATAAAAAGCTAGGGGGTTTTTAGCAAAACGCGCGGCGGCACTGTTTCTGTTCTTCGCGATCTGACGACTGGCGAAGAAAAACGCCGCGCGGCGCAGGACGGGGGTTCGAACCGGGGATCTGGGCGTGCGCGCGGAGGGCGTAGCCGCTGCGGTGGCTTGGGTTTGGTGTTAGGTGGGGGCTAGACTGCCAGTTGAGGCTATGCGCGGCGCGGGGCGTGCAGACACCAGCGTCTGGCAGTGCACCGAGGGCGCTCGGCGATGCTAGACGGCGACAGCGAGGCGGATGGTGTCAGGGAGGAAGAGGGACTCACCGCGGGGGTGGTCGGTGGTGGTGGCACGGCCGGAGGCGCAACGGATCGCCGGGGTTGCTGGCGTCCTGGCGGTTAGGGTTTGCGTCGGGCGGCGCTGGTTCCGGCGGTCCTGGGGCTTCTTGTCCTCGTCGGCGCGTACGCGGCGAAGCAGGGAACTACCCTTGGTCTCCTTGTTCACCTCCATGTCGAGCACGTCGGCGGGAGCGTGAGGAAGACGGCGGTGCTGGCGGTTCTGGCGGCGAGAGCTGGGCGTCGGAGAAGAAGAAGGGGAAGGAGAGGGCAGGCTCGGGGCGGATCTGGCGAGCCAGGAGACGTGTGAGAGGAGGAAAAAGGGAGGGAGAGGGAGGAGGGTTGCCCTGTGGGAGCGGCTCAGGGTAAAGTGGCCTCGGCCCTTTCCTCTTTCTCCCCGAGCACGTGGTCGAGCTGGGGCTCGACCTGGGTAGCCAGGGCAGGGCAGGGAGAGGGGCTGCAGGTGGGGACGGCGTGGGGTAGCAGCTGGGTGGGGCTGGCACGGCGGTAGAGAGAAGAGAGAGAAGGGAGGGGGTAGCTCGGGTGAGCTCGGGTTAGGCTAGGGCATGGGCTAGGGTTTGGGGTGGTTAGATGGGTAGATGGGGTGTGGGCCAGGGAGAGAGAGAGGGCCGGGTGGGGCCAGCATGATAGAGAGTGAGGGAGGTGAGAGAGGTGTGGTAGAAGTTAGGGTTTTAGATAAGAACTAGGTTAGAGGTAAATAGAGAGAGAGCTAGGGTTAGGAATTTAATTAGTTGTGTAGGTTTTTATTCTTGTGTAAAGGATCATCCCAAGAGGAGCTAGTGATTGCTTTGGAACTATCATGAGATGAGGTGGAAGGAAAAATACAAGAAAAAGAGAAAGAGAAAGAAGTATGGGAAGAGCCCTCTTTTGAAATCATGCATGGAGATAAATAAAAGAAAAAGATGTGGATGAGAATAAGGGGAATGATGGATAGATGATGTAGATGATCCCACAAAGAAGAACCACTAAAACAAAGGAAAAACAAGTGGTTGAAAGGTGGTGATGATGGTTGCATGGCCCATGCAAAAATAATAAATGCCATGCTTAATTATGTGACAACAAACTAATGATATGGCATTATTCTTATGCATTCACAAGAATTGGAGAAAAAAGACCAAGCAAAGAAATGTTAGACCTAGATCCACCCCATTCACATGAGCTAAGAATAAATTCAAAAAAAAGAAATACAAGCTCATGGTAAATGGAATGGTGGAATTATAAGGTGGTGAAAAGAAAAGTGATGGAGTTGAATAAAAGATATGCCCCCAACTCAATTTGAGCATTTAAACAATATATCAATAACCAAATACAATATCAAGAGGCAAATACAATTAATAATGCATATGAGAGAAGAATCAAAAGAAAAGGGGTTTTATATGATGCTCAAATACAAGGTGGCATGATGATATGAGCATGATATATTTATGATGCCACAATTATATATAGGAAGTAGCCATTATACTACTAGACCAAGTAGCATTACAATTGTTAGACAATTGAAATGTTACACACCTACTGACATGAACAAACGATACATAAGCAATTTTGTTTTTCAGAAATACATAAGCAAATCTAGAAGCGTTTCTTAATATAATGAACCATGGCCGGATGACCCTAGCTGAGGTTCTGGCTCTGTTTGGCAGCCTTGTTTTGTAAACCATAAAACCAGAGTATTCAAAAAACGTGGTATTTGAGCCAATGGGCATCAGTTATTTCAGTTTTCATACAACCACGGTTTTTGAAAAAATAAAAAAGGTCCTGACCTCTTTCTATTATAGTGTGAGAATACCTCAGTTTTTAGAATACTATGGTTTCAGTTTTTTTAACCAAACTAATCAAAGTATAAACTGTAGTACTCCCTCCGTCGAGAAATAACTGACTTAGTTTTGACTAGATTTGAATAATGTATGTATACCTAAAATGCATCTAGAAATATTCGAATCTAAACAAACTCAAATCAGTTATTTATGGACGGAGAAAGTATTAAAAAAAACTGTGGTATTTTTTAAATAAGGAGAAAAAACTATGTGGCCAAACAGGCCCTTTGTGACTAACAGGCTCGTTCAGTTTTGAAATGGGTGAATGCAATCTGACGAAATGATAAAATCGCCAAACCCCAATTCCAGCGCAAAAGAAATGGAAAATGATACGTAACCCCCGACGATGGAACCGTTCTATTGTCCGGATCTGTTCGCGCGCCGTGCGAGAGACAGCGATGGACCTCTCCTTCCTTATCTTCTACCTACTGTTTTCCTCCACTCGTTCTCTACGCCGCTTCCTCTCTTCCAGTCAGCAGCCCACTCATCGCTGCTCCTGATCTACTGCATCTTCCCCGCCGCCTCCATCCCGACGTCCTCGGCGTAGATGCGCCACGCCATGCCTCCATCCCTATTCCACCCAAGCTTTGCCGTTTTCCGTCTTCGTTCCCAAGCCTATTCCTCCCATGTAGGACCTCAACACCGGCGACCCTGCTACACAGGGCCCGCAACACTGCTACTTACGGCGCACGACTCTGCCATGTACGGCCGGTGGCGCTCCAAGCGGCGGCTGCCCACGACGCGCGACTTTGCAACCTACGACAGTCGGACCTGCTACCTACGGTCGGCGGCGCTGCTGCAAGTGGGAGGCGCCGCCGCTACCCACGGCGCACGACTCTCTACGGCGGTCGGACCTGCTACCTACGGCCGGCGGCGCTGCTGCAAGTGGGAGGCGCCGCCGCTGCCCACGGCGCACGACTCTGCTACCTACGGCAGTCGGACCTGCTACCTACGGCCGGCGGCGCTGCTGCCCACGGCGCACGACTCTGCTACCTACGAAGCGTGACTCTGCTATGTACGACAGGGCGGCGCTGCTGTGAGCGGCCGACGTTGTTGCTACCTACGGCCGACGGTGCTGCTACCCACGCCGCGCTGCTCTGCTACCTACGGCAAGCGGCGTTGCTACCCATGTCTCGCAGCTCTGCTACATGCGGCGCTGCTACCCATGTCTCGCTGCTCTGCTACATGCGGCGAGCGGCATGAGAAAGCGCCAAAACTTGCTGCGAGCGGTCTTCTCCTCTTCTAGCCGGGGACACGGTAATTACTACAAGCGGCTCTGGCTCTGCTACAATCAGCGGCGCAGCTTGCTACAGGCGGCACCGGCGTCTGCTACTAGCGGCACTGACGACTGCTAGAAGAGGCCGCGGCAGTTGCTACAAGCGGCACCAACGTCTGCTACAAACAGCGGTGGCAGTTGCTACAAGCAGTGCCAACGTCTGCTACAAACAGCGGTGGCAGTTGCTACAAGCAGTGCCAACGTCTGCTACAAACAGCGGTGGCAGTTGCTACAAACAGTGCCAACGTCTGCTACAAGCCATGGCGGTGGTCCGTAGCGGCGGTTGCTACAAGTCGCAGTGGCGCTTGCTACAAGTGGCACCAGCATCTGCTACAAGCGGCGGCGGTTTCTATGCGGCTTGCTACAAGCGGTGTTGACGATTGCTACCATTGGCATCAGCGGGTGCTACAAAACGGCGTTGTTGTTCTACAAGCCAGTGTTGAAGATGCAAGGAGAGCGGCGATGCTGCAAGCTATGGTGCGAGCAAGATGGTGTGGTGCGACGAGAGCGGTGTTGTTGCTACAAGCGCCGGAGTTGCTGCTTCGAGCTAGTCCGGTCTGCTACAAATGCCAACTGATGCTGCTCTAAGGAAAGGACAAAAGCTGCAAGCGACGAGAGTGCTGCTAGTTCCAGGAGCGACGTCAATGGCGCAAGCTTTTCCACGAGCAGAGGCGAGGCTAGCTAGGAGGACGTGCGGAGCACTCTGAAAGTTTTTTGGCGTGGAAGCGAGCCAAGCAGCAGCCAACCTGGGACGCTCACGTGCGGGCCATCCAACGGCTCGGGAGGCGGACCGATGGATGTCTCCCATCGTCCGGGGGACGCCTAGTCCTTCCCAAAAGAAATACTAGCATGCCTATCAGCTTTGGCTTCAGCCAGTTCAGGAGACGAACCTGTCCACGTTGGCGGGGGCGCTGGTTCTCCACCGGCGTGCGGACGAGCACCTGATTGTCCCTCTTGATGGACTCCGACGAGCGGCATGGCAGTGCCGACGGCCTAGACGGTTTCTTGCTGACTGCTCCGGCTGGTGCTGTTGCCGCGTCGTGGGCTCGTGGCACGAACGGGAGGCAGGGGGCAGCCACGAGTCCGTCCGTGCGCGCACCAGGCCGGCTTCGACACTGCCGAGGCGGCGCGGAGCTGGTGCTACTGCTGTGTCTCCTATCTGAAACGGGAGCAGCGGGCGCCAGCGAGTGACCAGGCGGTGTTCAATCACGCTTCCGGATAGCATCATTGCCAGTGCGGCGCCGCGGCGTCGGGGACTGGTTCTTGTGCAATCCTCCGGTCGGTGAGGCGGCGACCCTTCTTTGGCCGTTCTAGTAGCTCGCGGCAGATGCGCATGGCGTCGGACTGTACCGTTCCCGTGGTGCCTCATCGCGCCTCCGATGCACCTAGAAATACGAAGGACAATGTGTCAATCCAGAGTCCAGGAGACTTAGAGTTCTAATCCGAAGCGCGCGGAGGCGATCAACGCCATCGTCGTCGTACTGCCTCTCGCTCCCGTTTGATTCTGATTACGCTTCCGGCTTCTCGCTCCCGACTCCAACTCCATCCCAGCGACCTTCCCTCCGCTCCCGACACAAACTAGGTCTGCAATAGATCAAGATAGCTGGCCCTAGACGGAGCTCAATTCCTCACAATTCGTCGACTCCTTCCTTGTCTATTCCTCTTCGTCAAAGCCACCATCATGCCTGCGCTCATGTCTAAGCGCCCGTCCGCCGCTCTGGGAGAGATCCACCGCGAGCTCGATCGGCGGAGGAAGTTGGCCGCGGTGGCGAACGGAAGAATCGTGAAGAAATCCTATGCTCCACCGATGACCCCCAACGGAGCAAGCATCCAGAAGTTGCCCACGCCGATCCTGCGCAAGGCAACCGGAGCAGCCATGAAGAAGCAGTCGCTGCCAAGGCCGCGAGCGCCTGGAATCTCCTACGTGCCGCTGGAGGAAGCTCCGAAGAGGTGCACTGCCCCAAAGGGCCGACCCACCCCGTTCGGCATGAGCGCCAACAGGGGAATCCAGAAGCAGTCACCCGCGCCGATCCCGCACGAGCAGGCCATCAAGAAACCGTCTCTGCCCATGCAGCACAAGCCTACCGAAGCGGTGATCAAGAAATCCTCCTCCCCAATCTCGCGAGCAACGCCCCAGCCTCACCCGTCGACGGCCCACTTCGAGCCTATCCAGGAAGGAACAAGGGTGTACGTGCGGACGCCGATGGGGACGATGCCCACAGGCCTGCGCCTCTTTATCTGGCTCAGCGCCGTCGTCGTCTCTGATGCTGAGGAAGGCTACTTCGACGTCATGTACCAGGGCGACTTTCCGCGCGACAACCCCTTCCGCGACGTGCGTGTCGCCAGGGATCAGGTGAAGATCATGCCGTCGTCGCACCAGTGATCAGAAGCAGGCAGCATTCGTCGACTCGCCGGAAGCCCAAAGTCCCTGCTGGTACTGCAGTAGATGGAGAAACAGAAGCGGTTGTCCTGCCGCGTCGCGTCGTAGTTGCTTGCAATCGGGAATATACTAAGGATGTATGTAGAGATGTGACGATGTCTTCTTGCAAATATTTTGGTCATAGAAGGCAGTGAGATGTAGTATGTAGCTAGGATAATTCTTTTGTTCTATGTACGTGTAATTCCTGATTCCTGGCATCAGCTGATTGCCTAATCTACGAATTCTGTTTGTGATCAGATACATGAATTTTTGCAATACAATTTATTGAATGCTTCAACCGTTTTATGAATTTTTAGTCCAAGACGATTTCAGAGGACAAATGTTCAAGAAATGTTAGGAGATTGGGTTTGTACTGAAACAGAGGTGTAGAAGGATTTGTGGAGAATGCACAGCTCCAATAGGACTGGATGTCTGATATATATATAGACAGTTAAAGGTACAATCCCGAGGATACAAGGAGACCTATACATAGTACAATACGTATCTCAACACCCCCCGCAGTCGAAGGGTCGGTACCGACACATAGACTGGAACGAAACTCGTCGAAGGTCGACATCGGCAATCCCTTGCTCATGATGTCCGCAAATTGCTGAGAAGTCGGTACATGAAGAAGTCGAACGTGACCGAGAGCAACCTGCTCACGAACAAAGTGGATGTCCAGCTCGATGTGATTGGTACGTCGATGATGAACGGGGTTGGCGGAGAGGTAGACAGCTGAAACATTGTCACAAAACACCACCGTGGCCTTGTTGACAGGACAAGACAGCTCGGAGAGAAGCTGACGAAGCCGCGTGCACTCGGACACGGTGTTAGCCACGGCCCGATACTCAGACTCGGCACTAGAGAGAGAGATACGGTGGGTTGTCGCTTGGAATTACCAAGAGATGAGCGACGAGCCGAGGTAGACGCGGTAGCCCGAGGTGGACCGCCGCGTGTCAGAGCAGCCAACCAGTCCGCGTCCGAGTAGGCGACGATGTACGTCGATGGTGAGGCGTGCAGCGAGAGGCCGAGGTCCATAGTGCCGTAGATGTAGCGAAGTATCCGCTTCACTGTTGTCCAGTGGGCGTTCGGAGGAGCATGCATATGCAAGCACACCTTGTTGCACGGCATACTGCAACTCCGGACGTGTCAACATCAAGTACTGCAGAGCACCGATGATGGAGCGGTAGAACAGCGCGTCCGGGGCCAGCGACCCATCGCTAGCCGAAAGCTTGGCCTTCATGTCGACTGGTGTAGGCGCGGGGTTGCAATTAAGCATCCCAGCGTGCTCGAGTAGCTCATGAGCGTACTTCTGCTGATGAAGAAAGAACCCATCCGCGCGCCGGACGACCTCGATGCCGAGGAAGTAGTGGAGCGGGCCAAGGTCCTTCAGTGCGAAATTGGCGCGAAGACGGTCGATGAGCTGTCGAAGGAGGCCAGCAGTGCATGCCATCAAGATGATGTCGTCGACATATGGCAGCATGTAGGCAGTGTTCGTGCCTTGGTGATAGACGAACTGTGACGTGTCAGAGCGTGTAGAGTGGAAGCCGAGCTGATGCAGAAACGCGGCGATGCGCTGGTACCAGGCGCACGGGGCCTGCTTCAGTCCATACAAGGACCGAGAAAGCAGGCACACATGGTCTGGATGCTCGGCATCAACGAAACCGATGGGCTGCTGACAGTACACTTGCTCGGAGAGATGGTCATGGAGGAAGGTGTTGGAGGCATCCATCTGATGCACCGGCCAGGCACGAGAGGCGGCGAGGTGAAGGACGGTGCGGATCATGCCCGGCTTGACAACCGGGGCAAACGTATCCGTGAAGTCGACGCGGGCGTGTTGGCGAAAGCCACGAACCACCCAACGTGCCTTGTAGCGCTCTAGGGCGCCATCAGGCCCCAGCTTGTGCTTGAAGACCCACTTGCCGGTGATGACATTGGCGCGGGGGGGGGGGGGGCGAGGGACCAGCTCCTAGGTTCGTTTGCGCCGCAGCGCATCGAACTTCTCCTGCATCGCGGCGTGCCACTGTGGGTCACGCAAGGCGGCCCGAGCAGAGGTGGGCACCGGCGAGATCGCGGACATAGAGGCGGTGTAGATGTACTCGTCAACGGGGTAGCGGGTGGACGGCCGGCGCACGCCCGCACACGCACGAGTGACGACACCCACAAGCGGGGCGGGCATGGCGCCCACAGCCGAAGCGGGCGACGAAGGCGGGGTCGACGAGGAGGGTGCCAAGCTGGACGAGGATGACGAGGGCGACACAAGCAGTGTCACTGGCGTGGGCAGAATCACTGTCCTGGGCGGAGACGAGGCCGCGGCGGGTGGTGACCCGGGCAGCATCACGGCCCCGTGCACCGAGGGACCAGACGGGGCCGCCACGGTCACTCGTCGGCGAGCAGGACCGGCCTCGGGAGGGCCAGCGGGCACCGTGGGTGTTGTCAAAGGAGTTGCCAAGAGTCCCTGCTGAAGCGGAAACACCAACTCATCAAAGAAAACATGATGTGAGGTGATGACGCGATGAGAGACCAGATCATAGCAGCGATAGCCCTTGGTGTTGGTTGGGTAGCCGAGAAACACGTAAGGGATAGAGCGCGGAGCGAGCTTGTGCATGGCGGTGGCGGCGGGCGTGTATTGCCAGCGAGAACGGCATGGGCGGATGTCGACTAGAAGAGTAGCCGTGGCGAGAGCATCCGGCCAGAACCGTGGGGGCATGTACGCATGAAACAAAAGGGTGCGGACGCAGTCGTTGAGAGTACGAAGGATGCGTTCGGTGCGACCGTTTTGTTGAGAAGTGTATGGACACGTTAGACGGAAGTGTAACACCCTCGAATCGGCCCTATGCAAGTTTTAGCCTTTTCCGCCAGACCCGCATAGAAACGATTCAAGGACGCCCACCAGGCACTTTCATGCGGGTGGAAAACGAAGTAATACCATTACACATCAGTCCTCGATGGGACCCACAGACAAATTTATATACATCAACGACTCCATGAGTCAAGAATACAGATATACAATACAAAGATCCAAATCACCTTGAAACGATAGAGCGTCCGACTACGGACAAGATGCAAATGGGGATAAGAGCCCTGAAGAATAACCAATGGCGTCCATAACCCTGCCCAGGCCAAGCCGGAAGGGTAACCCTGCTAACGACGTCGGTCTCAAACCTGCTAAAACAAAAGGGGTGCCGACAAAGGGCAAAGGAAAAAGAGGAGCGTCAATACTGAGGCCAGTACACGACGAGGCTAGAATTCGGCGGCTCTCGCCTACATAGGTATGGTGGGTTGAAGCGGCAGCGCAGCGGAACTAAACAACCTATAGAGACTCGGTATCACTGGCGGCTATTAGAGAGGGGTAAGAAAGACCTATTCGGATCCAACCTAAAGCTAACACCAAACAAACCCATCCTGATATTTTCCCCTCGAGACCAAACGAGGAAGTCGGACCAAGGAACTCACACAGTTGGCAGTTTTATTCATTCCATTATAATTGAAGCACTTACTAGTCAGATATAGATAGCGTGGGCCGTCCCGATAGCATAAGTAGTGGGCAGTTTAATTACCATTCTGTTGTAGTTGGGACATTTACTAGTCATATATAATTGTCCTGAGGAATCCCAAAACCCAACAGTTGTTGACACTTTTATCACATTCCATTGGAGTTGCAATACTTACTAGGCATATAGCATGTCACAAAACAACCCAGATCCATCAGCTGTTGGCATTTTTAATATCCATTCCGTTATACTTGAGCCGATTACTAGTCATATATTAAGTCAAATTTATAGCACTACTTTAGTTATGCTTGTCTATGATCGAGATACTGTGCTCCAAGTCGTCCATAACCGCGGACACGGCTTTCAGAAAGTTTTACCCTGCAGGGGTGCATAAATAGCAACACACACTCGATCAACCTCGGAAAAACCAACTCAAAACCCAACGAGGCATTCACGACAAAGCGATCACAGGATTCAGAAACATTTCAGGGGGCCACCCCACTAAGCTACCCGCAACGAAGTTGGCCGGCTCCGGAACGGACCCAGGATTTGCGACGACGGCTGTAAACGACTGGGAACCCGAAAGTGTGACTGGGCTTGTCGATACCCCGAAAACGTGGTGCGATCCAAAACAGTACAGGTGCTCCACGCACAATCTTAAATAAAGCAGTAACATGGCATAAGTACAGGATAGTAATAAAACTCCAAACTAGTTTGTAGCCCCAAGAAATAGAAATGAATCAAGCTCTGGCTCAGGGGGTCCATAAGGCCTCCCGGATGTGGATAGTGCGAATAGTCAAGGAACAGGTATCAAGTACTCGGGGTCCTACGGGACACAAGTGAGCGTGGAAGAACCAAATAACATCTATTGCCCACCGATGCCTCTGCATTAGTTATATCTAGCATTTTAATAGTTGTATTTAAAGTCATGATCATCTCCACCAGTAAACATCTACACCATCAACATCTGCCAGCATTCCAACAACTGGGGTACTTGTCAACACGAGTTCACACCTGAGCAAGCGACTACGACTCGCAAGGCCTGTTATCTACCAAACACAGGTAATAGGAGGTGTCCAAGGCAATATAGATGCTGCACGGGATATAACTGGTGTTCGGAAACTAAAGCATCGCGACACAGATAGCAATAGATCAACAGGAGGAAATAAAGACTATAAATGCAAAATAGGTAGAAGGGGAAGAGATGCTCGCCTAGGAAACACTGCCGACGGATCATATCCGGAGAACTTATCGTTACTCGCATCAACTCATCGGCCAAATCCGCGAAGAAGCAAACACTAGAAGAAACACCGGATCCAATATTTAATACTACGGCAGAAGATCCGGCATGGTTATGGTATGATGCATGGCATGACAAAGATGTGGTGCAATTAGACAGTATTAAGCGGAACTGGGGTCCCGACAATTAATTAATAGGTTCGAGTTATTTAGAACCCCCGCAATTTAAATGTTGTATTAACAGGGTGAAACATGGCATCGGTTCGCTACACCAATTTAAATGGAGTCCGGACTAAGACAAAAGTATCCCGCATAAATGCTCCATATTTAATTATGAGGTGAAACGACGAAATAACCCGGACCCACAAAATATGGATGCATGCATGAACAATTTAATATGCAACAATTTATATAGATGGCATTTAAAAAATAGGGGCTCGGGAACAAGGTTCACACATCTGGGTTCGGCAGGTCTTGGGTTCCGGGGGGTCCGGGGTTCGACAGGGTTCGACGGGGATCGGTCTCGGCAGGAACGTTCTCGGCAACGGAGTAGATCTTGTCGCATCCGTGGTCTTCGGGACCGAGAAGAAGATCTTGTCAGGTCCGCGGTGTCGACTATCGGTCTTGGCATCCGAGGTGAAGTACTTGTCGTTCCCGTGTAGAAGTTCTTGTCGATCCGGGAGAAGATCTTGGGGTTCCACGTCGAAGGCCTTCGGGTACGGGGGTCTGCGGGGTCATCAAATTCGAGCAGCAGATCATGCCGGTTCGGTGCCGAAAACCTTAGGGCACCCTCTTATTCACCGGGGACGAACTTGGGCAGCATCTGTCGTCATAGGCCGGTTTTCCGGGGAGATCTTGGCGACACGACAAGACACCGAATCGACGCAGATCTTGACGTTCTTATGCCCAACACCACATACATCCACACCGAAAACTTGGCAGGCCTTGATCTACAGAAGAAACAAAAGGAGGCCAGGGTGCCCCGGTGTGCTGCAAGGCCGCAGCGGTGGCGTGCACGTGCACAGGGAACGAAAGACTGTGGTGGCGGCCAGACACGGAAGGAGAGCGGCGCCGTCTGCAGCAGAGTCCCCGGGAGATGCAGAGGGGCGCTCGGGCGGTGTCCATGGCGTGGGGAGGAGGCCGCGCGCGAGGATGGCGAGGACGAGGGCGGGGGCGCCCTTGGTGGCGGGAGCAGAGGAAGGCCGGGGTGCGCGGCAGAGTTCCTGGCGGCGCTTGGGCTCGAGGACGGCGCGTGGCTGGTCGGCGCGGAGAGGCGGGGAGCAGGGGAAGGCGGTGGTCGACGGGAGATGCGGCGATGGGGCGGCATGGCCCGGTCGGGTCGAGGCGAGGCGGCCGACGCAGACGCGACCGGCGAGGAGGTCGAGCGGCAGCGTTCTGGGGAGGACGCGGAGCCGCGGGGCTGGCAGCGACGGAGGAGCGAGGCGCCCGGCGGCGGCGCCATGTGGACCGGTGAAGGGGAGGGGCGAGGTCACCGGCCGGGCGGGCGAGGACCGAGGCGGCGGAGCTCCTGGCGGGCTCCGGGGAGGCGGGAACGGGCGGCTTCTGAAGGGGGCGGGTGCGGCACGCCGCGCGTCTGCGGATCCAGGCGGCAGGGTGGAGAGGACGGGCGGGGATAAGGGAGAGAGGGAGATGACGACGCGGGTGGGTTTGCGTGCGGGGGTGGCGTGGTACGTGTCGGGAGGGAGGCGCCGGGTGGGACCGGGGCGGTCAGGAGTTGGGGCAGGTGGGTGTGGGGCCAACACGTCAGGCGGGGTAGGTGGGCGTGGGTTCCGTGCGGGACACACGCGCGGCAGCGCTGCTGCGTGGCTTGCGCGTGCGCCTGGGCGTGTGCGTTTCTACGTGCGCGCGATGGAGGGTGTGATCGGGAGATGAGGTGGCGATGGGGGTGGCTGTGTGAGGGAAGTGGAGGGAGTTGGGGGTGAGGTGGCAGCGGGTGAGTGGGTGGGGATTGGGCCAGGGTGATGTGGCGCGATGTGATAGGGTGGGGTGAGGTGGAGGGGGCTGGGTAGATTAGGTTTGGGTAGATTTAGGAATTAGACTAGGTTTTAGTTTAGGACTTGGAGGTGGCCGGCCGGGCTTTCGGGCCTGGCGGGCTGCCTCCTAAAAATAAAGAAATAATTTTATTTATTAAAAACAAGGCTTTTGTAAACAGTATTTATACAAACTAAAATATTCCGGAGACCCGGGTTTTAATTTGAAATAAAGACGGGGCATTTAGAAAACAAAAACAGACTTTTCGAAAATAGTTTTATGCAAACAAATGTAAGATGACATGACGATGCTCAAATGCAAGGTGGCATGATGACATGAGCATGCGGTCATGATGATGCAATGCACAAAAACACCACGATTTTCTAGTAGTGCTTTATGCGGGGCGCCACAGGAAGATGGCGCCATGAGAGGCAAGAAGGGTGCGGATGGTGTTGTTGTAGATCTCTTTGCCATTGTCGGTTTGTAAGGCATGGATGGGGCGACCGAATTGTGTGGAGACGTAGGCGAAGAAGGAGGTGAGGGTGGCGGCGACGTCGGATTTATGGCGAAGGAGAAAGTCCACACAAAATGCGAGTAATCATCCAAAATCACGAGATAGTAAGTATATCCAGAATTACTCGGAACATGCAAGGTCCAAACATCACTATGAATAATTTGAAACGGAAATGACGCAACTGTGGAGGAAAAGCTAAATGGAAGACGAACATGTTTGCCTAGACAACATGCTTCACGGGAATGAGCATCTGTTTTATTACAAGAAAAGGAGAATCCTTGCATTATTTGACGAAGGGCGGTGGAGCTAGGATGGCCGAGGCGGCCGAGCCAGAGGTCGACACCGATGGAGAGGGCGCGATGGTTGCTGGTGGCGGTAGAGGACGACCAAACAGGGTACAAATTGCCAGGCTATCACATCGGTGGAGGAGCATCCGGGTACGACCATCCTTAATAGAGAAACCAGAAGCGTCAAATTCCACAGTCACAGAATTATCACGAGTGAGGGAACAAACAGAAACTAGGTTTTGAATCAAGTTAGGAGAGACGACAACATTATTAAGGGAGAGAGGGGTGGAGGTGGAGGGAACAGAGGTGGAGCCGGTGTGAGTAATGGGAAGAGCATGACCGTTGCCAACGATTATGCGAGAAGAAGTAGAAGTGGGAGTGGAAGTGGAGAGGTTACCGGGGTGAGAGGCCATGTGCGCGGAGGCGCCGGTGTCCATGAACCAATCACCACCACCGCCATACGAGCCCGCGGTGGGAGCGATATGGAGAGCGGTCAGCAGCGCAGGATCCCACTAGACCGACGACGAGGGCGCAGAGTAGTAGCCGGGGGGAGTCGGAGGCGTGGCGTAGACCGCCGCGGGGACGGGATGAGGCGACGCGAAGAACGCCTGGTGGGTAGCCGGGCGCGGCCCCAAGATGCTCGGGTGAGGCGTGTGCGGCCCGGGCATCGTGTAGGCGTGGATGACCCCGGTCCAGGAGTTGTGACCCGTGCTCCAAGGCGGCGTCGGTGCGGCCTGCTGCGGTGGACTTGGCTGGGGCGCGGGGGTGTGGCCGTTGTTGCCGCTGTTTCGACCGCGCCCGCGCCAACGACGGCCGCCACCGTTGCCGCCACCATTGGCAGGGGCGGAGGTGCGGGCGGCTGGGGCGCATAGAACCCCAAGGGCAGGGCAGGGGCGCGAGGCTGAGGGGCCAGAGGCGCATGAGCGGGGGTGCCCCGCGAGAGACCCGTAACAAAGGCGGTGTGAGCCTCCCGAGCCCGGAGATGCTTCAGCCGCTGCTCCTCGAGGCGGAGATAGGCCACGGCTTGCTCGAAGGTCGGCGTGGTGAGCAGCGTGAGATTGGCGGCGGCGTTGCTGAGGTCCTCGCCGACCGACCGCCAGCGTGGAGAGGAGGATATTGTCGTCGATCGGAAACTCCAGGTCACGGAGCTCGTCGAAGAGGCTCTTGAGGCGGAGGCAGTAGTCATCGAGGGAGAGGTTGTTTTGGTGGGTTCCGAAGAATTCCTGCTGGAGGAACGTGACGCACTGGATCTTGTTGTTGGTGAAGAGGCCGGTGATCTTGGTCCAGACCGATTCCGCGGTGTCGCCGTCGCGAACGACGGTGCGGAAGATCTTGGTGGAGACGGTCTGGAAGAACCAGCGGATGATGGTGGCGTCGATCATCAACCAGTCGGGGTTGTGCGGCATGGCGAGGAGGTCGATGGTGTCGTCGACATGATCAAGTAGATCATAGTCGCGGAAGAGGAGGCCGAAGTACGTCTTCCACGGGAAGAAATTGGCAGCGGTTTGAGAGAGCGTCACCGGCACGCACTCGAGGATGGGAACGTCGTGGATGACGGCGACGGAGGGGCCGGCGAAGGCGTTGCAGCTCCCGGAGACAGAGGAGTTGAAGGGGTTGCTGGAGGAGGACAGATCGGCCATGGTGGGGAGGGTGGGGCGGAAGCGGTGGGAGAGGGGAGGGCGGCGGCGCCTGGAGGAGGGAGGGCGGCGGCTAGGGTTTGGTGGTGGGGGAGGAGGCGGTGGCGCCTGGAGGAGGCGGTGGCTAGGGTTTGATGGCCGGCGGCACCTGGGGAGAGGGAGGCGGCGGCTAGGGTTTGGGGAGTCGTTGTTTTGTCTGATACCACGTAGAAGGATTTGTGGAGAATGCACAACTTCAATAGGACCGGCTGTCTCATATATATATAGCACAATTCCGAGGATATAAGGAGACCTAATACATAGTACAGTAGGCATCTCAACAAGAGGTGATCGTAAGTATTGTGTGGAAATCTTTCAACTGTATTTTTTTTTCAGTAAGTAGTAGGAGTACTAAAAAAAAGATCGAAAGCAGTAAGCATTTAGTAACTGTGAGACCACCAAATTAGCGGTGGAGTAGTAACTTCCAATAGCACTTCCCATGCAGTTTTCTTCTTCCTCCATTGATCACGAGCAAGGAACCAGGGAAAAGTTGAATCAAACTACACCATGGATTCCATTGATCACGAAAATTGTATTCGAGGAAGTCATCACCAAGGGTACGTGTACCCACCAGCCTGACGACTCATCCTTCTCGTCTGCAGCGTGCCGTGTACCCACCAACCTGACGACTCATCCTTCTCGTCTGCAGCGTGCAGCCTGAAGAGTGCAGTTACCAAAACTTGGAGATTTCTGATCCCGATTTGCTTCGGGAGATCGTCACAGGCAAACGTACCACTCTTATCGCTGCCGATCACCGTGTACCAAGTCTGGCCTGGGAAAAACGTAAGGATTTATCGGTGTTTTTTTTGCCTCGTGACGAAAAATGCCCACTCTTTCATGAAGATTGATGCCATGGGATGCAGGTGTTTTTCCTGGACGGCCGTGTGATCTGTGTACCTAATAGCATCTCCACTCGTTGCCCATTCCCACGTCCAAATACGGGCGTAATTTGGACCGAACGGAACTAGATTTCGGTCTGGGAACGTCGAGTTTCCCACTCGCGTTCCTAGGCCGAGTTCCCGCGTTTAGCCAAATTTCAACAAATTTGGATGAATTTTGGGCAAATATAGGCGGTTTTTATTAATTAAAGGAGAATACAAATATATTTACATAGAATCCGAATGGACATCCGAATTTAAACTACCGGTAGACTTTGAAAAAACTTAAAAAAAGGTCACCGTCGCCGATGCTGATGTCGGACGCCGTTTCTATGTGCCGAAGTTGCTGTAGAAGGAGGTGTAGCCGGGATCGGCCTTGCCGTCGTCGTCGTCGCCGTCGTCGCTCGGCGACTGCGGCGGCCGGGAGCTACCCTGGCCGTCGTCGCCGCACCTCCAGGGCTGGCAGGAAGGCCCGGCGTCGTCGTCGCCGTCGAGATCGTAGGCGAACTCGCGACCAGCCCAGACCTGGCGTTCGGCCTGCTCCTACTAACGCTGGACGCGGAGGCGCTCCGTCTCCTCCCAGTCCGCCCTGGACCAGGCGAGGATATCCGGCGACGAAGGCTCCGGCGGGGGACGGCATCGCAGAGGGATTGCTCCATCGCCATCTTCATGGCGAAGGCATCCTCGTCGACAGGCACCGCCCAGTCTGCCGGCTCCAACTTCAGCTGGCGGAGGTGGAGGCGGCCAGTGGGCGGCGCAGGTGCGCACGGCTCGTTGATGACGATGTCGCGCGGCCTAGTCCTCGGCCATCTCCTCGCCTGCCGGCACCGGCGGCACTGGGATCCCGCTGAGGCTTAGCTTCCAGCCGGCCGGGAGCCGGGTGTCCGGCGGCGCCATGTAGCCCGCGTCGTGGAGGAGCCGGGCATCCCACGCCTGGAGCGTGCGGCGTCCGAAGCCATTCGCCGCCGCGGAATCGCCGGGGAATCTCTCGCCCATGGTACGGGAGGTGGGGAGAGGGGAAGACTTCGCCGGAGTCTGGTGTTCGCCGGAGTTGGTGATCTGCGTGGGTGTGGATGCAGCCGACTGGGCGCGCGGCCTATATAGGCGGCGAGGGGCGGGAGGGGTGTAGCGGAGAGGGCGGGAAGTTAATTCCCACCGGTTCTTTGCGAGAGCCGAGGCGACGGCGGCGGGAAGTTAATTCCCGGCGGTCCTCGCGGTGTTCCGATGCAGGAGGACGACGACGGACTAGCTTCTGCCGCTGACTGGGCGGGTCATACGGCGAATGGCTCTTTTCCCGCACAAATCGTTTTGTCCGGCGTTCCCAGCGCGTTCCCGTCGCTCCGAAAACGGCCTGGGAAGCCCGAACATATTTTGTGTCAAATCCGGATGAAAACAGGGTTCTAGGAACGCGACTGGGCCAATTTTCGTCGTCCGGACTAAAAATACACCCTAGAAACGGCGTGCTAGAAGCCGAGTGAAGATGCTCTAACCCACGGGCGGAAATGCATTCCCCCCCTTAGGAGGGGCCCCGGTACCATCTTATCCCTCCTTCCGTTGGAGGTTCGTCCTAGTACTTTTACAAAACAACCCTCCTACCACACTTTTCTAGTCTATTGATTTTTGTTTATTAGCCCCCAGTATTTTCATGTCTTGTACATGTTACGTACTTGTTTGTCTGTCCACTTGATACACGGAGAAAATATTATACAAGGAAAAATTATACAAGTTTTTTCACAGATTTTTTTAAGGAAAAAATCATACCAGTTTTCTTTATACATATGGAATTTTGTTCACAGATTCTTTCAAGAGAAAATCATACAAGTTTTTTCACAGATTTCTTTCACAGATTTTTTAAAGGAAAATCATACAAGTTTCAAGGAAAAACCATACAAGTCTTTTTTATACATATGGAAATTTTTTATATCTGTTATGAAATTACAAACGTCCCATTACAGAAGTTCCATAGTTTCATATTGAATCCATGTATGTTTCATTCCTGTTTTGGTCAAGATTCATAAGGATGCATATGCAGACAGAGTAAACTTTTGTAGATCCATCTGAGATTCGCACTCTCATGGGAAATTCAAGAAAAATGAAAAAAAAATCAATCAAGATTCACCACAGATTTTTACAAGTTTCATGCGTAAGTAAATCTTAATTCATGAAACATCCACACTGCAAACATTCCAGGATATAGCAAAAGAAACTTTCAAGAAACATGAAAAAACTTGGCAGAAACTTAGTGGATTCAACACAGATTCAAAGTGACCAATAAAAAGAAGAAAAAGGAGGTGCCTTCCAAGCCCAGATCTGGGACCTCCATGGCTAGATTGGGACCTCCACGCACAGAGGAGGCCGTCTGCCGGCTGACGGCCGAGGAGGAGGACCGGATCTGCTCCTCCTGGTCGGAGACGTAGGGGCGACGAAGATGGGGGCGACGAAGGAGGAGCCGCATCCTCGAGGAGCTCGGAGCTCGGAGGAGGAGCCGCCGCGTCCTCGGGACAGCTCGGAGGAGCCGTCACTGGGGAGCTCGGAGGAGGAGCCGCCGCGTCCTCGGGGAGCTCGGAGGAGGGCCCGACAAGGAAGACGATGGGGGAGGGGTGCTCGGGGGGAGGAGGTGGCACTGGGAGGGGGCACGAGGTAGGCGCGATTTGGTGGCTCGAGGGAGGGGGCTACCGGGCAGGGGAGAATGGAGATTGGTGGGACGTGGTGATCCTTTCCTCTGGCCAAAAGGTTATTTTGAAATAGTGGGAGGGCTAAAATGTAAATGTGTCTCGAACGATGACCGAGTTGACTGCGCACGAATATCCAAGAAACGTACGGTAGAGATGGTCTTGGGGGCCCAACATACCTGGAGTAAATCCGCGTTGAACCCACGGGGCCTTATCTTGACGGCCATAGCGCTTCTACTTTCAGAGTGGGTCTTCTTGGCCGACGTCGTTGATCCTTCGTGGAAGGATTCAATCATAATATCTGCATTCTCCATGGCACTAGCAGCAGCCATTAGTTGATGTTGGCCTCCGGAGTGCGCTCGACAGCTCGGCGGCGCCGTCTCACCCTTGCGTCGATCTTCGCTTCGTATAGCCTGCTAGGCTCGCCGGCGGGATCGCGGTTTTCGTGCATCTCTGAGGAAGATAAGGAGGAGTATCATGTCGCGGTGTGTATCGCTGAGGAAGTCCTATCAGATTCGTCAGAATGGACTACGGTGGTTCACCGAGATCACAGCCTGAGATTCTCTCAGAGTTCTGGCGTGGAGCGGGATACCCGACGCAGGAGTCGCGTTTTTGGGAGAAGCGTGCACCCTGTCGAGCGGCTTCAGGTGAGAGTCTCTTTTTGTGAAAGTCATCACCGGGATCCAGATCGGGGTCGCCTGCCTCGGTTCATCGCGAGCCGGACGAGCGGGCTCGAGGTGCTTCGTCTTCGCCTACCGGGCTACGGCTGTCTCGGCCGCCGAGGATGGGTCGCTGGAGCGGGCCGCTTCCTGGACGTCGTTGCTCTCCGCTGCCGGTGCTAGGGCAGTTCTTTCCACAGGCGGCGGATCGTGTGACTGCTCCGAGGCCGTTGGAGGTGGCAGTAGCGGTGACTGCGGAGGCCATTTCTGTTTTCGCTGATTGCGGCCTCCCGAGAAGGGGTGATCGACGGGCCCAGTGCATGCAAAAGGGCTAGGGAAATTACTGCCCAATCACGTGCGTCGTGGGTCTCGTTCGCGTCTGTCTTGCCCTTCCCAAATCCCTCCTGCCACTTCTACACCGACGTCGCCGTCCTTCGCTTCATCGACTGGATCTCAAGTCGTCAAGGTCTTCGACGTCGGGCTCCCTCGCCGCTCTTTTGCTGAGGTTGCTGCCATGTCTCGTCCTTCGGCACCAACCGGTGCGGGACAGTTTGGCACGGCGTTACTGCCGACCTTGCCGACGGTGTCAGAGGCTGCAGCTTCCCCATCCTTGTCGAGTGCAGGCCCTGGTGCTGGCCAGGGGGCGCCTCCGCCGGTTGTGCAGCAAGCGGTGGCTGGAAGTTACGTGGCGCCCGCGCTGCCGATGCCGTTGCAGCCACAGATGTTGCTTCTCCAGCCGCCCATGCTACCGTTGCAACCGTTGTCGCGCCATCTGGGACCGCCAGCGTACATGCCAGCTCCGCAGCAAATGGATCAGCAGTATGCTCAACCTATAGGGCACTTTCCGCAGCCTGTTTTCCACCCGATTATTCCACCTCATCAATTTCAACAGATGTTCACGCACATGCAACAACTAGCTTCTCAGACTCCTGCTATTGTGCCAACCACTGCCAAGAACAAGAGGAAGAAAAAGAAAAGCCCGGCGGTATCAGCTCAGGTACCTACGGTTCAACCCCAATACACGCAGGGACAGAATTATTTTGCGACACCACCTCCTGGTCAGTTGTTTGTGCCTCCAATGGTAAGTGCTCCGGTAGTTGCTGATGTTGTGGCGCAGGACTCAGCGGCTGGGTGGCTGAGCCTAGCAACTAAAAGAAAGTTAAGTGTTGGAAATGCTCTATAGATACTCATGCAACCAAACACTGTCATGTTCAGCATTACTATCTTGTTTGCAATAATTTGGCACACCCGACCAACAGATGTCCAACACTCAGGTTGCCTAGACCTTCAGCTATTGTTGCAGGCAATGGTACAGATGACACGCCTTTTAATCAGCTCCCTGACAGTATCTTTAAGGCTAACTTGGCACCTAAGAGGACCCCGGTGGAGAAAGTGACTATTATTGGATATATGTACCTGCATCTGTTATTGAATCCCAGATGACCAGAATTTGTCCTCTCAACACCCAGTGGAAGTAGGAGACCCTCATGCATGGAGATGATGTGTTCTTGGTCAGTTTTCCTTCTTTTGAGGATTTACAGAGAGTCGATGGGATCCAAATGCCAGTGATTTCACATGATGCCAGAATTGTGATTAATACTTGGGAAATCGAAGATATTCCCCATAAGTTTGTGCTACCTCAGTTGTGGGTTCATGTGGAGGGTGTTTCCCATACTATCCGTCATTTTCATGGTCTCTGGGCTATTGGTTCTCTTTTGGGAATTACTGTTGATGTGGATCTTGTGACCCTACATAGCCGCAATATTGTTCGTATATGTGTGGCCATGATGAACCCCAAAGCTCTTCATAAGAGTGTGGATTCAAAAGGTCATTTTATTGGCGTCAATGCAACTTTGAAGCTCAAAGGATATGACTTTATATTTCAGCAGGAGGCACTTGATTTACTTTCGGACCCGGGGTTCATGCCTTTTTTCTGGAGGCGTAAGAGTGATGATACTGAGGATGAAGATGATTGCAATGATGCTGATAAGGGTGCTTCTAATGGAAAGGAATCTACTGCTGCCTCATAGGAGTCTAATATGGAGGTGGATACTTCTTCTAGCTAGTGTGTGAGGTTCTTCGGCAACCAAGACGCGCATGCTTTTATTGTTGTCACTCCTTTAAACCCGTGTCCACAAACGCAAAGGGGAAAAGAGATATTAGCTGAAAGGACAAGAATGTCACCTAGAGGGGGTGAATAGGCGGTTTAAAACTTTTACGAGAGTGGCTCAACAAAGGCGAAATTAAACTAGCGTTTACTTTATCAAGCAAAAAACCTAGAACAACTAGGGTACACCTATGTGCACCAACAACTTACGCTAAGCAAGACAAGCAACTATGTGATAGCAAGATATAGACTTCAAGCACGAAGGTTATCACAAAGTAAGCTGCATAAGTAAGAGCTCGGGTATAGGGATAACCGAGGCACGCGGAGACGATGATATTTTACCGAGTTCCTCCTAACATGGAGTACGTCTCGTTTGGAGAGGGGGTGGTTTCAAACCACCAACGCCACAAAAGGCCTCCCTTGTTCTCCTGTGAATCGCACCCCAACTAGATTGATCCACACTTCCACTATCGGTGCACTTGTCGGTGGCAATTCGTAACCTCTCACAAGGTTGGGGCACTTCTCCACAACTCAATTGGAGGATCCCAACAAACAAGCTTGGGGAAATCTCCACAACTTAATTGGAGGCCCCATGTAATCCACAAAACTGCAATACAACCAAACCGTCTAGGGTTTCAAGAACCCAAGAGTAAAAAGCTTCTCACCTTTCACCCAATCGAATCCCCACTGAGAACTCAAACCGATGCAACAAATGCAATAGCAAGAACACACGAAGTGCTAAAGTCCTTCTATCCCAAATTCCACCAAAGCTACAAAAGCTTATGGGGGAATAAGAGAGGAAGAACAATGGAGGAAATCCATAAATGACTCCAAGATCTAGATCTCAAGATGTTCCCCTCACCTAGAGGAGAGATTGATTGGTGGGGTTATAGATCTAGATCTCCTCTTTCAAATCCCTCAAGAATATGCAAGAATCAATAGAGGGATTGAGGGATAGCAAGCTCAAGAAGGTCAGCAATGGAGGGGAAACTTGCAAGGAAGGTTAGGGAACCATTGGAGAAGAAGGGTCCCTTAAATAGGTCCCTAAAAATCCAACCGTTAGGCCCAAAAATCGCCCGGTCCGGAGTCTCCGGTGTACCCAGGCCAAACGGGATCAAACTGGGGCACTATCAGTACGCGGTCTGAAGATGGGCTGGAGATTTAGTCCAGAATCTCCGATCTTACAAAAACTGGCAGAAAGACCAATATGAAAACAACCATAACTTTTGCATCCGGACTCCGATTTTGATGATCTTGAGCTTGTTTTAAAGAGGACAACAAAACTCTACAAGATCATGCAGGGAACCATCATAGTCCAGCAAAGGAAGATAGAACCAAATGACGAAAGGTTTGACCTCTCTCAAAAAGATGAACTGGTAAAACCTCCAACATCGAAAACGCAATAGAGAATGTATATGAAATCCGTTTTCGATGAACTTGGGCTTATCATGAAGATTAAAACAAGCTATAAATACTCTCATGGATAAGAACCAAATAATGGAAGGTTTTACCAATCTCTAAAAGACAAACCGGTAAAACCTCCAACATCGAAAACGCAATAGAGAATGCATATGAAATCCATTTTCGATGAACTGAGAGCTTGTTATGAATATTACCACAAGCTCAAGAACCTCACATGGATAAGATCCAAATAAAAACCAAGAAAGATGATGCCAAGTATGCAAAGGTTTGAGCTCTCTCTGAAGGATATGATCAAGTTACTCACTCAAGAGCCCCTCTTGATAGTACGGTTACCTATCCTATAAACCGGTCTCCCCAACTAACACCATGAGACCGGTAAGAAAGAAAACCTATCAAGAATATACCTTTTCCTTGAGCATATTCCACTTGAGCTTGACGATAACGATCTTTTCCACCTCAAGATGGAACACTTTTCTTGATTGCGCTAGCTTGGTGAAGTCTTGCAAATTGCTCCCCCATACTCACTATGGGAGAGCCTCTCTTTTAGGCATATCTTCACAAATCCATGATCACCATAATGATGGCAAGACCCAAGCATATGATCTCTTCGAGATGGCTCATCTTGAACTTACACATCATTTATTATTTCTTCATTATGTTGGTGACTTGAAGATACATAAGAGATATCACTCCAACTTTATTCTTCAAGACACACTTGCCATAGGCTGAACTCTCACATGACCAATCTTTGGATATCTCCTTGAACACCTTGGTCAACACTTGATCTTCTTTACTTTATTCTTCTCCCAACCTTGAAACCATATGGTACAAGCATTGCCTATGGACAAATCCTACAAGTAAAACTCAATGCAAACATAAGTCCATAAAGATTGTCATTAATTACCAAATCCACACACGGGGGCACACATGCACTTTCATTAGCACAAGATAAGTTCGGCTCAGGGGTTGTCCCAATAGCTTTGTCGAGGTCTCCTCCTACTCCTGTGCAATTTTCGGGGTCACCGTTGGTTTCTCAGAGTTCTCCGAGCTTGGGTCATTCCGCAGTTTTAGCAGCAACCGGCGCATCAGTCCGAGACGGTGGTCTTCTGCATGCCTGCCAGTGGTGGGCCGCTATCTTCTGCCCACGTCGACATGCTGCTAGCATCGCCTAAGGGGCCAGCGTCAGCACCTAGTTTGTCGCCAGCTTCTAGCCCACGAGGCCGCACTACGCCAGCAAATGGGCCGCGAGATGATACCCAGCTTCCTAGGACCGCTCCAGATCTGGCCGTTGACGACGGATATGCTACCCAGACGACGGATATGGAGAGGACCACGCATGGACCAATTTCTACTGCACCACAGATGTTGTTGCAGTCTGATCTGCAGGAGGCGCCTGTTGTCCCTTATCAAGTTTCAACACAAGCCTCCAACGTTGGCATGCAGATTCCTATAATAGCTCTGCACAGAAGTGGTCGCCACCCAGTTTGTTCAGATGGTTCTAATGCTACTGATGAAGGTTCAATGTCAAAGGCCATGCGTAGGAAAGCAGACAAGAATTTGGACTCTTGCGGTACTTCCTCCTCCTCCAAGTCTTTTCTCTCTTTTTTATATATGAATGCTAGTGAAGTTTCTATTTCTACTAAGGTCTTGAAGCAGATGGAATTTGGCCGTCTAATGGTTGTTCCAAAAGCCTCGACCCCTGTTGTTTCCACTTACTCCGATGATGATGAGGATGTGAATGCCACAACAGATGGTCAACTCCTATCACGTCTAGTTGGTGAAGTTCTGGATGTCGGTTTTGATGAGGATAGATTAAGTTCAGTATATGAACTAACAGCTTCTGGTCGGAAATCTTCTTCTGGTAAAAAATGTAATAAATCTCGGAAACGAGTTTTGACACCTAAATCTACTTTTGTTTCACAATGAATGACATGTTTTTGAATAGCATAGGTCTTCGTGACTTGGCTAAACATTTACATATTGCACTTTGTTCTAGGGAACATAATTTGGAATTTATTGCTATTTTGGAAACGGGTCGAAGAGAGTTCTCTCAAAGTCTACCTGATCGCCTTTAGGGTGGTGTAGACTTTGTGTGGCATTCTCATACTCCTAGGGTATGGTCTGGGGGCATTTTACTTGGTGTAAGGGTGGATACCATGGATATATTAGCTAGTTCAGAAGGTGAGTTCCACATCGAACTCCACATCTGTAACAAAGCTGATAATTTCACATGGAGCCTGGTCGCTGTGTATGTTGCGGTCCAGGATGCTTTCAAGGCTGATTTTCTTCGAGAATTGGTGAACCTAGAGAAACATAATCCATACCCTATCCTTATAGGGGTGCTTTTAATCTGCTGCGGTTTCCATTTGAGAAAAGTAAAGGCCGTTTCGATGATCATTGGCCATTCCTATTTAATGTTGTCATCGACAGCCTAGACCTGAAGGAAGTAACTATGATCAGTTGTCAATTTAATTGGGCTAACTATCTGCCAGAACCTACATACAAAAAACTAGATCGCGTATTGATGGACTCAGATTGGGAAGATCATTTCCCCCAAGTCTCGATTCGTGCTCTAGAATGTATTGAGGCACTGTCTGACCATGCTCCCATTCTGTTAACTGATACGTCCATTTTGCATCTCTATTCTATATCATAATTTACTGTTATTCATTTATATATTTCATATTAAGAGATGATACTTATGTTATTGTTGGAGATATGCCCAAGAGGCAATAATAAAGTGGTTATTATTATATCTTTATGTTTATGATAAATGTTTACATCCCATTATATAATTGTATTATTAGGAAACACTAATACATGTGTGTTTTGTAAACATAAGAGAGTCCCTAGTAAGCCTCTTGTTGAACTAGCTTGTTGATTAATTGATGATCATGGTTTCCTGATCATGGACATTAGGATGTGATTAATAACAAGGTTATGTCATTAGGAGAATGATATGATGGACACACACCCATAGTAAGCGTAGCATAAGATCAAGTCATTAAGTTCGTATTGCTGTAAGCTTTCAAATACATAGTAACCTAATCCTTCGACCATGAGGTTGTGTTAATCACCATCACCGGATGGGTACTTTGATGACATCAAACACCGCTTCGTAACTGGGTGGTCATAAAGATGTCATTGGGTATTCTGAAAGTATGTGTTGAAGCGCATGGACCAAGATTGGTATTTGTCCATCCATATGACGGATAGATATGCTCTGGGCCCTCTCGGTGGAATGTCATCTAATTAGCTTGCAAGCATGTGACTGGGTCACAAGGGATGACATATCCCGGAACGAGTAAAGAGTACTTATCAGTAACGAGGTAGAACTAGGTATGGAGATGCCGACGATCAAACCTCGGATAAGTATAGTATCGCGAGACAAAGGGAATTAGTTTCATATGTAAGTGGTTCAATCGATCGCGAAGTCATCGTTGAGTATGTGGGAGCCATTATGGATCTCCAGGTCCCGCTGATGGTTATTGATAGGAGATGTGTCTCTATCATGTCTACGTATTCACGAACCGTAGGGTGACACACTTAAGGTTCGAAGTTGTTTTAAGTAGATATGGAATGTGCGTTGGAGACCGAATGTTGTTCGGAGTCTCGGATTGGATCCGGGACATCACGAGGAGATCCAGAATTGTCCGGAGAATAAGATTCATATATTGGGGATCATTTTCTAAGTTAGGAAATCTTCCGGAGTGTTTGTATGGAGATTCTAGAAGGTTTCAGAATGTTCTGGAAGGTTCTAGAGGATTTCTTGGAGTTTGCTTGAAAACCAAGAAAGGGTCAAAGGAAACCTAGTGGGTCAAGACACGGATTCGTGGGGGAGGAGGACTCCTCCCCCCTCCCCAAATTCGTTGGCCATAGAGGAGGGGAGTCCTACAAGGACTCCCCCTCCCCAGGCGCGCCTCCTCCCCTTAAATAGAAGGGCAGGGGCGCCCCCTCCAAGCCCTGCTCTCATAACGTCCAATCTCTGCCGCCTCTCTCCTCCACCATCTCCTGCACAGGCATAGGCGAAGCCCTGCAGAATTCTCTACTCCACCACCACCACCACACCGTCGTGCTGCTGGGATTCCGTGGAGAAGATCTACTACCTCCGCTGCTCGCTGGAACGGGGAGAGGAAGGTCTGCTTCGACTCCGCACGTGTGACCGACTGCGGAAGCACTGCCGAATCGTGGCGCCGGAAGGATCGTCTACTTGACCAAGGGCGGAAGCGCTACTGGAACGCGACGCCGGAAGGATCGACTACTTGACCAACTGCGGAAGCGCTGCTGGAACGCGACGCCGGAAGGATCGTCCACACGATCTTGAGATCGGCAAGTGATCGACTACATCATCCACGAGATCTAATCTCGTTAACGCTTTCGGATCTACGAGGGTTAGTTCCTATCTATCTCGTTGCTCATGTCTAATAGATTAGATCTTGGCTTTTATCTAGATTAGATCTGGGTTTTGTTCGTTCTTGCGGTAGAAATTTTTTGTTTTCCATGCTACGAACCCATCAGTGGTATCAGAGCCGTATCTATGCGTAGATCTGTTGCACGAGTAGAACACAATGTTTTTGTGGGCGTTGATGCTTTTGTTGTCGGTGTCTTAGCGTGTACTTTGCATCTTGCGGCATGGTGGGATGAAGCGGCTCGGGCTAACATTACATGTCATCGCACATGAGACTTGCTCCACGCTTGACGTGCAACTTGCTTTGCACAAGTGGCTTTGCGGGTGTCTGTCTCTCCCACCATAGTTAAGATTCAATTTACAATGAGCATCTGACAACACTTGTATCAACGTTGTGGTTCTTGTTCGTAGGTAAGATCGGTCTTATGCAAAAGCCCCAAACCACGTAAAATATGCAAAGAAAATTAGAGGCGTCTAACTTGTTTTTGCAGGGGTTTTGTGATGTGATATGGCCATCATGTGATTGTGATTATATTTGATGTATGCAATGATCCTTGTTGTAAATATGGCAACCGGCAGGAGCCTAATGGTTGTCTTCAATTCTGTTAAGACCGGCGTGTCTATTCATCTTGTAATAGCTTTGTTCCAAGTAGTTGTAATAGTTGCTAGTGATGATGGACAACCATGAAGCGGCGCCACGGACCTTGACGCCACGCCGGTGATGATGGAGATCATGTCCATGCTTTGAAGATGGAGATCCAAGGCACAAGAAGAAAGGCCATATCATATCACATATTTTGAATTGCCTGTGATGTTAATCCTTTATGCATCTTGTATTGCTTAGATCGCGACGGTAGCATTATAAGATGATCCCTCTCACTAAATATCAAGTAATAAAGTGTTCGTCCTTAGTTGGCACCGTTGCTAAGACTCGTCGTTTCGAAGCATCTCGTGATGATCGGGTGTGATAGACTCTACGTGTGCATACAACGGGTGCAAGCCAGATTTGCACATGCAGAAACTAAGGTTAACCTTGACGAGCCTAGCATGTACAGACATGGTCTCGGAACACAGAATACCGAAAGGTAAAGCATGAGTCATATGGATGATATGATGAACATGTTGATTGTTCGCCTTTAAAGCTACATCATCTCGCGTGATGATCGGACTTGGTGTAGTGGATTTGGTTCATGTAATCACTAAAACAACTTGAGGGATGTTGTTTTGAGTGGGAGTTCATTTATAATTTGGATTAGTCGAACTCAATTTATCATAAACACAATCAAAGTGAATTTGCATAGTTTGTTGTAGTCATTGGCATCCGTTCACCACCTTACGCTTAGTTATAGTTGAGATAGTGGAACTATAGAAATTCTGGATATTTACTTTATGAACTGGTATCGTATTGTTTTGAGTGTCAATTTAAAATTTATAAGTCCTATTGCAAACTTTCAGCCAACTCCATTTACTCCATGAAGTTTAATAAATAGTATTAAATGAAGAGTAAGAATTCCAATGTTAGTATTTAATGTATCATGTTTGCCTCCATGATTCTTGATACTCAAAAGATTGTTTTTAATATCAAGTTTATCTAAGATCTGAAAGCAATGTTTCAGAAACCATCATATGTGAAAGGTATTGCGATATCTAAAACAATGTGTTGGTTACAACATGATAGAGTATACGTCTTCATATTTGATGAGAATTTGTGAAGGTTGGAGACGCTAGTCGTCCTAATCCTCCAAAAGGTTTTGAAAAGAAACATTATACTCGCAATTCACCTTTATAAGCTATAGCAGCTTGATCATGAAAGTTGTCATGATAAGGATGAATAGAAGATGTAAGTAAAATGTTTGCTACACTGAAAGATTACTAAAGAATGGAATTTTGAAAGAATGCCAAACATTTGATGATGGTGATCCACTTCAAAGTGCAAGTCCAAAGGTATTAGTATTTGACTATATACGCTTTGTACTATGTGTCATGTGAATGACACCACTATTGATGTTGATAGATTCTTTTAAAAGAAAAAGGAATTGCTGAAAGAGAATCTATAAAATATTTGGCAGAAATTGTAAGGTTGGAGATGTCCAACTTGGGTATATAGAAGACATACATGTTATGGTTGTATTCATTGCTTGTTAAACAATGTGGCTCTTAGGTATTGGATACCGAATTGGTTGGTATGAAGTATCATACATGACAACACAATTCATGAACTACAATGGCCTAAGTAACTAGCAAGAAAATGAGTGATGATGTTCATCGAAAACAAATAAGGTGTTATTGTGTTTTTCGTTGACATCAAACCTAGCCTTCAAGATTTGTTATTTTGTTCTGGTATTACGAGAACAATGGTTGTTCAAATAATTACCATATTCCATAAAGGATGGATGAACTTTTACAAGTCTGGTAGGAGAAATCACATCCATAAACACTATTGCTAAAATGTCGTAAGACAAATGATTGAAAGATCACTTGCGAAGTGACACCGCCGTTTAAATTATATTGAAAGGGATACATGAAGAAACTCCATGTTGATGGATTTTTGGAGTCTTTGATTTGGATCAAATGACGCTTGTGATAACTTCCTGGAGATAATTAAAACTCCGTTCGTAGGCCAAAAGAGGAACGGACGACTAACTGATTGGAATTTGTACATATTGATGTATATATAGTCCATTATGTGTAGTCGTGGGCGATGGATTTCAACTTCATATGCTTTCTCCGAAGATTTGAGTGAGTATATGTATATACTTACTCAATAAGGAAGAAGTATGAAACATTTGAAAAATGTTCAAAGACTTTCAAGATGAAGTGGAAAATCATTGTAACAAGAAAATAAAAGAGTTTATGATTGGATCATAAAGAAAGATGTTTGAGTTACAAGTTTAGCAAAACACCTAAGATTTGAGGAATCGTTCCATGGATTTGCATTTCCCAAAACACCATAGGAGTATGGAGTGTTCAAGATATGTAATGAAACCTTGTTTGACATGGTAAGATCAAAGGTGTCATTTATAAAACTGCCATTATGTTTTTAAAGATTAAAGCTTTAGTGAATACCGCTTTTACACTGAAAAGAGCACCATCGTGATCCATTGAAATGACACCATATAAGTCATGGTTTGGGATAAAACCCGAATTGTCTTTTCTTAAATTTTGGTATTATGCATAAGTAAAATGTTTACAACCAAAGTCGGATAAGCACGTCTTTGTAGGTTATCCCAAAGAATTTGTTGGTAATTTCTCCATAACACTGAGGACAAAAGAGTTTGTTACTTGGAACGTCAAGTCTCTTGTGAAAGAATTTTTCGTGAAAAGTTAAGTGGGAGGACAATAGAACTTTAATAAGGTTGTTGAACCTTAGCTATATGTGCTAAGTAGCGGAGCGCCGGAAAGTGTCCCGGTGACGGCCACAATGCTCATGGCTCTCGTGATTACAAAAGGTGTGATCTCGGAGATTAGAGTTCCTATAGAACCATGTGGGTCGGTAAGAATCAAATAGTAAGATTTGATAAGCAAGTAGTTATTGTTTTGACAATGATGAACCGACTACATGCAAAGAAGCGATGATGGGCCCTGACTCCATAAAATGACTAGAAGTCATGGAATCCGTGATAGCATCCATACACGAGAAATCAAGTTTCTGAACTTTGAAGACCCTCCGGAAAGGTGTGAAGCCTATCGGTCGTGTTTGGATCTATAAAGAAATAGACATGGATGTTTCAAATCTATGAAATAGTCGACATGTCGGAAAGAGTTTACGACAATGTTCAAGGAATTGACTATGATAAGATTTGATCTTTCATAGCGATATTTAGTCTGGACGGATTAATGTAGCAACCACTACATATATTTTGGTATATGGTAGTTGAACAAACAAAACAAGTTCTTCTAATAGAATGGTTACCTAGGACGTGTACATGACGCGATCCAAAGGGTTTTGTTAATTCAAAGGATGCTAAAAGAGTATGCAAAACTTCAATAGTTGAAGTAAGCATAGCGGAGTTGGAATCTTCACCATGATGAAACTGTTAAAATAGTTTAAATTCATCGGAGATGATGAAGATGCTTGCATTTGCAAGAAATTAAGTGGGAGCGCTGAGACATATTTCTAATACATTATGTAGAGGACATATTGTTGATTTGAAATGATGTATCTTGTATTGACACAGGTTAAGAATTTCATTTTGATGAAAGACTTAGGCATAACCCAAGAATTAGGCATCAATGTCTATATGGATAGATTGAGGCACTAATATTGTTTTGCCAAATGTACATAGATAAGATGTTGAATGAGTTCAATATGGAAACAACAAGAAAGGTTCTTGATGCACAGAAAGGACTGAATCAAGATTCGAGTGTGTTGACACGAGATTCAAGTGTTTTGACACTTGGTGAAATTACAAGAATATTTTGATCAATCATTCTTTGAGATGTACACATCCAGATATGTCCTATGCTCCTAAATGTTATGAGCATATACCAGAATGATTCATAAGATGATCATTGGACAATAGTAAAGATATTCTTATGAGCTTTGGAAGAACTAAGAATATATTATTTATATAGTGGTGACAAATGGTTCATTGTAAATTGTTACATTAATACTAGTTTTGTCACAAGTTAAGTTTATCTCAATTTAGACTATGGGTAGCACAATGTAATGGAAAGGATGTTCCATGATGGATTTGGATGAGTTCCAAAGTTAAAGACATTGTAACGGATACTACAACAAAAGGCTAAGTATATAAACTGCTGTAGTAGCAGCAAAGGAGGGCATTTGTGTTAAGTAGTTTGTTATCAAACTAGGTGTGGTTCAAAGTAGGCTAATACTATGAAGATATATTGTGTGACAATTATATCAACATATTTTGAGCCGAAGGAACTAAAGGTCTCACCAAAGGACCAAATTTATACAATGCCATCTCATTGGAGAATGAGTAATGCGTAGAGATGCAAGGACATGCAAATACACACGGACCTGGAAGTGTCAGATCTGAAGATTATGTTTACCACTAGCAATAGTGTCTATACAACACCAGAAAGCCATAGGTGTTGAATGCACAAGTTTTTAACTAGATTATTGACTCTAGTGCAAGTGGGAGACTGTTGGAGATATGCCCAAGAGGCAATAATAAAGTGGTTATTATTATATCTTTATGTTTATGATAAATGTTACATCCCATGCTATAATTGTATTATTAGGAAACACTAATACATGTGTGTTTTGTAAACATAAGAGAGTCCCTAGTAAGCCTCTTGTTGAACTAGCTTGTTGATTAATTGATGATCATGGTTTCCTGATCATGGACATTAGGATGTGATTAATAACAAGGTTATGTCATTAGGAGAATGATATGATGGACACACACCCATAGTAAGCGTAGCATAAGATCAAGTCATTAAGTTCGTATTGCTGTAAGCTTTCAAATACATAGTAACCTTATCCTTCGACCATGAGGTTGTGTTAATCACCATCACCGGATGGGTACTTTGATGACATCAAACACCGCTTCGTAACTGGGTGGTCATAAAGATGTCATTGGGTATTCTGAAAGTATGTGTTGAAGCGCATGGACCAAGATTGGGATTTGTCCATCCATATGATGGATAGATATGCTCTGGGCCCTCTCGGTGGAATGTCATCTAATTAGCTTGCAAGCATGTGACTGGGTCACAAGGGATGACATATCCCGGAACGAGTAAAGAGTACTTATCAGTAACGAGGTAGAACTAGGTATGGAGATGCCGACGATCAAACCTCGGATAAGTATAGTATCGCGAGACAAAGGGAATTAGTTTCGTATGTAAGTGGTTCAATCGATCGCGAAGTCATCGTTGAGTATGTGGGAGACATTATGGATCTCCAGGTCCCGCTGATGGTTATTGATAGGAGATGTGTCTCTATCATGTCTACGTATTCACGAACCGTAGGGTGACACACTTAAGGTTCGAAGTTGTTTTAAGTAGATATGGAATGTGCGTTGGAGACCGAATGTTGTTCGGAGTCTCAGATTGGATTCGGGACATCACGAGGAGATCCGGAATGGTCCGGAGAATAAGATTCATATATAGGAGATCATTTTATGAGTTAGGAAATGTTCCGGAGTGTTTGTATGAGGATTCTAGAAGGTTTCGGAATGTTCCGGAAGGTTCTAGAAGATATCTTGGAGTTTGCTTGAAAATCAAGATAGGGATCAAGGAGTCCTGGTGGGTCAAGACACGGATTCGTGGGGGAGGAGGACTCCTCCCCCCTCCCCAAATTCGTTGGCCATAGAGGAGGGGAGTCCTACAAGGACTCCCCCTCCCCAGGCGCGCCTCCTCCCCTTAAATAGAAGGGCAGGGGCGCCCCCTCCAAGCCCTGCTCTCATAACGTCCAATCTCTGCCGCCTCTCTCCTCCACCATCTCCTGCACAGGCATAGGCGAAGCCCTGCAGAATTCTCTACTCCACCACCACCACCACACCGTCGTGCTGCTGGGATTCCGTGGAGAAGATCTACTACCTCCGCTGCTCGCTGGAACGGGGAGAGGAAGGTCTGCTTCGACTCCGCACGTGTGACCGACTGCGGAAGCGCTGCCGAATCGTGGCGCCGGAAGGATCGTCTACTTGACCAAGGGCGGAAGCGCTACTGGAACGCGACGCCGGAAGGATCGACTACTTGACCAACTGCGGAAGCGCTGCTGGAACGCGACGCCGGAAGGATCGTCCACACGATCTTGAGATCGGCAAGTGATCGACTACATCATCCACGAGATCTAATCTCGTTAACGCTTTCGGATCTACGAGGGTTAGTTCCTATCTATCTCGTTGCTCATGTCTAATAGATTAGATCTTGGCTTTTATCTAGATTAGATCTGGGTTTTGTTTGTTCTTGCGGTAGAAAATTTTTGTTTTCCATGCTACGAACCCATCAGTTATTTCATCTACTTTTGCATGGTTGATGACTTTTGGAGGATGGACCACTGAAGTCTGGATTCTGATGGAAAAGGCACTATTTGGAGGCGAAATTTGCGAAGATCAGAAAATCCCGGAAAATATTTGGAAAATCCTAGTTTTCTAGAAGATGAAGGAAGCCAGAAGGGGGAGTGAAGATGGGCCATAGGGGCCCACACCACCCCCTGGCACGGGCTACCCTAGGACGCGCCACTAGGTGGTGTGGCCACCCTGGCCCACCTCTGGCTCTGTTCTTTGGCATATATAATCCTCCCGAAACCCTAAGACTCAGGGAGCGACCACAGAAAGGTTACGCTGCCTCTGCGGGGTGGAAACTACATAGAGAGAAAGAGCTCTCCGGCAGGTAGAAACCTGCCAGGAAAATTCCTTCCCGGAGAGGGGAGATCGTCACGATCAACACCGTCATCGAGCTGGACTTCATCGGGATCATCATCATCAATACCACCACCATCATCTCCACCAGCACCATCATCACCACTCCATATCGCTGTAACAATTGGGTTGAATCTTGCATAGTTCTTAGGGGAAACTTTCCCGGTGTTGATTAGTTGTTGTAGTTGATGCTATTGAGTGGAACCATTGAATTATCATTCATGTTTAGATTTTTACTTGTCATTATTTCATCTCTGATCTTGATCCATATGATGTCTTGTGAGTAGTTCGTTTAGTTCTTGAGGACATGGGAGAAGTCATGTTGTTAGTAGTGGAATTATGTTGAGAAAGATTCAATGGTTTGATATTTAAGTTCTGGTGTTATTCTTCTAGTGGTGTCATGTGAACATCGACTACATGATACTTCACCTTTATGGGCCTAAGGGAATGCATTGTGTATTTGGCTACTAATCGTAGGGATTGTCGGAGTGACAAAAACCTGAACCCCTGTTAGGAAACCTTTGCACAAGGGAGTGTAGGATCTCAAAGTTTAAGGCCGTGGTTAGGTTTTTATCTTAATTACTTTCTTGTAGTTGTGGATGCTTCCAAGGGGTATAATCACAAGTATCTATTAGTCCTAGGAAGGTCAGTACATTAGCACAGGTTCACCCAGACAACACTTATCCAACCAAAGAAGATTTAATCAACTATATGAAGCGAAAGCACTTGACAGTATTCCCTGTGTCCCCGAGAACGTTTGGTCATCTTAAGTAATACAACCAGCTTGTCCTTTGCTAACGAAAGGATTGGGCCACTTGCTGCATTTATTATTATTGTCTTTTATTTACTCGTACTTTATTTATCTGCATTATCAAAAACCCCTAAAAAATCCGTTTGTTAAGTATTTATAAAGAATTTCTGCTCCAAGCCACTCGTCAGCACCTTCTGCTCCTCGTTGGGTTCGACACTCTTACTTATCGAAAATATTGTGATACACCCCCTATACTTGTGGGTAATCAACACTATTTTCTAGCGCCGTTGCTGGGGAGTGAAGCGCTATTGAAGAGTGGGACTGGTAAAGGAAACTTCTACTGTGAGTATTGTTTATTTTTGTTAGTTACTTTATTTCAATATGGATAATTCACTTAGTTTCTTATTTCGTAATGCTACTACCACTGCTAAGGTAGTAGATGAACCTCGACCTGCTGAAAATGATACTTTTAAGATACCTACAAGAATTATTGATCGTGTTATGGATAACTACTATTTTGGAGATGGAACTGTCCATCAGAGTGATCATTTTCTCTTTATACACGAGTTATGCGGGTTGTTCAAGTGTGCAAGTATTACAACAGATCAAGTCAAGAAGAAATTATTCTCATTATCACTGAAAGGAAGAGCTGGGGAATGGTATAAACTGCTGAAGAATGGTCAAGCTCTTGAATGGAAGGAAGTTGTACCTCTCTTTTATTCAAAATTTTATCCTCCTAGTGAGATTCATAAAGATCGGAATCAAATATACAATTTTTGACCTCGTGATGGAGAGAGTACAACTCAAGCGTAGGGGAGATTGAAGTTACTAATGCTCTAATGTCCTATTCATGAGCTCCCTAACAATATTATTATCAATAACTTTTATGCAAGACTTTCTCTTCATGATAAGGATCTATTGGATGCTTCTTGTGCTGGATTATTTACACGCATGGAAGAAGAAGCTAAATGGGATCTTCTAGACCGTATTCAAGACAATGCTGAAGCATGGGAGAATGATAAAGGAAGAAAATCATGTATAAATTATGATTATGAATGCATTAAATCTTTTATGGGAACTAATGACTTTCATAATATTAGTAATGCTTATGGTCTTGATTCTCAAAGTATTGCAAATTATTTTAAGGCTTTTGCTTCTTATATTAAAATTCCTAAAAAGAAATGGAATAAGTATCATGAGCCATATAAAGATATAGCTAATTGTGTTCCTGCAAGAGATACCGAAGTTTACACTGCTAATCATATTTTACCTAAACCTTACATTGAGAAAATGCCTTTCCCGGTCAAGGTAAAGGAACATTCTATGATAGCTAGTATGGTTAATGGAAGTACAAATAAATCTATTGAACCTGATGAACTAATAGCTGTTGAACCTGTAATAGCAAATGTGAAAGACTTTGTCACTAAATATGTAGAAGACACACTATCCTCTGTAAGGATACTTCTAATATTGTCTCATAAAGTAGAGTTAGGAGAGCTAGTGTCCCTGTTTTTTCTGTTAGAATAAGTGATCATTGCTACAATGGTTCATGTGATAGTTATATCGTTAAATTTATGCATGATACTAAAAGTTATTATAGGAGAGGGAAAATTGATCTTATGCATCTCAATAATATTAAGTTTCCTCGCTTTATGCTGAAAGTCTTTATGTTGCACTTGTTTTGCCTTCCTATGCTAGCAGCCTCTGGTTTCAACAATTTATTTTCTTACAAAATTCCCTTGCATAGGAAGTGGGTTATACTTAAACATGTGTGTTTTTGCTTCTTGCTGCTCTCTTTTACTTCAATTCATATTCTTATGTGAGCATCATTGAAATTATCATGCCCATCTTAATGGCTATAAAGAAAGAGCTTTTTGGGAGACAACCCAATATATCTTTGCTTTCAGTTTGTTTTTGTTTATTTGAGTCTTGGAAGATATTGCTTCTGCAATAACCTCTCCTTATCCTTTTGTTTGGTTTTTGTGTCAAGATCAGCCTCTAATGAGAGAGAAGTAATATTTGGGGAAGTTGCCGTCCCAAAACAGACTTTTGTGCTTCACTATAAAAAAATCGTTAAAAATCCCAAAACGTCGTACTGATCTGTAATTTTTTGTGTGCATGCCCTAGATTATTATTTAACTTTCGTTAGTTTTGCACTTTTTTATTTGAGCAACAGAAGATTTTTGAAAAAACTGATCTTTACCTACGGGTCTGTTTTGATAGATTTCTTCCATTCCTGCATTTGCCTCTTAAATCGATTTGTTTTTTGAATTCCTTTGTGGGCTTTTGAGAGGAGTTGTTTCAGTAGCTTATGTTCTGATGAATTTCAGTTGAAAT
This sequence comes from Avena eriantha, assembly GCA_910589775.1. NCBI lineage: Eukaryota > Viridiplantae > Streptophyta > Magnoliopsida > Poales > Poaceae > Avena > Avena eriantha. The sequence continues at coordinate 171,432,502 of OU342741.1, read as the reverse complement.
TGAACTTAAAAGGTTTATTACCTTGCATGCACTAATGTTGGTAATGAGAATTGTGTGAAGTTTTGTGTGAAAGAAATTTCCAGGTTGTAGGAGAAAATGGTGTAATAAGATGGTGAATGGTTAAAAGACTCAAGCAATATGTTGATAAAGATGAAGATATTGATGTTATTCATGTGACTCCGGAAAGTTTACCAAAGACCAAATTCAGAAACCTGCAGAGTCCGTTTTCGAATAGGTAACAGTTCTGGTAAGAAAAGGTCCACGGAAAATGTGTCAATTTATATTTTTGCAGTTTTTATCTAACATGGAAAGCAATGAGTAGAAAGAGGGACAGAAATGGATCCCGGGTGGCTCACACCACCCCGTGGCGTGGGCCCACCTGGCCGCGCCACCAGGGGGTGTGGCCACCACGGAGCCCGTCTCCGACCTGTTTTCTCCCAGTACCTTCCTTTTGTTGTTAAACTTCGTAATATATAATCCTCCAGATCCCCCGAGGTTCGTATATCCTGTTCTCGTCGTGTTTTGTTTCGATCTATTTCTGTCAAGAGCTATTCTTTAAGTTTAGAGGCACAATGGTCTCCGCCAACGATAAGGACAAGGAGCCTACGGAAGATAATCTCCAAGACCTTGAGAAGGAGGAGGAGATCGAGAGTGAAGTTGAAAAGGAGGCAAAGGAAGACCAGCATCCGCACACCATCACCACCATTGCAAGCATTAGAGTGGTGGCAAATCCTACCAGGTTCAAAAGGACTGCACGGATGTCCACTGGAGGGAAGGTTCCACGTCATTACTTGGCTTCCCGTTACCTCCTCCACACACCAAGAATCCCTTCCATACCCTTATTCATGAGCAGCAATTCTAGAATATGCCCAAGGAAAAACTACCCTCTAATTAGGATATGCCTCGTTCTAACCATGCAGGAAAAGAATACTTCAAGAAGGAAGAGTGGGGAAAGAATCGCAAGAGCTGGGATTCATAGCCCAACATGATCATGAACTACATTGAGCATAATTCGGAGTTGATTCGTACTCTCACCTTCGAGATTGAGGACTTGAGGGAATTGATTTAAAAGCTCATCGAGAGAACACCACCACCACCGAAGGAGTAATTCGTCATCAGGTTTTGGCATCCCCTTGGTTTGTTCCAAGCTTGGGGGAGTGCCACGGTATCACATCACTATCTTTTATCTTTTTATCTTTTCAGTAGAGTCATATCATGAATAGAGAAGTTATCATATAGGATGGTTTTGCATTATGGAAGTATCTCTCCTCTCGTTAGTTATCTATGTATCCCTTGGTGTGAGTTGCCGTTATGGAATATTAATGAGAAGTTCTATCATTTACTTTTTGCACATCTTATTTTAGTTTGCAATTTCTGTTATATGATTGATCTTGTTGCTAGTATTGGTATCACTTTGGGATCATTAAGTAAATTTAATTGGTTTTGGTAAACCTGGCTCGGTCAGTAGCAACACTATTTTGGGAATTGAATGAAAAAGATAAAGTACTCTTAAGAAATATAATTTCATCATCTTTCTTTCTTGATTGGCTCATAAGCTTAGTATTCTCTAGTTAAGATCTTTTGTGCTTCCAAGGAAGATTGCATGTTTGTTTTTATCACTTGTATGTTTGTTTGTTTCCTTCAACTCTTATGCTTGCTACCCAGCCTTGCTAGCCAAAAACCTGTACTGAGAGGGAATGCTTCTCGTGCATCCAATCCTTAAACCAAAACCTATGCCATTTGTGTCCACCATACCTACCTATTAGCATTATTTCTATTCCAAGTAAATTCATGTTTTTATCTACCTTCCGAGTTAAACTTGTTATGTGAAAATTAGTGATTAAAGCTCTCACGAACTTGATGGCACACTTTACTTTCTTGCACTTAATAAACTTGAACCATTGTGCCCATCTATGTTGCGTATATGCTTGCATTTTGTAAGTTGTGAATTAGCAGAACCATGTTACCATGGGGAACACTTTCAACATTGCACTTTATTTAGTTGATATCATGTTCTTTTGCTTATGGATCCCGACAGTGTGAAATGAAAGGGGAGCTTGTAAGGATCATGGAGTTCGTATATGTGTTAGAGAAATTCCTGGGCAGCTAGTCTAAGCCATGCCTAATCATGGTGGAAACGTGCAACATAACCATAGTGAGCAATCTGTGAAGCATCCTCAATATAAAAAAACCTATGCAAATAGGAAAGAAAAAAACCTATGCAAATAGGAAATAAAAGGATCGCTGAGATGCTCATTGTTTGCTTGCCTTGTCATTTTGATATGGGAAAGCTTCCGTATCATCGGGCTGTTGGGTTCGCAGCATAGAAAACAAAAATGTTCCTACGATGGGAACTATACGCCAAGATCTATCTATTGGATACAAGCAACGGGTGGATATACATCCATGGAGAACTTACCCTCGAAGACAACAAAGCTTTGTTAACGAGAGGGAACTCGTGGATGATGTAGTCGTACACTTGCCAATCTCAAGATCGTGATGAAGTCCAGCAGGTCCGGCTCCAGCACGTCCATCAGATCCAGCTCCAGCAAGTCTAGCACCACCAAGTCCAGCACCGCAAAGCAGCAGTGCATCCGTGATCGCACACACGTCTGGTACCCCGACAACCTCCGTCCCTCGCTCCAGCAAAGCAGCGGAAGCAGCAACTCCTTTCTAGATAAAGCCACCGGGAACATGTATCTCGCTAATCCAAGACCATGGGGAATAACTAGAGGGGGAGAGAGATCCTTCACGAGGAGGTGTGTGTTGTGAGGAGGAGAGGGGGGCCTTTTATAGGGAAGAGGTGGGGCAACTAAGGGCCATGGCGTGGCAGCCATGGTGGTGCCCCCACCTCTTCCATCATTCATGTGGTGGATGCTCCAGTCACACAAATATGCCTCCACTCACACTTCCACTCACATGCATTAAATTTCCACCAAATTTACATTAATTAACAAACATTCACATAAAACCCCCTGCAACATTTCAATATCACATGCAGAACCAGTTTCTGCAATTACACTCGAAACAATTCTGGTTTCCATCGAAATGATTCTAGCGCTTTCTTAAATCTTTATCTGAAATATATTTGCTCCAAATAGTGTCGGTATCCCTTAAGTGTGTCACCCTACGGTTCACGAATAATGCAGACATGATCGAGACCCCTCTCCGATCAATAATCAGCAGCGGGACCTGGAGATCCGTACTGACTCCCACATATTCAGTGATGACTCTTGTGATTGTGCGAACCTTTAACGTCGTAACTAAATCCCTTTGTCTCGTGATATATTACATGTCCAAGATTTAATCATCGGCATCCAAATACCTAGTTTGATCTCGTTACCAACATGCACTCTTTTCTCGTTCCCGTGATATAACATTCTAGTGATCACATCACTTGCTTGCAAGCTATTTCAATGTGATATCACCGAGAGGGCCCAGAGTATATCTATCTGTCATCGGGATGGACAAATACCACTCTTGATCCATGAGCCTCAACATAACACCTTCGTAGCACTGAACCCACCTTTATAGTCACCTTGTTACGGTGTGACGTTTAATGTTATCAAGATACTCTTCCGGTGTTAGTGATTAACATGATCTCATGGTCTAAGGACTAAGATTACTTCGTATGATGTTATAGCAATATAAACATAATGACTTTGATTGTAATGCTATACTTTGGATGAATGTTCATCACATCATTCCACCAACGTTGTGACCTTGTTATTAACAACATCCAATGTCCATGATCAGGAAATCTTGATCATCTTGTTAATCAAAGAGCTAGTTTGTATGAGAGGCATCACTAGGAACTTTGTATTTTGTTTATTAAACACACATGTATTAATGTTTCCAATTAATACAATTATAGCATGCAAAATAAACATTTATCATAAACATGGAATAAGATAATAACCACTTTATTGTTACCTCTCGGGCATATTCCCTTCAGTCTCCCACTTGCACTAGAGTCAATAATCTAGTTTGAAAAACTTTGTGTATTGAACACCTATGGCTTTCTGGTGTTGCATATACGCGATTGCTAGTGGTTACAATAATCTCCGGATCTGATAGTTTCAGGTCCGTGTGTATTTGCATGTCTTTGCGTCTCTACGCATCACTCATTCTCAAATGAGATGGCATTGTATCCTTTGGTGAGACATTTAGTTCGTTCGGGATAAAATATGTTGATATTATTGTCATACAATATATCTTCATAGTATTAGCCCACTTTGAACCACACCTAGTTTGATAATAAACTACTTAACACAAATTCCCTTCTTTGCTGCTACTATAGCAGTCATATACTTAGCCTTTTGTTGTAGTATACGTCACAATGTCTCAACTTTGGAACTCATCCAAATCCATCATGGAACATCCTTTCCATTACATTGTGCCACCCATAGTCTAAATTGAGATAAATTTAATTTGTATCTTATGACAAAACTAGTATCAATGTAACACTTTACAGTGAACTACCTTTAACTATTTGTCACTTATACATGATATATTCTTAGTTCTTCCAAAGCTCATAAGAATATCTTTACTATCGTCCAATGATCATCTTATGAATCATTCTGGTATGTGCTCATAACATTTAGAGCATAGGACATATCTGGATATATACATATCACGGTATAATCGATCAAAATATTCATGTGATTTTACTCACCAAGTGTTGAAACACTTGAATCTTGATACAATCCTTTCCATGCAGCAAGAACCTTTCTTGTTGTTTCCATATTGAACCCTTTCAATATCTTATATATGTACGTCTGGCATAACCATATTAGCGCCTCAATCTATCCATATAGACATTGATGCCAAAAATTCCGGTTTTGCCCAAGTCTTTCATCAAAATCCTATTTTAATGAAATTCTTAACTTGTGTCAATAAAAGATACATCATTTCCAACCAACAATATCTACTCTGCATAATGTATTGGAAATTTTTCTCAACGCTCCCACTTAATTTCTTGCAAATGCAAGCATCTTCATCATCTTCGATGAAATTAAACTCCTTTAACATTTTCATCATGGTGAAGATTCCAACTCCGCTATGCTCATTTCAACTATTGAAGTTTGCATGCCCTTTTAGCACCCATTGAATTAGCAAAACCCTTCGGACCGTGTCATGTACACATCCTAGGTAACCGTTCTATTAGAAGAACCTTGTTTTGTTTATTCAACTACCATATACCAAATTATATGTAATGGTTGCTACATTAATCCGTCAAGACTAAATATCGCTATGAAAGATCAAATCTTGTCATAGTCAACTCCTTGAACATTGCCGTAAACTTCTTTCTGACATGTCGACTATTTCATAGATGTTAAACATCCATGTTTATTTCTTTATAGATCTAAACACGACTGATAGGCTTCACGCCTTTCCGGAGGGTCTTCCAAGTTTAGAAACTTGATTTCTCGAGTATGGATACTATCACGTATTTTATGACTTCTAGTCATTTTATGGAGTCAGGGCCCATCATCGCTTCTTTCCATGCAGTCGATTCATCATTGTCAAAACAATAACGATTTCTGTTTCAAATCTTACTATTTGATTCTTACCGACCCACATGGTTCAATAAGAACTCTAATCTCCAAGATCACACTCTTTGTAATCACGGGAGCCATGAGCATTGTGGCCACCACCGTGACACTTTCCGGCGCTGCGCTACTTAGCACATATTGTTGGAGATATGCCCAAGAGGCAATAATAAAAGTGATTATTATTATATCTTTGTGTTTATGATGAATGTTTACATGCCATGCTATAATTGTATTATTAGGAAACACTAATACATGTGTGTCTTGTAAACATATAAGAGTCCCTATTAAGCCTCTTGTTGAACTAGCTTGTTGATTAATTGATGATCATGGTTTCCTGATCATGGACATTGGATGTGATTAATAACAAGGTTATATCATTAGGAGAATGATGTGATGGACACACACCCATAGTAAGCGTAGCATAAGATCAAGTCATTAAGTTCGTATTGCTGTAAGCTTTCAATCACATAGTAACCTATTCCTTCGACCATGAGGTTATGTTAATCACCATCACCGAATGAATACTTTGATGACATCAAACGCCGCTTCGTAACTGGGTGGTTATAAAAGTGTCATTGGGTATTCTGAAAGTATGTGTTGAAGCGCATGAACCAAGATTGGGATTTGTCCATCCATATGACGGATAGATATGCTCTGGGCCCTCTCGGTGGAATGTCATCTAGTTATCTTGCAAGCATGTGACTAGGTCACAAGGGATGACATATCACGGAACGAGTAAAGAGTACTTGTCAGTAACGAGGTAGAACTAGGTATGGAGATACCGACGATCAAACCTCGGATAAGTATAGTATCGCGAGACAAAGGGAATTAGTTTCGTATGTAAATGGTTCAATCGATCGTGAAGTCATCGTTGAGTATGTGGGAGCCATTATGGATCTCCAGGTCCCGCTGATGGTTATTGATATGAGATGTGTCTCTATCATGTCTACATATTCGCGAACCGTAGGGTGACACACTTAAGGTTCGAAGTTGTTTTAAGTAGATATGGAATGTGCGTTGGAGACCGAATGTTGTTCGGAGTCTCGGATTGGATTCGGGACATCACGAGGAGATCCGGAATGGTCCGGAGAATAATATTCATATATAGGAGATCATTTTATGAGATAGGAAATGTTCCGGAGTGTTTGTATGAGGATTCTAGAAGGTTTCGGAATGTTCCGGAAGGTTCTGGAAGATATCTTGGAGTTTGCTTGAAAATCAAGATAGGGATCAAGGAGTCCTGGTGGGTCAAGATACGGATTCGTGGGGGAGGAGGACTCCTCCCCCCACCTCCATCCCGCCGGCCTAGGGAGGAGAGGAGTCCTACAAGGACTCCCCTCCCCATGGCGCCATCCCCTCTTTAAATAGAGGGGCAGGGGGCGCCCCCTCCTCCCTTGCTCTCATAATCCCCAATCTCTGCCGCCTCTCTCCTCCACCATCTTCTGCACAGGCATAGGCGAAGCCCTGCAGAATTCTCTACTCCACCACCACCACGCCGTCGTGCTGCTGGGATTCCGTGGAGAAGATCTACTACCTCCGCTGCTCGCTGGAACGGGGAGAGGAAGGTCTGCTTCGACTCCGCACGTGTGACCGACTGCGGAAGCGCTGCCAAATTGTGGCGCCGGAAGGATCGTCAACTTGACCAAGAGCGGAAGTGCTGCTGGAACGCAACGCTGGAAGGATCGTCTACTTGACCGCGGGCGGAAGCGCTGCTGGAACGCGACGCCGGAAGGATCGTCCACACGATCTTGAGATCGGCAAGTGATCGACTACATCAACCACGAGATCTAATCTCGTTAACGCTTTCGGATCTACGAGGGTTAGTTCCCATCTATCTCGTTGCTCATGTCTAATAGATTAGATCTTGGCTTTTATCTAGATTAGATCTAGGTTTTGTTCGTTCTTGCGGTAGAATTTTTTTTGTTTTCCATGCTACGAACCCATTAGTGGTATCAGAGCCGTATCTATGCGTAGATCTGTTGCACGAGTAGAACACAATGTTTTTGTGGGCGTTGATGCTTTTGTTGTCGGTGTCTTAGCGTGTACTTTGCATCTTGCGGCATGGTGGGATGAAGCGGCTCGGGCTAACATTACATGTCATCGCACATGAGACTTGCTCCACGCTTGACGTGCAACTTGCTTTGCACAAGTGGCTTTGCGGGTGTCTGTCTCTCCCACCATAGTTAAGATTCAATTTACAATGAGCATCTTGACAACACTTGTATCAACGTTGTGGTCCTTGTTCGTAGGTAAGATCGGTCTTATGCGAAAGCCCCAAACCACGTAAAACTTGCAAAGAAAATTAGAGGCGTCTAACTTGTTTTTGTAGGGGTTTTGTGATGTGATATGGCCAACATGTGATTGTGATTGTATTTGATGTATGCAATGATCCTTGTTGTAATATGGCAACCGGCAGGAGCCTAATGGTTGACTTTAATTCTGTTAGGAGCTGCGTGTCTATTCATCTTGTAATAGCTTTATTCCAAGTAGTTGTAATAGTTGCTGGTGATGATGGACAACCATGAAGCGGCGCCACTGACCTTGACGCAATGCTGGTGATGATGGAGATCATGTTCGTGCTTTGGAGATGGAGATCAAAGGCGCAAGAAGAAAAGGCCATATCATATCACACTAATTATGAATTGCCTGTGATGTTAATCCTTTATGCATCTTGTATTGCTTAGATCGCGACGGTAGCATTATAAGATGATCCCTCTCACTAAATATCAAGTAATAAAGTGTTCACCCTTAGTTGGCACCGTTGCTAAGACTCGTCGTTTCGAAGCATCTCGTGATGATCGGATGTGATAGATTCTACGTGTGCATACAACGGGTGCAAGCCAGATTTGCACATGCGGAAACTAAGGTTATCTTGACGAGCCTAGCATGTACAGACATGGTCTCGGAACACGGAATACCGAAAGGTAGAGCATGAGTCATATAATTGATATGATGAACATGAAGATTGTTCGCCGATGAAACTACATCTTCTCTCGTGAAGATCGGACTTGGTGTAGTGGACTTGGTTCGTGTAATCACTAAGACAATGTGAGGGATGTTGTTTTGAGTGGGAGTTCACCTAGTTAGTTTAATAATTAAATTTGAACTCAATTTGTCATAAACTTAGTCTAAACTACTTGCAAATTGTTGTAGATTATGGCGACCCCTCCATCAATTTCAATGCGTTCCTAGAGAAAGAAAAGCTTAAAAATAATGGAAGCAATTTCACGGACTGGTTCCGTGGACTGAAGATCGTCCTCAGGGCTGGTCAGTTGACCTATGTGCTCGATGCACCGCTAGGTGACCCACCTGCAGATAATGCTACCGATGACGAAAAGAATGTTTTCGCCACTCGGAAGAATCATTACTCCACAGTTCAGTGTGCCATCCTGTACGGTTTAGAAGCGGAGCTCCAACAACGTTTTGAGCACCACGACCCGTTCGAGATCATTAAGGAGCTCAGGCTAATTTTTGAGACTCGCGCGGCCATGGAGAGCTATGAGGCCTCCGAGAAATTCTTTAACTGTAAGATGGAAGAAGGAAGCTCTGTTAGCGAGCACGTGCTCACCATGTCTGGGTACGCTAAGAAGCTCCAAGAGTTGGGAATATCGATTCCTAATGAATTGGGGATTCACCGTCTCCTTCAATCACTGCCACCAAGTTACAAGAACTTTGTGATGAACTACAACATGCACTGCATGAACAAGACGTTGCCTGAACTGTCGTCCATGCTGAAAACTGCTGAAGTGGAGATCAAGAAGGAGCAACAAGTGTTGATGGTCAATAAGACCACCAATTTCAAGAAACGGGGCAAGCCTAAGAACAAGGGCAACTTCAAGAAGGACGGCAAGAAAGCTGCCGCACCTGCTAAGAAGCCCAAGGCTGGTCCTAAACCTGAAACTGAGTGCTTCTACTGCAAGGGAGCTGGTCACTGGAAGCGTAACTGCCCCAAGTACCTGGCGGATCTGAAGAACGGCAACATCAAGAAGAAAGGTATATTTGATATATATGTTATAGATGTGTATCTTACTAGTAATCGTAGTAGTGCCTGGGTATTTGATACTGGTTCGGTTGCTCATATATGTAACTCGAAACAGGAGCTGCGGAATAAACAAAGACTGGCAAGAGATGAGGTGACGATGCACGTTGGAAATGGCTCCAAGGTTGATGTGATCGCCGTCGGCACGCTCCCTCTACATCTACCTTCGGGATTAGTTTTAAATTTAAATAATTGTTATTTGGTGCCTGCGTTAAGCATGAACATTATATCTGGATCCTGTTTATTGCGAGACGGTTACTCTTTTAAGTCTGAGAATAAAGGTTGTTCGATTTATATGAGTAATATCTTTTATGGTAATGCACCTGAGATGAATGGTTTATTCTTACTGAATCTCGATAGTAGTGATACACATGTTCACAACATAGATGCTAAACGAATTAAATTGAATGATAATTCTACATACATGTGGCACTGTCGTCTTGGTCACATTGGAGTGAAGCGTATGAAGAAACTCCATTCAGATGGACTTCTTGAATCACTTGATTTTGAATCACTTGAAAGATGCGAAGCATGTCTAATGGGAAAAATGACTAAGACTCCATTCTCTGGTACAATGGAGCGAGCTACAGACTTATTGGAAATAATACATACCGATGTGTGCGGTCCAATGAGTGTAGCATCGCCTGGTGGATATCTTTATGTTCTCACTTTCACGGATGACTTGAGTAGATATGGGTATGTCTACTTCATGAAACATAAGTCCGAAACTTTCGAGAAGTTTAAGGAATTTCAAAGTGAAGTGGAGAATCATCGTAACAAGAAGATTAAGTTTCTGTGTTCTGATCGTGGGGGTGAATATCTAAGTTACGAGTTTGGCATGCATTTAAAGAAATGTGGAATACTTTCACAGTTGACACCGCCGGGAACACCACAGCGTAATGGTGTGTCCGAACGTCGTAATCGAACTCTCTTAGATATGGTTCGGTCTATGATGTCTCTTATAGATTTACCGTTATCATTTTGGGGCTATGCATTAGAGACAGCCGCATTCACTTTAAATAGGGCACCATCTAAATCCGTTGAAACGACACCGTACGAATTGTGGTTTGGTAAGAAACCTAAGTTGTCGTTCCTTAAAGTTTGGGGTTGCGAAGCATACGTAAAGAAGTTACAACCTGATAAGCTAGAACCCAAAGCGGAGAAATGCGTCTTCATAGGATACCCTAAAGAAACAATTGGGTATACCTTCTATCATAGATCCGAAGGCAAAGTTTTTGTTGCAAAGAATGGATCCTTTCTTGAGAAGGAGTTTCTCTCGAAAGAAGTGACTGGAAGGAAAGTAGAACTCGATGAGGTTATTGAACCTTCTCTCGGATTTGAGAGTAGCGCAGCACCGGAAGATGTTTTGGTGCCGCCTGCACCAATTGAAGAGGAAGCTAATGATAATGATCATGAAACTTCGAACGAAGTTACTGCTGAACCTCGCAGATCAACGAGGATTCGTACCGTTCCTGATTGGTATGACTTTGCCTTGAACGTCATGTTGGTGGACAACGATGATGACCCTGCGATGTATGAAGAAGCTATGGTGAGCCCAGATTCCGACAAATGGCTAGAAGCCATGAAATCCGAAATGGGATCCATGTACAAATACCAAGTGTGGAGTTTGGTGGACTTACCGGATGGCCGTAAGGCTGTCGAGAACAAATGGATTTTCAAGAGAAAAACCAGATGCTGATGGTAATGTTACCGTCTATAAAGCTCGACTTGTCGCGAAAGGGTTCCGACAAATTCAAGGAGTTGACTATGATGAGACATTCTCACCAGTAGCGAAGCTAAAGTCTGTGAGGATTTTGTTAGCAATTGCTGCACATTTCGATTATGAGATTTGGCAGATGGATGTCAAAACGGCGTTCCTTAATGGTGACATTGAGGAAGAGTTGTATATGGTACAACCCAAGGGTTTTGTCGATCCTAAAGATGCTGACAAGGTATGCAAACTTCAGCGCTCCATTTATGGACTGAAGCAAGCATCCCGTAGTTGGAATCAACGTTTTGATAAAGTAATCAAAAACTTTGGATTTATACAAACTTATGGAGAAGCTTGTATTTACAAGAAAGTGAGTGGGAGCTCTGTAGCATTCCTAGTACTGTATGTAGATGACATATTGTTGATTGGGAATGATATAGTACTTCTTAATAGCATCAAAACCTATTCGAATAATAGTTTTTCAATGAAGGATCTTGGCGAAGCGGCATACATTCTAGGCATCAAGATTTATAGAGATAGATCAAGACGCCTAATAGGGCTTTCACAAAGTACATACTTGGACAAAGTTCTAAAGAAGTTTAGAATGGAAGATAGCAAGAAAGGGTTCGTGCCCATGTTGTCAGGTAAGACCTTGAGTAAAACTCAAAGTCCAGCTACGGCAGAAGATAGAGAGAAAATGAATAAAATTCCCTATGCCTCGGCCATAGGTTCTATCATGTATGCCATGCTGTGTACACGACCGGATATAGCACATGCTGTTAGTTTGACTAGCAGATATCAAAGTGATCCTGGAGAGGAACACTGGACAGCGGTCAAGAATATCCTAAAGTACCTAAATAGGACTAAGGATATGGTTCTTTCTTATGGAGGTGATGAACAGCTTGTTGTAAACGGTTACACCGATGCTAGTTGGAACACCGACCCGGATGACTCAAAGTCACAGTCGGGTTACGTATTTATTTTGAATGGTGCTGCAGTGAGCTGGAGGAGTGCGAAGCAAAGCGTTGTGGCGAAATCTTCAACTGAATCGGAATACATAGCTGCTTTGGAGGCTGCACAAGAAGCCGTTTGGATGAAGGAATTCATTACTGAACTCGGCATGGTTCCCAGTGCGTTGGACCCGATGGCCATCTACTGTGACAACACAGGTGCCATAGCTAATGCGCAGGAGCCAAGGTCACATAGCAAGCTGAAGCACATCAAGCTACGTTTCCACGCTATTCACGAGTATGTCCGAGATGGTGACATAAAGATTTGCAAAGTACACACTGATCTGAATGTGGCAGATCCGTTGACTAAACCTCTCCCTAGGGCAAAGCATGACCAACACCAGAACGCCATGGGTGTTCGGTATATTACCATGTAATCTAGATTATTGACTCTAGTGCAAGTGGGAGACTGTTGGAGATATGCCCAAGAGGCAATAATAAAAGTGATTATTATTATATCTTTGTGTTTATGATGAATGTTTACATGCCATGCTATAATTGTATTATTAGGAAACACTAATACATGTGTGTTTTGTAAACATATAAGAGTCCCTAGTAAGCCTCTTGTTGAACTAGCTTGTTGATTAATTGATGATCATGGTTTCCTGATCATGGACATTGGATGTGATTAATAACAAGGTTATATCATTAGGAGAATGATGTGATGGACACACACCCATAGTAAGCGTAGCATAAGATCAAGTCATTAAGTTCACATTGCTGTAAGCTTTCAATCACATAGTAACCTATTCCTTCGACCATGAGGTTATGTTAATCACCATCACCGAATGAATACTTTGATGACATCAAACGCCGCTTCATAACTGGGTGGTTATAAAAGTGTCATTGGGTATTCTGAAAGTATGTGTTGAAGCGCATGAACCAAGATTGGGATTTGTCCATCCATATGACGGATAGATATGCTCTGGGCCCTCTTGGTGGAATGTCATCTAGTTAGCTTGCAAGCATGTGACTAGGTCACAAGGGATGACATATCACGGAACGAGTAAAGAGTACTTGTCAGTAACGAGGTAGAACTAGGTATGGAGATACCGACGATCAAACCTCGGATAAGTATAGTATCGCGAGACAAAGGGAATTAGTTTCGTATGTAAATGGTTCAATCGATCGCGAAGTCATCGTTGAGTATGTGGGAGCCATTATGGATCTCCAGGTCCCGCTGATGGTTATTGATATGAGATGTGTCTCTATCATGTCTACATATTCGCGAACCGTAGGGTGACACACTTAAGGTTCGAAGTTGTTTTAAGTAGATATGGAATGTGCGTTGGAGACCGAATGTTGTTCGGAGTCTCGGATTGGATTCGGGACATCACGAGGAGATCCGGAATGGTCCGGAGAATAAGATTCATATATAGGAGATCATTTTATGAGATAGGAAATGTTCCGGAGTGTTTGTATGAGGATTCTAGAAGGTTTCGGAATGTTCCGGAAGGTTCTGGAAGATATCTTGGAGTTTGCTTGAAAATCAAGATAGGGATCAAGGAGTCCTGGTGGGTCAAGATACGGATTCGTGGGGGAGGAGGACTCCTCCCCCCACCTCCATCCCGCCGGCCTAGGGAGGAGAGGAGTCCTACAAGGACTCCCCTCCCCATGGCGCCATCCCCTCTTTAAATAGAGGGGCAGGGGGCGCCCCCTCCTCCCTTGCTCTCATAATCCCCAATCTCTGCCGCCTCTCTCCTCCACCATCTTCTGCACAGGCATAGGCGAAGCCCTGCAGAATTCTCTACTCCACCACCACCACCATGCCGTCGTGCTGCTGGGATTCCGTGGAGAAGATCTACTACCTCCGCTGCTCGCTGGAACGGGGAGAGGAAGGTCTGCTTCGACTCCGCACGTGTGACCGACTGCGGAAGCGCTGCCAAATTGTGGCACCGGAAGGATCGTCAACTTGACCAAGGGCGGAAGCACTGCTGGAACGCAACGCCGGAAGGATCGTCTACTTGACCGCGGGCGGAAGCGCTGCTGGAACGCGACGCCGGAAGGATCGTCCACACGATCTTGAGATCGGCAAGTGATCGACTACATCAACCACGAGATCTAATCTCGTTAACGCTTTCGGATCTGCGAGGGTTAGTTCCCATCTATCTCGTTGCTCATGTCTAATAGATTAGATCTTGGCTTTTATCTAGATTAGATCTAGGTTTTGTTCGTTCTTGCGGTAGAATTTTTTTTGTTTTCCATGCTACGAACCCATCACATATAGCTAAGGTTCAACAACCTTATCAAAGTTCTATTGTCCTCCCACTTAACTTTTCACGAAAAATTCCTTCTCAAGAAACTTGACGTTCCAAGCAACAAACTCTTTTGTCCTCGGTGTTATGGAGGAATTCCCAACAAACTCTTTGGGATAACCTACAAAGACGTGCTTATCCGACTTTGGTTGTAAACATTTTACATATGCATAGCATACCAAAACTTAAGAAAAGACAATTCGGGTTTTATCCCAAACCATAACTCATATGGTGTCATTTCAACAGATCACGATGGTGCTCTTTTCAGTGTAAAAGCGGTAGTATCTAAAGCTTTAATCCTTAAAACATAATGGCATTTATATAAATGACACCTTTGATTTTACCATGTCAAACAAGGTTTGATTTGATCCCTCGAACATACCATACTCCTATGGTTTATCGGGAAATGCAAATTCATGGAACAATTCCTAAGATCTTAGGTGGTTTGCTAAACCTGTAACTCAAATATCTTCCTTTATGATCAAATCATAAACTCTTTTATTTTCTTGTGACAATGATTTTTCATTTCATCTTGAAAGTCTTTGAACAATTTTCATACTTCTTCCTTATTAAGTAAATATATAGATATATTCACTCAAGTTTCTAGAGAAAGCATATGAAGCAAAAAGATCCATCGCATATGGCTACACATAATGGATTATATACATCAACATGCATATTATCCAATAAGTTAGTCATCCGTTCCTCTTTGGCATATGGACGGAGTTTCAATTATCTTGGGGGAAGTTTCACAAGTGTCAATTGATCAAAATCAAAAGACTCCAAAAATCCATCAACATGGAGTTTCTTTTGTAGGGGTTCCGCGCATGAAAACAATAAATTTTTACCCTACGCCCCTGAACCCCTGAAGCTTCCAGGACCTATCTATTACTAATATAGTAACGGAAGGGGCTTTTCAAGAACTTACCCTTGAAGACCGAAAAGCGTTGTCAACGCTCAGGAGAGCGTGGTTGATGTAGACGAGCCGAAAGCCGACCTCAAGGTTGTGATGAAGTCCTCGTGCTCCTTGGCTCCAACGACTTGAGTGCCTCAAGTGAGACACCTCGCGGGGAGTTACACATGTCCGGTGCCTGACGATGACTCCCGCTTCCCCGATCCAGCAGCAGTTGCGGAAGTAGAGCTGCCGGATCCAAATCCCGCAGCGCGACGGCGCTCCGCGGTGAAGATGTCTCCCGTTCGCGCAGTCCAGACTTGGGACCACGATCACGAGAGATAGAGGGGGAGGGAGAAAATATCAATTAGAGGTCCTCCCATAAGTAAGAAGACCTTTATTGATTATTGGTGTTTTTATTTGGCCAAATACCCCCACTATATATAGGGGGGAGGTACTACCTCCCTCAAAGTCCCGGGGTGGGACTAAAGGAGAGGAGGGTGAGGGGAGGCTGCCGACTAGCCCCTAGTGGGCCCTGCGCGTGGGGCTAGGCCCAGCCGGCTAGCCCCCTTGCCCCTTCTCCCTCTTTCCTTTCCCTAATGGGCCCTCTCCCTCCGAAAATTGGCCCATTAAGCCTTTGACCATTTAAATTGATTTTCTCTTTATTAAATAATTATGAATAAATGATTAAATCAATATTTAACATTCATTCACATATTGTTCAATCTCCGTGGCTATGAAACACCTTCCACCTCCACTCCGGACATCCTCCGTACTTACCGAAACCCTTCCGGTTTTCTCTCTACTATTGTTCGGCGATTCCACCGATCCTATAAACACTCTCTAAGCATCATCAAGCCCTTAAGCGTGATACCCCACGGTTCGGGAACACTCCAGACATGGTTGGGACACTCCTGCACCAATGATCGACAGAGGGACCTAGATGGCCATGTGACACTTGTGCGTTCCACGAAGATCTTTCGTCATTTGAACTGGGATAGTCGTGTCTTATTCCCTTTGTCTCTCGATACTTGCATTGCCTGAGATCTAATTAATGACATCACCATGTCGTGTTTAATCTCGTTACTGAACAACGCTACTTGACTCGTTCGGACAAGTGATATCCCTGTGATCAAATCACACGCTGCGCAGCTATTGGATATAACTTCTCCGAGTGGGCCCTTCGAGTATCTTCCTGTCACATGGACGGACAAATCCTGCTCTTGACATATATTTCCTCTACGGTTTCCTCCGAGTACCTGAACACACCTTTATAACCACTCTATTACCAAGTGGCGCTTGATGCTATCTAGGCACTCTCAGGAGACAGTGATTGATATAGTCTCACGGTCTAAGGAATAGTCTACGAGGATCCATTTCTAATCATCGTAACTTGAACTTCGTGACATGATCGGGTCACGATGTTTAGGTTGTGTATTGGTTCATCATCGACTCCATTTCCAACTAGCATAAATGCCACATGATCAGGAAACATGATCATCTGTTGACCAATGAACCAGTGACTAGAGTTTCACTGGGAACCCCTGGTTGTTTGAATATCACACGTGTATTGATGTTTCCACTCAATACTGTTATAGCATGATATAAAACTTAATCATAAACTATATGAAATATGATAATAGTCCGTATTACTATTTGTCTCTAGGGCATATTTCCAATAGTCTCCCACTTGCACTAGAGTACAAATGCACTAGCTGCATTTGTTCTCAATCATTGGCACCATATATCCGGTACCCTGAACATGCTTGCTCATGGAAGAGGTTGAGTCTTGGGTCTGTACTTTACAGTCCCAAATCCTTTGCTACTTACTAGTGTCACCTTGATTGACATTAATACTTTATCATCACTTGATAGCATCTGTGTGTATGCATCGTCGCTATGGCAGCAGAACGAGGCCTAATTCCAGGAGCCTACAGTGACTTTATATCAACCTCGAGGGCTTTCTCATGGGCACTATGCCCTGGGACACATCATTCTACGTTAAAAGCGAACTAGCCCCTCCATAACATTATACAACACTTTAGATGGTACCCTTATCTATTATTATAAATGTATTCATCGAAACACTAGTGCACTCTGTGCAACTTTTGATGTTTTGTTCACCTCGCTTCCAACTTGACTCTAATTAGTATCTACAGGAGTTTCCAACATATGCCCTTATAACATAACTCTTTATCTGCAGTTCTCTATTAGACACTGCGGACAAACTTAGCTCAACGTTCTGTGATTCGAACTTAATCACTTTCAAACGTTCCTTCTTGGATCATATATTATGTTAAGTTATCATCATGGTTTTCTAAGATAGAACCTATGTCTCAACATAGTGGATGACGATCATCCTTTTCTTTCTATCAACCATTGATGTTCAACTTAACACTATTCCTAATTTGAGTTATTAAGGACCAGTTCCTTAATTAACTTCTATTCTGAAACCCCTTTCAGAATCCCTTAAGGAATACTACATAATATCATAATACACCTATTATCAACTTCTACATCTTAGAAATCATTATTTATAAGTATTTGCGCTTTCATTCTTAACATACTTAAGAATTACTCCTATAAGCTCCCACTCAAAAATATGTCATTCACATATTGTTTTAGGAAGACTTTTATAGCTCCCACTCAATTTTATGCAGATTGCATATGTACTCACTATTTTGAACATCTTCAAATCCTTTGATCAAATATCAAATTTGGAGTTTTACTATGAGATACTAGTACTTCTACTAGTTTCAAATCCACTAGACATTTAGCACACTTGAATCAAATTCATTTGAATTTGTCCAATACTTGAAAAATTGTGCTTTTGTCATTCACCCCCTTTTTCACTATGGCTTTGCAGTCATTTGGGAAAATTCAAGTAACCCCTTTTACTTGTGAGATTCAGCAACTAATTGCTTTCTAATCTCAAGGGAATTTTGCTTTTAGGATTTCTCATAATTTAGTTTACCATTATTACCTTAGTAGTTCGTAGGTATGTCATATTCCAAGAATCACGACAAATGATTCACAAATATCTCCATACTAGATATGGATTACATTTTGAATCCTACTTCATGTAGTGAAAACACCAGTGGGGAAAACACAATGATCAATATCATTGACTCTTTCCTTCTGTGAAGAGAATCATTCAGGAACGATTGTCCGTTGCGCTTCTCAATACTCTGATGCAGGGTTTTGAATCCTCATTGTGTTTTACACTATCTTCCATTTGCTCCATAATCGAGAAATATCACTAAAAGTGAGCTTTCTCAAGAATGCACCAAAATCCAAGCAATACGAATTTTGCTTTCCTTTTGGTTTCATCTATGGATTTCGTATTCAAAGTTTCCAATGAATACTCTACAATGACTTATTCGTTATTGTTTTTGTTATATCGAATAACCCCAAAACTTTCACAAATTCAAATGGTTCACTATATTCAAATTGAGTTCTAACTATTTCTTAACTAATGGTCTCTACATCTACACTACAATGATTTATTTGGTGCCTTCTATTCACCCACTTTGATATCTAATATCACATTGTGATGCTTTGCATTTTGACGTTTCAAAACGCTTTGCAATTCACAATTTCTTGTATGCCATTCTTTATAAAGTCGAATTTCATTACTATTGATCAAATCATAGTAATTAGATTCTTATTTATATTTATACCCCTTTTGTTGATGAAACACTTTGATCAAATCAAATAGTTTCATATTCATGTTTCCTTTGGTAAACTACTTTACACATTTAAACAATCATTTAATGATAATCACCATTTTCGTTAAAACACAATACATCGAATATGTATTAACTTTTAACAATTCATTAAACACTTTGTATTCAAGTAATACACGGTGTTCAAGTTATTTTGCCGAACTTAGGCATGATTTATATGTGATAAGAAATCGAATGACTTTCACATATTATCATTATAACTTTGAATTTAAACAATGGTTTCATGCATTACTGAATATATCATTAAGTTGGGTATTTTAAGGCATTTTTAATGTTTTACAAATGTTCATGCATTATCAATTAGTTTCAAACGAACAAGGATAATTCACA
This sequence comes from Avena eriantha, assembly GCA_910589775.1. Classification (NCBI taxonomy): domain Eukaryota; kingdom Viridiplantae; phylum Streptophyta; class Magnoliopsida; order Poales; family Poaceae; genus Avena; species Avena eriantha. The sequence continues at coordinate 171,412,964 of OU342741.1, read as the reverse complement.
CAAAATCAAACAAGATATGAACACGAATAGAAATCATTCATAAAAGTAGAACAATTGTTTGTTACAAACTCATATGAATAACCGTCTCACAAAGTGTGAGACACACTAAAGAAGTTCACAATCTTTTGATCACAATAACTATCCAAAACATAAACTAAGTGATAAATGTCGAGGGAGAGTGTCGTCGACCATCATCATCATGCTCGCCGTCAACACGCAGCGTCACCTCCTCTCGAGCAAGCACCTCTCATGCAGAAGGACCTGTTTTCAGCAAAACAGAACAAGTATCAGATATACTTAACACTGCAAATGTGTTTGCAAGATTATAACATTTATAAAACTGTATATCAAATATATACCTTTGTCATCGATGACCTGAGCGACATCTGGTTCAACCAACACATTCCTGAGATGTGTTATGAACTAGTGGAACTCCATTGATTCCGCGTCGCCCCTCATTACGCAAGTCCTGACTTGTGCTTGGTAGCAGCGACCGCAGCACAACACCATTTGCAAAAGAGCCCGTCATCCAGATATCTAGGAAGTATGCAGGCCTCATGTACACATCATGCATGCGCTCACAAAGGTAGAACAATTGTTTGTTACAAACTCATATGAATAACCGTCTCACAAAGTGTGAGACACACTAAAGAAGTTCACAATCTTTTGATCACAATAACTATCCAAAACATAAACTAAGTGATAAATGTCGAGGGAGAGTGTCGTCGACCATCATCATCATGCTCGCCGTCAACACGCAGCGTAACCTCCTCTCGAGCAAGCACCTCTCATGCAGAAGGACCTGTTTTCAGCAAAACAGAACAAGTATCAGATATACTTAACACTGCAAATGTGTTTGCAAGATTATAACATTTATAAAACTGTATATCAAATATATACCTTTGTCATCGATGACCTGAGCGACATCTGGTTCAACCAACACATTCCTGAGATGTGTTATGAACTAGTGGAACTCCATTGATTCCGCGTCGCCCCTCATTACGCAAGTCCTGACTTGTGCTTGGTAGCAGCGACCGCAGCACAACACCATTTGCAAAAGAGCCCGTCATCCAGATATCTAGGAAGTATGCAGGCCTCATGTACACATCATGCATGCGCTCCAAGTGGTCGTCCAATGATGAGTTCTCCTCCATCTTAATGGAGAGGAAGTCTCCCATCAGCTCATGCTCCCATATGCGTGCTTGTTCCACGAAATGTGTCCTAAGCTGTAGCATCACCGAACGAGGGTTGACATCTCCCACGAAAGGCCACAACTCATCCACCATTCCGAAACACATGGTAACTGAAATGAAGGAGGCCATCTCACGGCGAAGATAGCGGTCTTTCCACTGTTCTAGGGTCTCTAGGTCAGTGGGCTGATCCAAATCCATCCCGTCGAGTATGTAGTCGACCATGTCATTCTCGCTAAGGAGAACGTGGAGACGTGCAACCCACATGGAGAAGTTTGATCCATCTAATCTGAGCTTCTCTCCTTCTAACCAATCAATCATCAACAGGAAAGGTGCCATCTACATTTATAATTGCAAAAGGAATTTAGACTAAGTTTACAATTAAATGAGTTAATAATAACTCCACTCAGAAACACCTATCCCCATATGGGTTCCTAGTGATACGACGACCCCTATCAGCCACATCTCTCACGATCATCACGGCCATCAATGTGGGTTCAAGGGTGGACACTAAATGTCAGTCACATCATTCATGTGACTCGTGCTCGATCTTTCGACCATCCGTGTTCCGAGGCCATGTCTATACATGCTAGGCTCACCAACTCAACATTAGTGTATTTGTTGTGCAACATGGCTTACACCCACTGTATGCGAACGTAGATATGTCTGACACCCGATCATCACGGCTTGCCTCATACTGAAGAACTTTCTTGGTGGTGCACACTAAGGGGGAACACAATCGTTGGTAATTTTAACAGGCATCATCTTATTAGGCTACCGTCGAGTATCTAATACTAGCACACAATAAGATATACAGACAATAACATTGAATGTAAATGCTATGTGATATGGTCCTTCACGTTGTGATCTCCATCCGCCATCACCAGGTTCCGGCGTCAGGGTTCCGGCGGCGTAGACACCAGGGTACCGGTGTCATTCCGACGTGGTAGTCCGTCATCTCCGTGACTATCTACTACCATGTAACAAAAGGTAATCACTTTACCTTTGCCACAACCATATCACAAAGCAACACCCCCCTGCAAAACAAAGTTTGACGCCTCTACTTTATCTTTGCATGTTTTACATGGCTGAATGGGCTTTCGCACACGAACCATTCTTACCTACGAACTTTCAGCACAACGCTGATTAAGTAGTTGTCTCTACTACACCCCTTTCGGGGCCCTCCATTGCAAATGGTATACCAACTAATGCGAGAGAGACAGACACCCCCTAAGCCACTTTATACGGTACAAGCCGTATGTCAAGCGTGGACCAGTCTCGCGAATGAACGCGTAAAGTCGGTTGGGGGCCGCTTCATCAAGCATTATTGCGGTATACACAAGTACACATGGGAGGGTAACAACTAAAAGATCAAGGCCCACACGCTACATCTCGTGTGTTCTACCCGTACTAGCATTACTACGCATAGATCTAGCTCTGATACCACTGTAGGGGTTCCGCGCATGAAAACAATAAAATTTTACCCTACGCCCCTGAACCCCTGAAGCTGCCAGGACGTATCTATTAGTAATACAGTAACGGGAGGGGATTTTCGTGAACTTACCCTTGAAGACCGAAATGTGTTGTCAACGCTCAGGGGAGCATGGTTGATGTAGACGAGCCGAAGCCGACCTCAAGGTCGTGATGAAGTCCTCGCGCTCCTTGGCTCCAACGACTTGAGTGCCTCAAGTGCGACACCTCGCGGGGAGTTACAGACGTCCGGTGCCTGACGATGACTCCTACTTCCCCGATCCAGCAGCAGTTGTGGAAGTAGAGCTCTCGGATCCGAATCCCGCAGCGCGACGGCGCTCCGCGGTGAAGATGTCTCCCGTTCGCGCAGTCTAGACTTGGGACCACGGTCATGAGAGATAGAGGGGGAGGGAGAAAATATCAATTAGAGGTCCTCCCAAAAGTGAGAAGACCTTTATTGATTATTGGTGTCTTTTATTTGGCCAAATACCCCCACTATATATAGGGGGAGGGGAGGTACTACCTCCCTCAAAGTCTCGGGGTGGGACTAAAAGAAGAGGAGGGGGAGGGGAGGCTGCTGGCCAGCCCCTAGTGGGCCCCGCGCGATGGGCTAGGCCCAGCCGGCTAGCCCCCTTGCCCCCTCTCCCTCTCTTCTTTCCCTAATGGACCCTCTCCCTCCGGAAATTGGCCCATTAAGCCTTTGACCATTTAAATTGATTTTCTCTTTATAAAATAATTATGAATAATGATTAAATCAATATTTAACATTCATTCACATATTATTCAATCTCCGTGGCTATGGAACACCTTCCACCTCCACTCCGGACATCCTCCGGACTTACCAAAACCCTTCCGGTTTTCTCTCTACTATTCTTCGGCGATTCCACCAATCTTATAAACACTCTCTAAGCATCATCAAGCCCTTAAGCGTGATACCTGATGACCCACAAGTATAGGGGGTGTATCATAGTATTTTCGAAAAGTAAGAGTGTCAAACCCAACGAGGAGTAGAAGGTGCTGGCTAGTGGTATGGATCAGGAATTCTCTGCAAATACTTAGCAAACGGAATTTTAGGGGTTTTTGATATAGCAAGTAAACAAAGTACGAGTAAATAAAAGACATTAGGAACAAATGCAGCAAGTGGCCCAATCCTTTATGCAGCAAAGGACAAGCCGGTTGTATTACTTAAGATGACCAAATATTCTCGAGGACACATGGGAAGACTGTCAAGTGCTTTCGCTTCATATAGTTGATTAATCCTCTTTAGCTTGCTAAGTGTTGTGTGGGTGAACATGTGCTAATATACCACCCCATCCAAGACTAATACATACTTGTGATTATACCCCTTGCAGACATCCGTAAGTACAAGAAAGTAATTAAGGTAGAAACCTAACCACAACTTTAAACTCTAAGACCCTTCCGTCCCTTGTGCAATGGTTTCCTAACGGGGGTTCAGGTTTCTGTCACTCCGGCAACCCCTACGATTAGTAGCCAAATACACAATGCATTCCCCTAGGCCCATATAGGTGAAGTGTCATGTAGTCGACGTTCACATGACACCACTAGAAGAAGTACACTACAACTTAAATAACAATCTATTGAATCTTTCTCAACACAACTCCACTACTAACAATAAGACTTCTCCCATGTCCTCAAAAACAAAACGAACTACTCACAAAACATCAAATGGATCATGATCAGAGATGGAATAATGATGTATAACAATCTGAACATGAACAATAATTCAATGGTTCACTCAATAGCATCAACTACAAAGAGTAATCAACACCGGGAAAGTTTCCCCTATGAACTATGCAAGATTCAACGCAATTGTTACAGCAATATGGAGATGGTGATGAGGGTGCTGATGGTGATGATGGTGATGATGATGATGATGATCCCAATGAAGTCCAGCTTGATGGTGGTGTTGATGGCGACGATCTCCCCTCTCTGGGAAGGAATTCCCCCGGCAGAAATCTGTCTACCGGAGAGATCTTTCTCTCTCGGTGTTTTCCACCCTGTAGAGGCGGCGGAATCTTTCTGTGGTTGCTCCCTGAGTCTTAGGGTTTCGGGAGGATGATATACGCCAGAGGGGAGAGGCTGGAGTGGGCCAGGGTGGCCACACCACCTCCTGGCGCGGCCTAGGGCTGCCCGTGCCATGGGGTGGTGTGGGCCCCCTGTGGCCCATCTCCACTCCGTCTTCTGGAAAAATAGGATTTTCCGTATATTTCCCCGGATTTTCTGATCTTCGCGAATTTTGCCTCCAAACAGCACCTTTTCCATCAGAATCCTGACTGCAACGGTCCATGCTCCAAAATTCATCAACCATGCAAAAATAGATGAAATAACATAAGTATCACCTCTCAGTACGAAATATATCAATGAATAATAGTGAATTAAGACATAGAATAGTGATGCAAAATGGACGTATCAACTCCCCCCAAGCTTAGACTTCGCTTGTCCCCAAGCGAAACTGAGCTCAATAAACATGGCCTCAGGTTTATGGAGTGAAGAGTCGATAAAAGAATACGGACAAGAAGCATCACATTCATCAAATACATAGATCATAATAGAAGACAACTCACTATTATATAACTCAACTTTTAATGAGTAAAGGAAACACAATAAAGATACATAAAGTGAATCAGAATTGGTAATGGCAAACTTAGCTCTTGGTCGAAGAATAGTTGATAATTTGCTGGAGTTCACAAATAGCTGGTTTTCAATGAAAGCTTTCAAAGTAGTAAACATCAAGATAAGAGCAATGTGCAAAACAAGGAACATAAGACATGATTGAATAAATCATCATATGAATGAATGAAACACAACAACTCAAAATACTTGCTGAGATAGAGAGGAAGTAGGTTTGCTGACTCAACTACAAAGTAAAAGAAAGGCCCTTCAAAGAGGGAAGCAGGGATTGCAAGTCTCATAAAGAGCTCCCAAAATTATGATACTTACTAGCTTTCAGCTCTCATTGCCCCTATCATAGGCATCTTTAGGTGATTAAGGTTAAAGTGATCAAATATGAGGATATGCATTGACAAGTTGTAAGTTGAGAATCTCATGTCCCTTGAATATGAGGGCCGCTCCTCATGCTACTCAAGTTTAGTCACCGGTAAGTTCTTGTCATCGTAAACATATGTGTATCATTGAGAACCGCCAACGGGGTACCCCTTGCCCGATGATACGATAGAATCCCCATATCAAAATGACAAGGCAAGCAGACAACAAGTATCTCAGCAATCTTCTTATTTACCATGGGAATATGCTGCTTTTTTATCTCTTTCCTCTTTTCATAAATCTCTTTTTTCTTTTCTTTTTTCTCTTTTTCTCAATCTCTATCTCTTTTTTTATAAGAAGAATGCTTCATAGATACTCGTTATGGTTACGCTGCAGGTTTCCACCATGTTAGCATGGATTAGACCAGCGGCCTAGGCGTTTCTCTAACACACATGCATAACTCCATGGACTTACAAGCTCCCCTTTCATTTCACACCGACGACATCCATAGACAAAAGAACATGATATCAACTAGGTACAAAGTACCAGTGCAATGTTGAAAGCGTTCCCCATGACAACATGGTTCTGCTAATCCACAACTTACAAAGCGCAAGCATATACGCAACATACGTGAGCACAATGGTTCAAGTTTATTAAGTGAAAGGAAGTAAAGTGTGCCATCAAGTTCGTGAGAGCTTTAATCACTAATTTTCACATAACAAGTTAATTTGGGAGGTAGATAAAACAAGAATTTACTTGGAATAGCAATAATGCTACTAGGTAGGTATGGTGGACACAAATGGCAAAGGTTTTGGTTTAAAGGAGGTGGATGCACGAGAAGAATACCCTCTCAGTACAGGTTTTTGGCTAGCAAGGCTGGGTAGCAAGTACAAGAGTTGAAGGAAGCAAACAAACATACAAATGATAAAGACAAACATGCAATCTTCCTTAGAAGCACAAAAGATCTTAACTATAGAATACTAAACTTATGAGCAAATCAAGAAAGAAAGACGATGAAATAAAAAAAATTAGAGTACCTTTATCTTTTTCATTCAATTCTCAAAAATATGTTGCTACTGACCGAGCCAGGTTTGCCAAAACCAACTAAATTAACTCAATGATCCCAAAGTGATACCAATACTAACAACAAGATCAATCATATAACCACTAATTGAAAACTAATATAAGCTATGCAAAAGAGTGAATGATAGAACTTCTCATTAATATTCCATAACGGCAACTCACACCAAGGGATACATATCTAATGAGAGAGGGGACACTTCCATAATGCAAACCATACTACATAATAACTCCTCTATTCATGATATGACTCTACTAATAAGGTAAAAAGATAGAAGATAGTGATATGATACCACGGCACTCCCCCAAGCTTGGAACAAACCAAGGGGATGCCAAACCTGATGATGAATTACTCCTTTGGTGGTGGTGGTATCCTATATATGAGCTCTCTGATAGGTTTCCCCAAGTCCTCAATCTCGAAGGTGAGACTACGAATAAGCTGCAAGTTTTTCTCAATGCGACTCATGATCATGTCATGTTGAGAATTCCAGCTCTTGCTATTCTTTCCCCACTCTTCCTCCTTGAAGTCTTCTTTTCTTGCATGGCTAGAACGAGGAAAATCCCAATTGGAGGGTATTTCCCTTTGGGCATATTCTCGTATTGATGCTCATGGATAAGGGTATGGAAAGGATTCTTGGTGCGTGGAGGAAGTGACCAGGGATCTGAACGGTGATGAGGAGGCTTCCCTCCAATTGACATGGTTATGGCAGGGTTTTCCACCACTCCAATGCTCGCAATGGTAGTGCCGGTGTGCTTTGCCTCCTCTTCGTCTTCACTCTTGATCTCCTTCTCCTTCCTAGGATCTTGGAGGTCTTCCTCCATGGGCTCCTTCCCTTTATCCTTGGCGGACACCATTGTGCTTCTAAGAGTTCAAAGAGTATGTCTTGATGATACATTGCAAATGTATCTATAATTTTTGATGTTCCATGCTTGGTTTTATCCACTTTCTTGTGTTTTGTCCACACTTTGGAGTACTTTTCATATGATTTCTTGGACTAACCTATTAACAAGAGCCACAGTGCTAGCTGCCTATTTTCTGCTGTTTTTGGTTCCAGGAAAGTCAGAAAATGAATATTCTCGGAATTGGACGGGACAAAAGCCAAAGTGCCTATTTTTCCAGAAGACTCTAGGATCTAGAATACGAGACGGAGGAGGGCCAGGGGCTGGCCACACCCCCCCCCCCCCCACCCCAGGCGCGGGCTAGGCCTGGCCGCACCAGGGCCTGGTGTGGTGGCCCCAGGCACCCCCTCGGTCTCCCTCTTCGCCTATAAGAAGCCTTCTGACCTAAAAACTTCGGGGGGTTCGACGTTTTTCCAGAAGGAGTCCCGCTCCGCCGCCACCACCAGATTCCACGAAATAGCACCAGAAACTCTGTTCTGGCACCCTGCCGGGACGGGGAATTGGAGGAGATCATCACCATCGCTCCTCCATCGACCATCCATGTTTCCCCCATCTATGAGTGAGTAATCCCCCGCTGTAGGCTATGGGGATGGTAGGGATTGGATGAGATCGTTCATGTAATGGCATCAGATTGTTAGGGCATGGTGCCTAGTATCTTTTATTAGTGCTTTATGACTTTGTTGCAACTTTGTTGTGCTTAGTGCTTGTCACTAGGGCCCGAGTGCCATGATCTCAGATCTGAACTTATTATTGATTCATTATGATAGTATTGTTCTTGGTCTTATCTATAAGTTGTATACACACGTCGTTGTCCGGAACCTATGGTCCCGAAGTGACAGAAATCGGGGTAGCCAGAAGGGAAAGGCTTTGATGTGAGGATCACATGTGTTCACGGAGTGTTAATGCTTTGCTCCGGTGCTCTATTAAAAGGAGCACCTTAATTGCCAGTAGTTCCCTAGAGGCCCCGCTACAAACGGGCTGGCAGGGCAAAAGATGTTGTGCAAGCTCTCATTGCGAGCACGTATGACTATATATGGAACACATGCCTAGGACTGTCTAGTACTTGGGTGCTTTATCTTATTTATCTGCAATTGCCCTATGTTCTGATTGCTATGTGAATTGTCTTGTCCATGCAATGCCCATTCATCCATCCCTATGCCTACCACACTCGAATCCCACTGTTTACTGCTTTTGTTACTACTTTCTTTGCTTTACTACTGCTGCTTCTTTACTATTCCTACTAAAAAACTGTTGCTACTGATAAACTGCTATGAGCAAGATTGTTTCTAGGTGCAGCTGAATTGACAACTCAGTTGTTAAGGATGATAAGTATTCTTTGGCTCCCCTTGTGTCGAATCAATAAATTGGGCTTCACTTCCCTCAAAAATACTGCGATACACCCCCTATACTTGTGGGTCATCAAGACTATTTTCTGGCGCCGTTGCCGGGGACCATAGCTTTATTTATCAAGTTCACCTGGATTCACTATTGTTCAAGCTAAGTTTATTTTCTCCTTGTTTGCTTGTTTCTTTATCAAAAATACAAAAAAAGTAGTTCCTACTCTAGTTGTTATTTTCATTGGTCTGTTATTGTCTTGCTTTATCATGCTTGTTGGCAATGGTTGGTTTCTTTGAAACTGAAGCTTATTGGCAAGGTGGGTTCATGGAAGATCAAAAATATTATTATAAGGAACACCGCTTGTCACAAAAAGGGAAACACTTATGGGAACAAATTGATAGATTGTATACCATTGCTAGAAACATGTGCTCTACTTATAATGTTACTTATTGCTGTGATGAGTCTTGTTGCAGAAAGAGGTATAAACACCTCCCTTTTCAATGTGAGTATAGTGATAATGATACCATATCTTCCTATGCTAAAGGAATTTATGAATTTTATGATGCGGAACAAATTGAAGAATTTATTGCTTGGAAGGGTGCTTTTGAACTTGCTAGTTTGTTTGAAAATATTGATGATTCACCTTACAAATATGAGGTGTATGGTATGCTTAAATTTTGCTTTGACAATTACAAGGATGAAAATGGCTATATTCTTGAGTATTTTAATAAATGCTTTCCACAAATGGAAGAGATTAATGCCTTGCAGGACCCTATGGAAGAGACTAATGCCTTGCAGGATCCTATGGAAGAAGAAATTGATGAACCTGAAATCTCATTAGATGAAAAAGAGGAGGAGAGTGATGAACAAAAGGAGGAAGAATGGATTAGCTACCCGTGCCTACCTTCTAATGAGAGTAACTCTTTATCCCTTACATTATTTGATTGTCCTCCATGCTTACTAAAGGAGGATGAATGTTATGTTCCTGAGGTTTCCTTTGAAAATGTTTATGATAAGGCTCTAGTGCTTGTAGATCATGAAAAGCATGCTTTATGTGATAGTTATATTGTTGAGTTTATTCATGAGGCTACTGAAAATTATTTTGAGAGAGGAAAATATGGTGGTAGGAGTTTTCATGGTATTGAAACACCTCTCTATGTGCTGAAAGTTTTGAAGTTACTCTTGTTTTATCTTCCTATGCCTGTCACTTTGTTCTTTGCAAATTTATTTGCTTACATGATTCCTATGCATAGGAAGTGGGTTAGACTTAAATGTGTTTTGAATTTGCTTCTTGATGCTCTCTTTTACTTTAACTCTTATTTCTTATGAGAGCATCCTCTCAAACTTTTATGCCTGAAGATGATAATATGTCTATTATTCTTGGGAGACCTTTTCTTAAATACTACAGGAGCTCTTATTAATTGTAATCAAGGGAAGGTGAGCTTCAATGAACAGATTGTCTATTTCCTCAAGAAGATTGAAAGTTGAATTCAATTGAACATGCTGAGGGCATTCAAGTTGGAGAAATATATTGTCCCATACGAAGAGAAAAATTTGAAACTATTATGATTGGGACCATTGCTATCAAGGTTGAGGTAACATAATCATTAGTGGGATACAAAGTTTTGTATCATATGGAATTGTTTTGGTAACAAGACCTGATCAGACTTGTTAACAAAAGGATTTCATTGAACAAAACAATGTTTTCACCGTGATTATCTTCGCTTACTTCTATTCTATCCATTTTAGTGTTTGCTTATGCCTAACTTAAAGGCGTTAAGGAAAAGTACTTGTTGGGAGATAACCCAAGAGTTTTAGATGATTCCTGGAAGTTATTACCTCTGTAATAACCTCTCCTTATCCTTTTTATTTGCTTTTTTTTGCCAAGAGTAACCTCTAACGAGAGAGAAGTAATGATTGGGAAAGTTGCTGTCCCGAAACAGATTTTTGTGCTTCACCGTAAAAATTCGTGAGAGATCTCTGTATGTCGGATTGAGCTGTACTTTTTTGTGATTCTTCCCCAGGTTGTTATCTAACTTTCGTTAGTTCAATACTTTTTTATTTAAGTAACAGAAGGTCTTCGAAAAAATTCGTCTTTACCTGCTGGTCTGTTTTGACAGATTTCTTCCATTTTCTGCATTTGCTTCTTGTGGGTTCCTTTTGAGTTATTTTGGGGAATTGAGATTTTTGAGGGAATTGCTACAGTATATAGTGTTCTAATGGAAGTTTATTTGGTGTTAGAACTGAACCTTAAGACTTATTATCTTGATTGCACTAATGTTGCTAATGAGATTGTGTGAAGTTTTGTATGAAGGAAAAATTTCAGGTGTATGGAAGGAATGAGTAATGAGATGAAGGATGGACTAAAGCTCAAGCTTGGAGATGCCACGCGTGTCACCCCAAGAAATATCCAAGAATTACAAGCGTCAAAGCTTGGGGATGCCCAAGGCATCCCCTTCTTCATCAATAAAAATCCCAGGTTTCTTCCAAACACTTCATTTTTATTATTTCAGGCACAATTGTATTTTTCTTGGAGCGTTTTATTTTTCGTTGTTGTTTTGGATTTTCATTTGCTTTGGTTTGCTTAGTTTTCTGAATAAATTGGTTGGACCCCCTCTTTCATACTTTGGTTTTCAAATAGTTTGATTTGGTTTGGAAAAGAGTAGGAAAACTCATACTTATGTGGTAAAAAGAGCTCGTTTTTGACTGTGGCCTATGCTTTGTCATGCCATGCTTGATATTGTTTTAGCTTTATACTTAGTATTCTTTGTTGTAGCATGACTTGTTATAAACAATTGAGATTGCTTCATGTGCGTTGGATGAATCATGCGTTGTTTTAGCATATTAAAGCATAGTATAGTGGTATTCTCCTTTGATGCTTTATTTTGGGTTGACTTGGCACATGCGCACACCATGTTATGACTATTTCAAGTCACCATAAGCCTTTATGATCCTTTAGTTTTCGACTTGTAGTATCACTTTATGTTTTGATCAATGATGTTTTGTCGCTCTGCATGATTATGGCCATTATTGTTCTCTTAGTTTGTCGCTCCCAGTCTTTTGCTAGCCTCCACAACCAAGTATGAGTTCCACTCATGCATCCAACTCCCTAAACCAAGTTATTCCAAAGAGTCCACCATACCTACCTACTATCTCATGCTATTCCAAGTATATTCATGCTTTTGTTTACCTTTCACTTGTTATGAGAAAACTAGTGATTAAAGCTCTCACAAACTTGATGGCACACTTTACTTTACTTGCCCTTAATAAACTTGAACCATTGTGTCATCTATGTTGTATATGCTTGCACTTATTTGTCGGGAATTAGCAGAACCATGTTTTCATGGGGAACGCTTTCAACATTGCACTTGGTACTTGTACCTAGTTGATATCATGCTCTTTTGTATATGGATGTCGTCGGTGTGAAATGAAAGGGGAGCTTGTAAGTCCATGGAGTTATGTATATGTGTTAGAGAAACGCCTGGGCCGCTGGTCTAATCCATGCTGACATGCTGGAAACCTGCAGCGTAACCATAATGAGCTGTCTATGAAGCATTCTTCTTATAAAAAAAGAGTCCTATATTGAGAAAAAAAGAGAAAAAAAAGATACTATGAAAAGAGGAAAGAGAGAAAAAAGCACCATATTCCCATGGTAAATAAGAAGAATGCTGAGATGCTCGTTGTCTGCTTGCCTTGTCATTTTGATATGGGGATTCTTCCGTATCATCGGGCAAGGGGTACCCCGTTGGCGGTTCTCAATGATACACAAGTACTTACAATGACAAGAACTTACCGGTGACTAAACTTGAGTAGCATGAGGAGCGGCCCTCGTATACAAGGGACATGAGATTTCTGACTTATACTTCGTCAAGCATGTACACCATAGTTTGTTCACTTTAACCTTAATCACTTCAAGATGCTTATGATAGGGGCAATGAGAGTTGAAAGCTATAAGTACCATAATTTTTGGAAGCTCTTTATGAGACTTGAATCCCTACTTCCTTCTATGAAGGCCCTTCTTCCACCAATATATTGAGTCTCCACCTTCTACCTTTATGCACCTACTTTGAGAGCATAGTGGCCATTCTTAGTTCTATGTGCATTGTCCCAAGACTAGTTGATTGATGCATAACTTGATATTGCTTGTTTCAAACTATTTGCAAATGTATCTATAATTTTTGATGTTCCATGCTTGGTTTTATCCACTTTCTTGTGTTTTGTCCACACTTTGGAGTACTTTTCATATGATTTCTTAGACTAACCTATTAACAAGAGCCACAGTGCCAGCTGCCTGTTTTCTGCTGTTTTTGGTTCCAGAAAAGTCAGAAAATGAATATTCTCGGAATTGGACGGGACAAAAGCCAAAGTGCCTATTTTTCCAGAAGACTCAAGGAGCCAGAATACGAGACGGAGGAGGGCCAGGGGCTGGCCACACCCCCCCAGGCGTGGGCTAGGCCTAGCCGCGCCAGGTCCTGGTGTGGTGGCCCCAGGCACCCCCTCGGTCTCCCTCTTCGCCTATAAGAAGCCTTCTGACCTAAAAACTTCGGGGGGTTCGACGTTTTTCCAGAAGGAGTCCCGCTCCACCGCCACCACCAGATTCCACGAAATAGCACCAGAAACTTTGTTCTGGCACCCTGCCGGGACGGGGAATTGGAGGAGATCATCACCATCGCTCCTCCATCGACCATCCATGTTTCCCCCATCTATGAGTGAGTAATCCCCCGCTGTAGGCTATGGGGATGGTAGGGATTGGATGAGATCGTTCATGTAATGGCATCAGATTGTTAGGGCATGGTGCCTAGTATCTTTTATTAGTGTTTTATGACTTTGTTGCAACTTTGTTGTTCTTAATGCTTGTCACTAGGGCCCGAGTGCCATGATCTCAGATCTGAACTTATTATTGATTCATTATGATAGTATTGTTCTTGGTCTTATCTACAAGTTGTATACACACGTCGTTGTCCGGAACCTATGGTCCCGAAGTGACAGAAATCGGGGTAGCCAGAAGGGAAAGGCTTTGATGTGAGGATCACATGTGTTCACGGAGTGTTAATGCTTTGCTCCGGTGCTCTATTAAAAGGAGCACCTTAATTGCCAGTAGTTCCCTAGAGGCCCCGCTGCAAACGGGCTGGCAGGACAAAAGATGTTGTGCAAGTTCTCATTGCGAGCACGTATGACTATATATGGAACACATGCCTAGGATTGTCTAGTACTTGGGTGCTTTATCTTCTGCAATTGCCCTATGTTCTGATTGCTATGTGAATTGTCTTGTCCATGCAACGCCCGTCCATCCATCTCTATGCCTACCGCACTCGAATCCCACTGTTTACTGCTTTTGTTACTACTTTCTTTGCTTTACTACTGCTGCTGCTTTACTATTCCTACTACAAAACTGTTGCTACTGATAAACTGTTGTGAGTAAGATTGTTTCCACGTGCAGCTCAATTGACAACTCAGTTGTTAAGGCTGATAAGTATTCTTTGGCTCCCCTTGTGTCGAATCAATAAATTGGTTTCACTTCCCTCGAAAATACTGCGATACACCCCCTATACTTGTGGCTCATCACCTGACAGAAACAGATCAAAACAAAAACACGACAAAAACACGATATATGGACCTCGAGGGATCCAGGGGGTTATATATTACGAAGTTTCATATCGAAAGGAAGTTACTGGGAGAAAACGAGTCGGAGGTGGAGTCCGGGGTGGACTCACCACCTGGTGGCGCGGCCAGGGGAGGGCCCGCGCCAAAGGGTTCCGTTTCCGTCCCTTTTTTGCTTCGTAGCTTTCCTTATTGACTGAAAACTGCAAAAATATAGTTGGATTGTATTTTTGCGGAACTTTTCTTACCAGAACCGTTACCTATTTGAACACGGACTCTGCAGGTCTCTGAATTTGGTATCTAGTAGATTCTTTCGGAGTCATCTCTTGAATATCATCGATATCTTCATCTTCATACACTTATTACTTGAGTCATAAAACCCTTCTCTTCCTTATTACACCATTATCTCCACTTCCTGGAAATTTCTTTCACACAAAACTTCACACAGTTCTCATTAGCAACATTAGTATATATGAAGTGATAAAACCTTTTGAGTCCAACTTCAACTGAAAACCATCAAAACAAAAGCTACTGAAACAACTCCTTCCGAAAACCCAAAAAGAATTCAAAAAGGAAATCGAATAAAGAAGCAAATGCAAGAGTGGCAAAATCTGTCAAAACAGACCAGCAGGTAAAGATCAATTTTTTAGAAAATCTTATGTTGCTCAAATAAAAAAGTGCAAAACTAACTAAAGTTAAATAAAAACCTGGGTCAGAAGCACAAAAAATTATAGCTCAATCTGACAGACAGAGGTCTCTCACGAATTTTTACGGTGAAGCACAAAAATCTGTTTCGGGACAGCAACTTCCCCAAATCTTACTTCTCTCTCATTAGAGGTTGATCTTGACACAAAAACCAAACAAAACGGATAAGGATTGGTTATTACCAAAGTAATAACTTCCAAGACTCAAAGAAACAAAAACAAACTGAAAGCAAAAATAAATTGGGTTGTCTCCCAAAAAGCTCTTTCTTTAAAGCCATCAAGATGGGCATGATAATTTTGAAGAAGCTCTCATAGGGATATGAATTGAAATGAAAGAGAGCATTAAGAAGAAAAAACACACACACATTTAAGTCTAACCCACTTTCTATGCAAGGTAATTTTGTAAACAAACAAGTTGTTGAAACCAGAGGCTACTTGCATAAGAAGGCAAAACAAGTGTAACATAAAAACTTTCAGCATAAAACGAGGAAACTTGATATTATTGAGATGTATAAGAACACTTTTTCCTCTTTCATAATAACTTTCAGTATCATGCATAAACTTAAAAATATAACTATCACAAGGACCGTCATAGCAATGATCACTTATTCTAACAGAAAACACAGGAATGCTAGCTCTCATAACACTACTTTGTGAAACAATATTAGAGGTATCCTTACAAAGGATAGGGTGTCCCTCTTTTTCGTATTTAGTAGCAAAGTCTTTTGCTATTATAGGTTCATCAACCATTTGTTTATCAGGTTCAACAGCTTTATTTGTACTTTCATTAACCATACTAGCTATCATAGAATGTTCATTTACCTTAACTGGAAAAGGCATTTTCTCAATATAAGGTTCAGGTAAAACATGATTAGCAGTATAAACTTCAGTATTTCTTGCAGGAACACTCTTAGCAATATCTTTATAAGGTTCATGATACTTATTCCACTTCTTTTTAGGCACTTCAATGTAGGAAGCAAAAGCCTTAAAGTAAGAAGCAATAGCTTGAGAATCTAGACCATAAGCATTTTTAATATTTTGAAAGTCATCAGTTCCCATAAAAGATTCAATGCATTCATAATCATAATTTATACCTGACTTTCGACCTTTGTCATTCTCCCAAGCTTCAGCATTGTCTTGAATACGGTCTAGAAGATCCCATTTAGCTTCTTCTTCCATGCGAGTGAATGATCCAGCACAAGAAGCATCTAATAAATCTTTATCATGTAGAGGGAGCCTTGCATAAAAGTTATTGATAATAATATTGTTGGGGAGCTCATGAGACATTTGAGCATTAGTAACTTCAATCTCCCCCAAGCTTGAGCTGTACTCTCTCCATCAAGAGGCCAAAAGTTATATATTTGATTCCGATCTTTATGAATCTCACTAGGAGGATAAAACTTTGAATAAAAGAGAGGCACTATTTCCTCCCATTCCAGAGCTTGACCATTCTTCAGTAGCTTATACCATTCCTCAGCTCTTCCTTTCAGTGATAATGAGAATAACTTCTTCTTAACTTGATCTGTAGTAATACCTGCACACTTGAACAACCCGCATAATTCGTGTATAAAGAGTAAATGATCACCAGGATGGACAGTTCCATCCCCAACATAGTAGTTATCCATAACACGATCAAGAATTCTTGTAGGTATTTTGAAAACATCATTCTCAGCAGGTGGTGGCTTATCTACTACCTTAGAAGTGGTAGTAGCATTACCAAATAAGAAACTCAGCGAATTATCCATTACGAAAATAAAGCAACTAATAGAAGTAAACAATACTCACAGTAGAAGTTTCCTTTACCAGTTCCACTCTCCAATAGCGCTTCACTCCCCGGCAACGGTGCCAGAAAATAGTCTTGATGACCCACAAGTATAGGGGGTGTATCATTTTTGATAAGTAAGAGTGTCGAACCCAACGAGGAGCAGAAGGTGCTGGCTAGTGGTATGGATCAGGAATTCTCTGCAAATACTTAGCAAATAGATTTTTAGGGGTTTTTGATATAGCAAGTAAACAAAGTACGAGTAAATAAAAGACAGTAGGAATAAATGCAGCAAGTGTCCCAATCCTTTATGCAGCAAAGGACAAGCCGGTTGTATTACTTAAGATGACCAAACGTTCTCGGGGACACATGGGAAGACTATCAAGTGCTTTCGCTTCATATAGTTGATTAATCCTCTTTAGCTTGCTAAGTGTTGTGTGGATGAACCTGTGCTAATGTACCGCCCCATCCAAGACTAATACATACTTGTGATTATACCCCTTGCAAACATCCGTAAGTACAAGAAAGTAATTAAGGTAGAAACCTAACCACAGCTTTAAACTCTAAGACCCTTACGTCCCTTGTGCAATTGTTTCCTAACGGGGGTTCAGATTTCTGTCACTCCGACAACCCCTAAGATTAGTAGCCAAATACACAATGCATTCCCCTAGGCCCATATAGGTGAAGTTTCATGTAGTCGACGTTCACATGACACCACTAGAAGAAGTACACCACAACTTAAATAACAATCTATTAAATCTTTGTCAACACAACTCCACTACTAACAACAAGACTTCTCCCATGTCCTCAAGAACAAAACGAACTACTCACAAGACATCATATGGATCATGATCAGAGATGGAATAATGATGTATAACAATCTGAACATAAACAATAATTCAATGGTTCACTCAATAGCATCAACTATAAAGAGTAATCAACACCGGGGAAGTTTCCCCTATGAACTATGCAAGATTCAACGCAATTGTTACAGCAATATGGAGATGGTGACGAGGGTGCTGATGGTGATGGTGGTGGTGGTGATGATGATGATCCCGATGAAGTCCAGCTTGATGGTGGTGTTGATGGTGACGATCTCCCCTCTCCGGGAAGGAATTCCCCCGGCAGAAATCTGTCTGCCGGAGAGATCTTTCTCTCTCGGTGTTTTCCGCCCCGCAGAGGCGGCAGAATCTTTCTGTGGTCGCTCCCCGAGTCTTAGGGTTACGGGAGGATGATATACGCCAGAGGGGAGAGGCTGGAGTGGGCTAGGGCGGCCACACCACCTCCTGGCGTGGCCTAGGGCTGCCCGCGCCAGGGGGTGGTGTGGGCCCCCTGTGGCCCATCTCCACTCCGTCTTCTGGCATTCTTAGTCTTCTGGAAAAATAGGATTTTCCGTATATTTTCCCGGATTTTCTGATCTTCGCGAATTTTGCCTCCAAACAGCACCTTTTCCATCAGAATCCTGACTGCAGCGGTCCATGTTCCAAAAGTCATCAACCATGCAAAAATAGATGAAATAACATAAGTATCACCTCTCAATATGAAATATATCAATGAATAATAGTGAATTAAGACATATAATAGTGATGCAAAATGGACGTATCAATACCCCACGGTTCAGGAACACTCCAGACATGGTCGGGACACTCCCGCACCAATGATCGACAGAGGGACCTGGATGGCCATGTGACCCCTATGTGTTCCACAAAGATCTTTTGTCGTTTGAACCTGGACAGTCGTCTCTTATTCCCTTTGTCTCTCGATACTTGCATTGCCCGAGATCTGATCAATGACATCACCATGTCGTGTTCAATCTCGTTACTAAAGAATGCTACTTGACTCGTTCCGACAAGTGATATCCATGTGATCAAATCACATGTTGCGCAGCTACTGGATATAACTTCTCCGAGTGGGCCCTTCGAGTATCTTCCCGTCACATGGACGGACAAATCCCGCTCTTGACATATATTGCCTCTACGGTTTCCTCTGAGTACCTGAACACACCTTTATAACCACTCTATTACCAAGTGGCGCTTGATGCTATCTAAGCACTCTCAGGAGACCGTGATTGATATAGTCTCACGGTCTAAGGAATAGTCTACGAGGATCCATTTCTAATCATCGTAACTTGAACTTCGTGACATGATCGGGTCACGATGTTTAGGTTGGGTATTGGTTTATCATCTCATTCTCGGAATGAGACAACTCCATTTCCAACTTGCATAAATGCCACATGATCAGGAAACATGATCATCTGTTGTCCAATGAACCAGTGACTATAGTTTCACTGGGAACCCCTGATTGTTTGTATATCACACGTGTATTGATGTTTCCACTCAATACAGTTATAGCATGATATAAAACTTAATCATAAACTATATGAAATATGATAATAGTCCTTATTACTATTTGTCTCTAGGGAATATTTCCAACATCTTCATGTTTACTTTCCAATATAATTCAAACAGCGATGTTACTTCATAAGTGATCTTCCAATCATTTGGTGTACGACATTTTAGCAATAATTTTTATGGATGTGATTTCTCCAACTAGACTTGTAAAAGTTCATCCATCCTTTATGGAATACGGTAATTATTTGAACAACCATTGTTCTTGTAATACTGGAAAAAAATAACAACTATTGAAACAAATCTTGAAGGCTAGGTTTGACGACAACAAAAACACAATAACACTTTATTTGTTTTCGATGAACATCATCACTTATTCTCTTGCCAGTTACTTAGGCCATTACAGTTCATGAATTGTGTTGTTCTGTATGACACTTCACACCATCCAATTCGGTATCTAATACCGGTATCCAATACCTCATAACCACATTGTTCAACAAGCAAGGAATACAGCCATAACATATCTTCTATATACCTAAGTTGGACATCTCCAACCTTTTCTTTTCTGCCAAATATTTTATAGATTCTCTTTCAACAATTCCTTTTCTTTTAAAATAATCTATCAACATCAATAGTGGTGTCATTCACATGACACATAGTACAAAGTGTATATAGTCAAATACTAATACCTTTGGACTTGCACTTTGAAGTGGATCGCCATCATCAAATATTTGGTGTTCTTTCAAAAATCCATTCTTTAGTAATCTATTAGTGTAGTAAACATTTTACTTACATCTTCTATTCATCCTTATCATGACAACTTTCATGATCAAGCTACTATAGCCTATAAGGAAGAATCGCGAGTATAATGTTAGTTCCCAAAAACTTTTTTGGAGATCCAGATGCCTAGCATCTCCATCCTTCACAAATTCTCATACAATATGAGAACATGTATTTTGCTAAATTATACTCTATCATAATGCAACCAAAAACATTGTTTCAGATATCACAATATCTTCCACACATGATGGTTTCTGAAACAATTTTTCAGCTCCTAGATAATCTTGATATTAAAACAACTTTTGAATATCAATAATCATGGAGGCAAACATGATACTTTAGATACTAACATTGGAATTCTTACTCTTGATTTAATACTACTTATTAAACTTCATGCAGTAGATAGAGTTTGCTGAAAGTTTGCAATAGGACTTATAAACTTTAAATTGACATTCAAAAACAATACGATACCAGTTCGTAAAGTAAATATCCAGAATTCTATAGTTCTGTTATCTCAATTAAAACTAAGCATAAGGTAGTGAATATATGCCAATGACTACAACAAATTATGAAAATTCACTTTGATTTAGTTTATGACAAATTGAGTTCGACTAATCCAAATTAGAAATGAACTCACACTCAAAAACGACATCCCTCGTGCCATTTTGGTGATTACATGAACCAAATCCACTACACCAAGTCCGATCATCACGTGAGTCGGTGTAGCTTCAAAGGCGAGCATCAATATGGGCATCACATCAACTATATGACTCATGCTTAACCTTTCGGTCCGTGTTCCGAGGCCATGTCTGTACATGCTAGGCTCGCCAAGTAAGAACCTTAGTACTCCTGTGTGTAAAACTGTCTTACACCGGGTGTATGAAAGCGTAGAGTCGAGTACACCCGATCATCACGTGATGTCTCAAAACACGATCCACAGAACGGTGCATACTTAAGGAAGAACACATTTTATCTTGGTATTTAAATGAGGGATCATCTTATAATGCTACTAAAACGCCAAACTAGCAATATAAGATGCAAACATCATATGTGTAAAGTGGAATGATATGGTCCATGCATTTGATCACTATCATGTGCATCGTGGTATGATATCTATCATTCCTTTGTGTGTAAGGCCAAGGTCTATGGAACTTACACGTTAGGTGTGTTGTAAGGGAATCTACCATACATCAGCTTACAACATTACCATATCATGACACTAGCCCAGCAACAATCTAAACTAGACGCCTCTAATTTATCCATTGCAAGTTTTACGTGGCTTAGGGCTTTCGAAGATAGAACCGGTCTTACCTACGAACATGGAACCACAATGATGATAACTAAGTTATTATCAACTCGTTGTAAATCAGATATTGACTATAGTAGGAGAGACAGACACCCGCCAGCCACTTATGCAAAACTAGTTGCATGTAAGTCGTGGAACCGGTCTCATGTGCGATGACATGTAAGGTTGGTCCGGGCCGCTTCATCCTACTATGCCACCAATATCCAAAATACATAGAAGATGCAATAACATGATCATCATCGCCCACATATAAACATATGTGTACTACCCATGCAAAGCACCTACACATAGATCATGCTCTAATACTACTGTTGGGTTCATAGCATAGAAAACAAAAAATTCCTACGATGGGAACTATACGCCAAGATCTGTCTACTAGATACAAGCAACGGGTGGGTATACATCCATGGAGAACTTACCCTCGAAGACAACAAAGCTTTGTTAACGAGATGGAACTCGTGGATGATGTAGTCGTACACTTGCCGATCTCAAGATCGTGATGAAGTCTAGCAGGTCCGGCTCCAGCACGTCCATCAGATCCAACTCCAGCAAGTCTAGCACCACCAAGTCCAGCACCGCAAAGCAGCGGTGCATCCGTGATCGCACATATGTACGGTACCCCGACAACCTCCGTCCCTCGCTCTAGCAAAGCAGCAGAAGCAGCAACTCTTTTCCAAATAAAGCTACCGGGAACATGTATCTCGCTAATCCGAGACCATGGGGAATAACTAGAGGGGGAGAGAGATCCTTCACAAGGAGGTGTGTGTTGTGAGGAGGAGAGGGGGGCCTTTTATAGGGAAGAGGTGGGGCAACCAAGGGCCATGGCATGGCAGCCATGGTGGTGCCCCCACCTCTTCCATCATTCATGTGGTGGATGCTCCACTCACATAAATATGCCTCCACTCACACTTCCACTCACATGCATTAAATTTCCACCAAATTTAATGCAAGCTCTCATTAAATAAAAATATTTTATTTATTTTATTCAGACTTTTTTCAATTACATTAATTAACAAACATTCACATAAAACCGCCTGCAACATTTCAATATCACATGCAGAAACAGTTTCTGCAATTTCACCCGAAACAATTCCGGTTTCCATCGAAATGATTCCAGTGCTTTCTTAAATCTTTATCTGAAACATATTTGCTCCAAATGGTGTCGGTATCCCTTAAGTGTGTCACCCTACGGTTCGCGAATAATGCATACATGATCGAGACCCCTCTCCGATCAATAATCAGCAGCGAGACCTGGAGATCCGTGCTGACTCCCACATATTCAATGATGACTCTTGTGATCTTGTGAACCTTTAACGTTGTAACTAAATCCCTTTGTCTCATGATACATTACATGTCCAAGATTCAATCATCGGCATCCAAATACCTAGTTTGATCTCGTTACCGACATGCACTCTTTTCTCGTTCCCGTGATATAACATTCTAGTGATCACATCACTTGCTTGCAAGCTATTTCAATGTGATATCACCGAGAGGGCCCAGAGTATATCTATCCTTCATCGGGATGGACAAATCCCACTCTTGACCCATGAGCCTCAACATAACACCTTCGTAGCACTGAACCCACCTTTATAGTCACCCTGTTACGGTGTGATGTTTGATGTTATCAAGATACTCTTCCGGTGTTAGTGATTAACATGATCTCATGGTCTAAGGACTAAAATTACTTCTTATGATGTTATAGCAATATAAACATAATTACTTTGATCGTAATGCTATACTTCGGATGAATGTTCATCACATCATTCCACAAATGTTGTGACCTCCTTATTAACAACATCCAATGTCCATGATCAGGAAACCTTGATCATCTTGTTAATCAACGAGCTAGTTTGTATGAGAGGCATCACTAGGAACTTTGTATTTTGTTTATTAAACACACATGTATTAACGTTTCCAATTAATACAATTATAGCATGCAAAATAAACATTTATCATAAACATGGAATAAGATAATAACCACTTTATTATTGCCTCTCGGGCATATTCCCTTCACAGGCAAGGGGTACCCCGTTGGCGGTTCTCTATGATACACATGTACTTACAATGACAAAAACTTACCTGTGACTAAAGTTGAGTAGCATGAGGAACGGTACTCGTAAGCAAGGGGCATGAGATTTTCAGCTTATAACTTGTCAAGCATATCCTCATATTTGTTTACTTTAACCTTAATCACCTAAAGATGCTTATGATAGAGGTAATGAAAGCTGAAAGCTAATAAGTACCATAATTTTTGGAAGCTCTTTATGACACTTGAAATCCCTGCTTCCCTCTGCGAAGGGCCTATCTTTTACTTTTTAGTTGAGTCAGTAAACATATTCCTTTCTATCTCAAGCAAGTATTTGAGTTGTTGTGTTTCATTCATTCATATGATGATTTATTCAATCATGTTTCTTATGCTCCTTGTTTTGCACATTGCTCTTATCTTAGTGAATATTACTTTGAAAGCTATCATTGAAAACTCCATTATGTTTGAACTCCTGCAAATTTTTAACCGTTCTTTCACCAAGAAAAACGTTTGCCATTACCAATTATGATTTAGTTTGTGTATCTTTATTGTGTTTCCTTTACCTATTGCAAGTTAAGTTATATAATAGTGAGTTGTTTTCTATTATGATTTGTGTATTGATGAATGTGATGCTTCTTGTCTGTATTCTTTTAACGACACTTTACTCCATAAACCTTAGGTCATGTTTATTGAGCTCAGTTTTCGCTTGGGGACAAGCAAAGTCTAAGCTTGGGGGAGTTGATACGTTCATTTTGCATCACTATTCTATATCATAATTTACTATTATTCATTGATATATTTCATATTAAGAGATGATACTTATGTTATTTCATCTACTTTTACATGGTTGATGACTTTTGGAGGATGGACCGCTGAAGTCAGAATTCTGATGGAAAAGCCACTATTTGGAGGCGAAATTCGCGAAGATCAGAAAATCCCGAAAAATATATGGAAAATCCTATTTTTCCAGAAGACGAAGGAAGCCAGAAGGGGGAGCGGAGATGGGCCATAGGGGGCCCACACCACCCCTGGCGCGGGCCACCCTAGGCCCCGCCACCAGGTGGTGTGGCCACCCTGGCCTACCTCTGGCTCTGCTCTTTGGCGTATATAATCCTCCCGAAACCCTAAGACTTGGGGAGCGACCACAGAAAGGTTTCGCCGCCTCTGCAGTGCAGAAACTACACAGAGAGAAAGAGCTCTCCTGCAGGTAGACATTTACCGGGGAAATTCCTTCCCGGAGTCGCCATCAACACCGTCATCGAACTGGACTTCATCGGGATCATCATCATCACCACCATCATCTCCACCAGTACCATCATCACCACTCCATACGGCTGTAACAATTGGGTTGAATCTTGCATAGTTCTTAGGGGAAACTTTCTTGGTGTTGATTATTTGTTGTAGTTGATGCTATTGAGTGGAACCATTGAATTATCGTTCATGTTCAGATTGTTACTTGTCATTATTTCATCTCTGATCTTGATCCATATGATGTCTTGTGAGTAGTTCGTTTAGTTCTTGAGGACATAGGAGAAGTCATGTTGTTAGTAGTGGATTTGTGTTGAGAAAGATTCAATGGTTTGATATTTAAGTTGTGGTGTTATTCTTCTAGTGGTGTCATGTGAACGTCAACTACATGATACTTCACCTTTATGGCCTAGGGGAATGCATTGTGTATTTGTCTACTAATCGTAGGGGTTGACGGAGTGACAGAAACCTGAACCCCCGTTAGGAAACCTTTGCAAAAGGGAGTGTAGGATCTCAAAGTTTAAGGATGTGGTTAGGTTTTTATCTTAATTACTTTCTTGTAGTTGCGAATGCTTGCAAGGGGTATAATCATAAGTATGTATTAGTCCTAGGAAGGTCAGTACATTAGCACATGTTCACCCACACAACACTTATCCAACCAAAGAAGATTTAATCAACTATATGAAGCGAAAGCACTTGAAAGTATTCCCATGTGTTCTCGAGAATGTTTGGTCATCTTAAGTAATACAACCGGCTTGTCCTTTGCTAAAAATAGGATTGGGCCACTTGCTGCATTTATTATTATTATCTTTTATTTACTTGTACTTTATTTATCTGCATTATCAAAAACCCCTAAAAATCCGTTTGCTAACTATTTACAGAGAATTCCTGCTCCAAGCCACTCGTCAACACCTTCTGCTCCTCGTTGGGTTCGACACTCTTACTTATCGAAAATACTGCGATACACCCCCGATACTTGAGGGTCATCATTAACCACTGGATTACCTAGATTATGATGTTCCCGTACGTTCAGATTTGAACTTGGATGGTTGCATCGGGACAGTTTCCATGAGATGGTCAAAGCAGTATGGGAAAGACCGGTACCGGGTAACAACCCAATCCAGAGGTGGAACAATAAAGTGTGTTTGAAACGCAAACACCTTGGGGGTTGGGCGTGTCACACACCTGGTATCCTTAAATAAATGACTATCATCTACTATTGATGACCTTGAAGCTATAGCAGAAAATCGTTTGTTAACTACGCATGAAATTGAGCCGAAAGTCAAGCGAATGCGGGGTTAGCACGACTGCTACGTGAAGAGGAACTCAAATGGTACCAACATTCGAAAGCCCAATTTATTTTGCATGGAGATTCGAATACTAGATGCTTCCATAGTGTTGCTAATAGCAGACACAAGAAGAAACTGATTTGATCTTTATCGCAATATGAGGGGACGATTGAGGGACATGAGCAGCTGAAATCTTACATTACAAATTACTACAAAAGTTTGTTTGGGGTACCTGAAGATGGTTCCATATATCTGGATGAATCCCAAACAAACGGTGTACCTCAGGTTTCTGTTGAGGAAAATGACCTATTGACGGCTCCCTATTCTCAGGACGAGGTCAAGAAGGCTGTTTTCCAGATGGAACATAACAAAGCCCCTGGTCCTGATGGTTTCCTAGCTGAGTTTTATCATCTTTTTGGGATGTTATCAAAACAGATCTTCTAGACATGTTCTGTGCTTTGCATGCTAGTCAATTAGATTTGTTTCGCTTGAACTTTGGAGAGTAATATTACTGCCTAAGATTAATGAAGCAGAACGGATTCAACAATATAGACCAATATATCTTCTTAATGTTAGTTTTAAGATTTTCACCAAAGTCACAACTATCAGATTAAACTCAGTGGCGGATCATGTAGTTCGTCCATCACAAACTGCCTTTATGCAAGGTCGCAACATACTTGACGGTGTTGTGACCTTACATGAAACAGTTCATGAACTGCATAGGAAAAAGTTAAATGAAGTAATTCTAAAAATTGACTTCGAGAAAGCCTATGATAAAGTCAAATGATCTTTTCTTCAATAGACCCTTAGAATGAAAGGTTTTTCATCTGAGTGGCAAGCGTTAATCAATAGCTTTGTGTCGGGAGGTAGTGTTACCATAAAAGTCAATGACGATGTTGGTAAATACTTCTAGACAAAAAAGTTTGAGACAGGGAGATCCATTATCACCAATGCTATTTAATATAGTGGCTGATATGCTTGCTATCATGATTGAGCGTGCCAAGTCTGATGGCCAAATTAAAGGAGTGATTCCCCATCTTGTAGATGGAGGTTTATCAATCCTTCAATATGACGATGACACAATTCTATTTATGAAACATGACCTAGAAAAAACGAAAATTCTGAAACTGATACTTTCAGCTTTTGAGCAACTCTCAGGGTTGAAAATTAATTTCCATAAAAGTGAATTGTTTTGTTTTGGTGAGGCCTGTGACGTAGTTAATCTCTATGCTGATCTCTTTGGATGTAGTTAGGGTGTTTTTCTGATTTGGTATTTGGGAATTCCGGTTCACTACCGGAGACTCACAAATGCTGAATGGAAAAGATTGTTGAGGAAAGATTACAACTAAGATTGAGCAGCTGGAAAGTTAAATTGCTCTCCATGCAGGGAAGATTGATTCAGTACTAAGTAATATGATACTGTATTTGTATCTTTTTTCCAACTACCAAAAGGAGTCTTACAGAGGTTAGATTATTTCCGATCACGATTCTTTTGGCAAAGAGATAATGAAAAGAAAAGGTATCGACTGGCTAAATGGAGTATACTTTGCCGCCCCAAAGATCAAGAATACAACCCTTCTTGGTAAATGGCTCTTCAAGTTATTAACTGAAGACGGGGTGTGGCAAACCCTACTTAAAAGAAAATATATTGGTTCAAGAGCATTGTCACAACTGGTCTGGAAACCAGGCGACTCTCACTTTTGGGCCGGTCTGATGGCAACGAAGAAAAATTTCTTCCGCTTTAGAACTATTTCTATTAAGGACGAGTCTCAAATAAGGTTCTGGGAGGATCAATGGCTGGGGAATACTACACTCCGTGAACAATATCCCGTATTGTATTCTATTGTCTGTTATAAGGATGAGACGATCTCCACTATGTTGGAATTATTTCCACCCAATGTGACTTTTAGATGCGATTTGATTGGAACCAGACTTGACTCTTGGATTGCATTGCTACATCGTCTAGCAAACATACAACTGTCACCTGGGCTAGACGAATGTCGATAGAACTTAAGTGAGAAAGGTTCTTTCTCTGTTAGTTCCTTATATAATGCGCTAGCCCAGCTAGTTATACCTGTTTTAGATAATAGGATGATTTGAAAAATGAAGATACCTCTAAAAAACAAAAAATTGCGTGGTATCTTCGTCGAGGGAATCCTATGTGTGTTTTTTGTCATGGGAATAAAAATAAAAAATTCCTTACAAAAGATAATCTTATTAAGCGAAATTGGCATGGGAATCCTATGTGTGTTTTTTTTGTCATCATAATGAAACAATCAAACACCTGTTTTTCTAATGCAATTTTGCTACATCTATATGGTCAGTTACCCAAGCAGCTTCGGGCTTGTATCCACCTAGTAGTACTGCCAACATTTTTGGGAATTGGTTATTAAGGATAGATAACAAGTTTAAGTTACTTCTTCCCGTTGGAACGATTGTCATTATATGGTCGCTATGGCTGTGTAGAAATGACAAAGTTTTTGATGATATAAATTGTTCTCTTCTGCGGGTTATTTACCGGTGTACCAGCACATTGCATTCTTGATAAGTCCTGCATCGTGCGGAGTATCACGACCTTTTTACGGAGGTGTGTACGCGGTTAGAGGATATGGCGCGAGATCTGTTTACCCGACATGGATGGCAGCATAATCTTCGGATTGGTCCTCCATCAACATCTTAGGCTTCTTACAATTTCTCAATTTGATATGTATTTCGTTTATTTATCTTTCTATTTGGACTTTCGAACTTGGACGACCGTGCGCATTCTAGTTATGCAGAGGCTGGGTGTAATGTTTAAACTTGTTAAGTAATAAAGCGTCTTTATCAAAAAAATATGTTTCACTTTCACCACCATGAATGTCTTGCATGCTCTTCCCATTCCAATTTGGATAATTTGTGAATTTTGATACTACTCCCTCAATGTCAAAATATAAGACGTTTTAGGATTCCATAATCAAATTCTGTCACGGTGACGAGATTTCCGCGTTTCCGAAACTGCCTCTCACTCACCATCGTTGTCTCACTTGTCTCGCGCGTCAACGAACATAGCACCACCCCTCTCTCTCCGATGCATCCGCTCCACCCGACCTAGACCGAGGCGGCCGGCAGAGCTCCCATGTTCCTCGGCTCCTCGCTGCCAGTGGGCCTTCTTTCCCCCGCCTTAACTCTCGGACCAGCGGTGCCCCTCCTCCTAGTTATCCGGTGGAGCTGCCCACAACGAGGGAGGCGGCAGCAACATGGAGGTGGCCAAAGTTCGCGTTTTTGATGCGCCGGCGTTGGACCTGCGTCCGCCGGCGCTTGATCTGGTCTCCCACGGCATGGACGCTGCGCTTCGTCCGCCCGGCAATTCTCTGGGCCGTCGTCGAGGCCCGGGAACGCGGGGCGAGGTGGTCTAGAACCAGATGAACGCAGAGCTGGAGGTGATCGATAACCACCGCCTCTACGGCGGCGTCTACTTCGCCGACCAGGAGGGCGTATACTACTACCTGCAGCTCTTCGACCGTACGCCAAATCAGGTGCCCACACTTTGCTCGAATTCTCGCTTTTAGAGTCACTCGTATGCGTGTAAGGTAAACTCTACAATTATTGATTGGTTGATCCCTCAGTATGATATCTAGGATGTCAAAACGTGTTTGCCATCAGGTTGCCTGAACCGTGTCCAAGATAGGCGTTACTAGGAATACTACGCATTAAATTTCTTGGCATTTTGGCTTGTCACAAAATCAGTAGTGTCAATAATTTTGCCCGAGACGAGTTTGCCATTGGGTTGCCTGAGTAGGTTCTCACTACTGATTTAATACTCCATAAACATCGGTAGCTTGCTGGAACCAGTAGCTGTTGTTCTAGGAAGCAAATATTCAGTAGGTTGCATTGAGTACCGGATAAAATTGGATGATGCATAAAGATCCAACTTATTAACTTTGCTGCTGCTGTCATGAGTTTCGGCACATGCCCTGTTCCAGTGATCTCTGTTAGTTTTGCAAAGATTGTACTGCTAGAGTATCTTAGTTTTGGATAGTACTAATCGACAGACTGATTAGTACTCCTGTTCATGAATGTAAAATATCTTTCACTACGGTATCTATTT
The DNA here is from genome assembly GCA_910589775.1 of Avena eriantha. Lineage (NCBI taxonomy): Eukaryota > Viridiplantae > Streptophyta > Magnoliopsida > Poales > Poaceae > Avena > Avena eriantha. The sequence continues at coordinate 171,382,832 of OU342741.1, read as the reverse complement.
GCATTACAGTACTGTGTTGTTGTAACTTGGAATTTTTACTAAAGTGAATTTGTTTCTTTCAAAAATGAAGTGTAATTGTTTAGTTCCCCACCTTTTTTAGATTTACTGGACCATAAACCATAGCTGGACTTGAAGTTTCAGTGACTAAGGTAGTGTATATGGAAATCACTATATTGGTAATCTGTCACTACTGACTGTATTCAAGAATCTTGCACTACTTGAGTAAAACTGTCAGTACTGGCTGTATTCAAGAAACTTGCTTGCACTCTCAAGTTAGCATTATCTATATTTTCATTTGACTTGTTCTGAAACTTGCTTGCACATACATTGCATTTGTGTGCCAAAATATATGAGTTGAAGTGATGGAGTAGACCATTTGCAACAAGGTAAACAAGTTTCCTTGCAGTAGATAAATTGCAGTAATTGGAAATTTTCAAACAAAAATTGTTTCTATAGATGAATAATTGTAGTAGATGAAAAATTGTTTCTTGGAGTACTTTTTGGTCTGTACTTGCTGGAGTAATTGTTTGCTTCTCTATTTGTTTCTCGAAAACTTTATTACTGCATATAACAACACTGAAGTTAGTGCAACACTTCATTTAATCAACTCATATCAACACTGAAAGGCAGTAAAAATAGCTTCATACAAATTCAGTTGAAAAGTGAGAATTTGTTTCTCCAAGCAATAAAGTAAAAGCATGCCATGTGTGCTTTAATCTGAGTACTTGCATGTTACAGTGAATAAGAAGTTTCATACCTGAAAGCACATCCAACTTTCCCTTAAGGTGCTTATATTGATTGTTTACATACATATTCGTTGCCTGAAAGTACTGAAACACTAATGAAAGATTCTGCCTATTAAACTGAACTTGAACAGTAGCACAAGTCACTTGAACAAGAGCAAGGTGTTTGACTGGACTTGAACACTACTTGGACAGTTGTTCATAGAGTTATTTGACAGTAGTATCAATATCACAGTGCCAATTATAGAAGAAACTTAATTTATGACCTACTTCAGCCCATTAAATTTAGCACAAGAAATTACTTTCTTGCAAGAGGAGTAAACACTTTCTTGCAAATGGAAAACAATTGCCAAATCAATGTTTTCTGATGGTTTATTTTCTCCCACATGATCCTCTATTTCACAATGGTTTTGGTCCATCTAGTTGCCTACAGGTTGATAATTTCTAGCCTTTGCTATCACATTACATTTACTCTAAAAGTGCAGATGCTTTGATCTGAATCATAGAGTTGCCTTCGGGTTGATTGCTCTCTGAAATGTTTAACTTTCTCTATTCTCTGCTCACATTCTGTTGACATGCCATCTATGTTGATTCTTGGAGTACCTCTAGAAGTGCAGTGCATGATTTTCCTATACTCTAAATATTGTTGCATGATTTCTGATTACTCTTGTGTGTCAGTACTCTTGGAACAAATTGCTATCGAATATCCACTTGTATTAGTGATACAATGTCAAATGTCAAATTTCAAATTAACACTTGCAATTTCAGTATACCTATCATGTTGAGATAAATCATCATCTTCTTCAGGTGGAGGAGTGCAATAGAGGTCCAAAATGGTGGTGCTATTCTTGCGAGATGTCGTGGCACTTGCCGTGGCATTGGAGATGCTTACGGAGATTAGGGGCTAGGTGCTTGCTTGAGATCAGAGTATGCTGGAGATCAGGTGCTTTCTAGGGCCGGAGGAGCTGCTAGGAGCAGAGGTGCTTGCTGAGGACGGAGGAGTCACCGGGGGCGGAGGAGCAGCGGGGAGCAGAGGAGCTGCTGGGGGGGCATGCTGCCAGGGAGGATGAGCTCACCGGGGGTGGAAGAGGAGCTGTGAGCAGAAGTGCTGCTGGGGACGGAGGTGCGGCCGGGAGGAGCTGCTGGGGGCAGGTGCTGCTGAGAGGAGGAGCAGCCGGGGACACGATCGAGGAAGACGACACCGGGAACGCGATTCAGATTAGACAAGGGTACCGATGTAATTTTGCTCGTTTTTCACCTGGTCGGAACAAACTCTAAAAAGTCTTATATTTTGACATGGAGGGAGTACTTGATCTAGTTTGTTCACATGTGATTGCTACTCTGCTACTGACTGCAGCAACAGATCCTGGGATCGTTCAAACAAACCGGTCTTCACCGACACAAGAAGCAAGTACGAGTACCGGCACGGTCAGAAGAGTCAGGAGCCGTCGCATCGTCGTTGATGGCATAGAAACGAAGCAGAATTACTGCAGGATCTGCGACATCTTCCGTGCTCCGAGGAGCTCCCACTGTGGCCATCTATGACAACTGCATCGACAAGTTCGATCACCACTTCCCATGGATAGGCAGTGTATTGGACTGGTAGGTGTCAAATGTAGATGCACAGTGGCAGCCTTATTATGTCGCCTCTTTGGCAGAATCCCTAATTATGTTGCCTGATCTTTTGTAGAGAAGCTACAGGTTCTACCTGCTGCTGATAGCCTTGGCGCTGGCGTTCTACATGTACACGCTTGTGTTCTCCGTAAGAAGAATCAGGGTGCAATTAGATACTACTTCCCGTCCAGGGGTTCTCGGTTTGCTGAGAAATTTGCCTGCGATGGTTGCTCTAGCAGCGTTCAGTTCCGTCATTGTCCGGCTCCTTGCTTGCCTCCTCGCCTACCATGTCTTCCTTGCAGCCAAGAACTTGTTTCGGGGAATTTCGTGTGGCATTCGCATGATTTATAACGTAGTGAGCTATTGATACCCTACATTTTGCTGCTGCAGACGAGCCATGAGAGGCACAAAGGGCGATATTGGAGCTCCCCTAGTCCTTATGACAGGGGAGTCATCAGAAACACCAAGGAGTGCCTGTTTGAGAAACTGCCTCCTCCCATAGTCAATTTCAGAGCCCTGGCCCAGCCGAACTTGATTGGATCAGCAACAAATTACATTGGCGCATTCACAATTCAATAAGAATCAGGGTGCTAGCGAGGAACTAGTGAAGCTAACCATAGAATCCAAGCGTTAAATATAGGGATGCAAGTGTGGCGTGTATTTTCAAATATCTGAGTCCCACAGTAAGGCACAATGGCCAATCGACACGCTGACAAGTGGGGTCCACCTCATTGGTACGCCGATGTGTAGTGGTGATTACATGACTTGGAGTTCTGTGATAAAATAGCATCTTCAGTTTGTAGCTTTATAACTACTCCTCTGTTGTAACAGTTCCATTTTTTCAACAAAATACACAATGTTTCATGAAATTTACTAATGTTTGGTTGACCTTGTTTTTTATGCGACCCCCCAGATGGAGTCGGGTACCATTATCGAGGATAACACAACAAATGTCATAAAAGTCTAATACAAACAAAAAAGTTGGAAGACGAGAAAGAAAATAAAGCTAAGACGGAGTAAGGGTGATCACGACCAGGGATAACCCCACACAAACACGCACATAATCCAAACGTTGAAATACTCAAGGAGAGAGATAACAGAACCTACCCTACCCTCTAAGATCAAACTAGCAGAACTTTTTCAACGATTAGGTTGATGAAGACGAGCGTCGATCCACGCAACAAGATTTATCAAGTCGCGAGAAGATGTATTATCCCACAGACGGATCCCACAATCTAGTGCTCTAAGCGTAGCACCTCCACCGATATCCACACATATGAGATCAATGGCACCATGTCGAGGTGTGATCAAGCACATGGTCGAAGGAGGAACATGTCGATGAAGAACCAGCAGCCCTTCCACAGTCCTGGCTAGATTAGATCTAACCGCTGGTAGAACTCTGTAGCTCTACCGCGTGATGGTGATGAAGATCTCTATGTGACGACAACGACAACGACACGAGAAGAAGAAGTAGAGCACCGAGAGGACGCGGCAGCTGACAGAGGAGGTGGATGGCGGTGTCCTGGCGTGGCGGGGGGCGACGGCGCGGCTTGTGTCTTGCCCCTGTACCTACCCCTCTTTAAATAGGTTCAAGGGCAGCCCCAGTAAGAGTAGAAGTAGAACTCGGAGTCCTAGTAGGAATCTCCTTTTCTCTCTCTCTCTCTCAAACACCAAAGGGGAGGGGAGTTGGAGTCAAACCCCAAATCCTCCACTCCCTTTCTCCTACCGCTGGCCTAGGAGGGGTTGGGGTATGATTCGAACCCCTCTCCCTCCTCTCGCGTGCGCCATTCCCTAGAGGCCCATGGGCCCCTTTGGTTCATGGTGCCACCTAGGGTTTTTACATTTTATTAGTTATTCCAAAATTATGAAAAATCCTGGACACCTCCGGATTGTTCAAGAACTTTCATAAATTAATCTGATGCATTCCCTTAGTGTGCGGAACCATTCTGAACACCTCTCAGCAATATCCCAGACTCCTCCGGTATATCCCGAAACCTTCCAAACTCACTTTGAAAATCACTTCATTCGCAAATCTTTAATCACACTCACATTCTAAATGTCATTATACTCTTAAGTGTGTGACCCTATGGGTTCGAATATATGCGGACATGTTTAGAACTTCATTCCTCTACAATGATCACCAATGGTACCTTGTTGCACATAGTGATCCCCTCATATATACACTTTAACAATGGTACCTTTACTGGAAGAAGCATCAATCCTTTCTTTGAAATAAGGAGATAACAAACCATGCCTCTATAAATTTGATCCAAGAGAGTGTCCGTCATCATAACTATCATCATTGGTCAAATTACCATCAATAACCTTCGTCTTTCCTCTATTTCCAGATTCTTCAGGGACTTGTTCACTCATAACTGGAGCATGTGAACCGAGTTGTTGTTCAACAGGAAAATAAGCACCATAAGCTCTTCTTGCACCACCCATAAATCCTCCCGGTGCATACTAAGGACCTCCATTCCTAGCATTATTAGTTATTTCCCTTTTAAGAGTGTCCTAGTTTTTGTTCATTAGGCATACCCTGATCATTCTGTTCATTGCTTACCAGAACATTATCACTAGCTGCTCTGCCTCTTGGAATTTCTCTGGTGAATTCAATGTCATAGAAGCTCATACCAATGTTGACATTGGGGACAATAGGTGGAACCAAAGACACATCCAGGTTCTCAATCTGAACCCTTACATAGTGAACATTGTTCAAACTATGCCTATCAATAGCAAGAGTTCTCCCAACTCAGCTACTAGCATATGCAGGAATACCTTTTACCTGCAACCAAGAAATATCCAATTTTCATTTTTCTCCATACCCAGGGAACCAATGGTCCACATTAATAGTGATATTCCTCACAATTTTCATCTTTGTTTTTCCAAAATGGATCCAGGCATCTATGTATCTAGGACTAGGAACTCTCATCAAGTCTTTGTTAGCAGAGATGGGTTTAGCATACCATCGTGATGTGCATCTGACTCCAACCCATTTATCAAATTCACCCTCTACATGTATTGCTGATACACTCCCTTACACAACATGGATCATAGCCTGACAAATTTCTTTATGAGGAGCAGAATTCCTGATATCAGTAATGATAAGGAAACCACTGTTTGGTACTACTGATGTTTGCAAGAGCACAGATCGTTTGTAGCTAGTTTCGAAGTTCAAATATCGATCCCACAGGGAGCCCAAAGGTAAGTGTTTATTGATGAAGTCTCTGTCACACCCGAAGTTGTCACAGGTCTTCGAGTGAATTGACTGCAAGTGTTGAAATAAGAATAGGGTTTTGATTAAATGCGATAAATTTAAATAAAACTAAAATATAAACTTCAGAAATATAAAGCATAAAAGTAAAGAACGACTTTGCTTGTTTATTGTTTCCTGCAGATGGCAAAAGAAGGCGCGGGGAGATTCAGTTCATGGTGATAGTGACTATGCTAGGTGGACGAGTGGTGAATGTAAAAATTATAATCTTATAGATATATGTGTAGGCGAGCAACCCATAATTAGCCGGAACTCTTCTTGGTAGATTTCATCCCAACTTCAATAATCCTACTAGCCTGCTACCAAAACCATGGTCAGACACTAGATGATTAATACTCTTCAGGTTGCTTAGCGATTAAGCTACTTGGATCGGACTAATGCAATAAGCATAGTGGTTACTCGTCATCCTCGAGTCAACTAGCTTTCCATTGATATCCTCGTGTCACCCGAGGGTCGCCGGTCCACTAGCGAACAAGATCTTATCTATGTAGAACAAAGTATCATGTTGTCTGGACCCTTAATTGGACAACAATCATTAGGCATCCCATAGATAGTCAAGCACACGTATTATAGTAATTAGAATCAATCACAAACTAATGGAAAATATATGAAGGCACATCACATCTCACCAATACCCTACATCTCCCACGCCCAAGGGAATTACTCACACATGAGAGAAGAACGGATCATCAATCTAATTGAATAAAGAGAATTCGTCTTTGTATTACCATGGAGATCCACAATAAGGAATAGAAAAATATCCAACATGATTCAAGATGGGAATAAACAATCTCAAACCCTAGTCTTGCAAGGTGGATAACCCTCTCTCTCTCAAGTACAAGTAGTGGCTATGAAGGTGTATTGGCTAGGAGGTCGAAGATCGTGGAGCGAGATGAAGAACGTCTTCTCCTTCTTGTCCGGATCTCTTCTTTCTTGAATGGTGTGGCGGCTACTGTGTTATGTTTTCATCCCTATTCCCTTCACGGAAGTTGTCCCTTTTGACAAGACAAAGGCGGCGGTAACTATACAGCGGGAACTATACGGCCAGAAAAATATTCCCGCCGTATAGTTGCTCATTAAAGCTTTTGTGAGCTCCCCTCGTGTGCTTCCAAAATGAGACTCGCTTGTTTTCTCCAGAATATTGTGTTTCTCTAGTTAAATCCTTCTGTTGATGTTCAGAACCTGAAACACATATTAAAAACCAAGTTTTCTTTGTGACCGAAGTATTAGCGTTAGATAAAGCCAGAAAATGATCAAATCAAGGAGAAAATCATCAAATAAAGCCATCAAAAAATGTGTCGAATCTCATAGCTATCAACTCCCCCAAGCTTAGATGTTGCTCGCCCTCGAGTGACAAGGAAATAAGGAAGAATAGCAGAGATTCGAAACTGAAAATAAAGGAACTCACAAATTTGAATTGGTGTCAAATTATTTTCTTCACAATCCCTGCAATCTCAAATATAATCATACAAGTATTCAGAAGATTGCACTGAGTCCACTTCCTAACCATGTATATCTTGTTAGCAAATAAATCATATGCCCAAGCAAGTGTTGAAAGTTTAGCTAGGAAAGTGAGACAAATTCTTTTGGTCACTCTCTTTATAGAGAGATGAAAACCTTTTGTTCCGTTGGTTTACCCAATTAAGAGTACTCGTGTAGGCATCAAAGCATGTAATTTAAGAACCCCTCATCTTCCTCCTCCTCGGGCTGGTGCTCGGCCAAGATCCCTGTCACTTGGTCCTTGGTGAGGATCCAAGTGTTCTTGTCCATAATTGAGAAGGCCTGGGGTCAGGGCAACTAAACCTGCTCACCCTGTACATCATCAAGATAACTGAATTGATATGCTCGGAGCCTCCGGTTAGCATGGTAAACACCAAGGAAGCCACAAGCAGTCAAATATTTGACGTCCATAAGTTTGGAGCCGTCAACAGGTTCCATGACAGGTAGTACAACGTTCAATGCATAGGCAAGGTGGTTACCAATCCACCAATGCGAATATCACCTTTCGTCTTGTTGCTTTGGTGGCGGAAGTGTTGGATGAGTAGAGCTGCAGGACTGGGGCTCTGCGGTGAAGTAGGGAAAAGAGACTTGGTGATCATTGCCATGTCCACATTGGCCATAGAGCCTGTGTCACCTCTCCCCAGTAGTGTGTTGGCGAGGAACAAAGCATATTAGCGAATGGTTGGGTTCTGAATGGTGGACATCTTCTGATAAAAGTGCCTGCCACCATTAACAGAAATAACCTCCCAAGTCGTTGTAGCACCCCAATTGTCTAACAATTGCAATGCTACTTGTCCTAGTAAGATATTGGCTACTTTATATATTATTGTTGCATCATAATTATATCATGCTCATGTCATCATGCCACCTTGAATTTGAGCATCATATAAAACTCCTTTTCTTTTGGTTCTTCTCTCATATGCATTGTTAATTGTATTTGCCTCTTGATATTGTATTTGTTTATTGATATATTGTTCAATGCCCAAGTTGAGTTGGGGGCATATCTTTTATTTCCATTCCACCCCCTTTCTCTTCCACCACCTTATAATTCCACCATCCCTTTAACAATGAGCTTGCATTTCTTTTCCTTTGATATTTTAATTCTAGCTCATGTAGTTTGGGGTGGATTAAATCCTCCAAATTCTTGTGCTTGGTTTATTTTCCATTTCTTGGAAATGCATAGGAATAATGCCATCCTAGTATTATTGTTGTCACAAAATAAATAATGGCATTATTATTTTTGCATGGGCCATGCAAGCTTCTCCACCACCTTTTTACTCCATTGGTTTATCTTTGGTTTTAATGGATCCTATCTTTGTGAAAACATCTCCTACCACTCCACCATTCTCATGGGCTCATATATAACTTTCTTCTTAATTTTTATTCTCCATGCATGAACCATATGAGGCCTAGTCCCCCATTTCCTTTCTTTTTCTTTTCTTGCCATTCTCTTCCACTTCATCTCATGTTAACTCCTAGCATTCCTCATGATCCACTTGGGGGGTGATCTTTTGCTCAAGCTTTAAAAATCTAAACCCTAAGCAAACTTACACCTAGTTCCTCTTTCTAATTTTTCCTAACCCTAATTCTCCTAAACCCTAACTCCACTTACCTCTCTCTCTCTCACACCCCTCTCTCTCTAGCATGACCACCTGGCCACCCTCTCCCTGGCCCACACCAAGCCACCCCAAACCTAGACAAACCCTAACCCGAGCCATGCCCCATCTAACCCTAGCCGAGCTACCCCTCCCTCTCTTCTCTCTTCCTGACCCGAGGGCCCCTCCAGCCGAGCCCCCTGCCTGTCCCTCTCTCCCGTCCCTGGTCCACCTGCAGCCCTAGGTCCAGCCCTAGTCGGCCGAGCACGTGCTCGAGGAGAAAGGAGAGAAAAGGTGGCACCGAGGCCACCTTTATCTCTGCCGTGCCCCGCCTGCCTTCCTCCTCTCTTCCTCTCGCTTTTCCTCCCTCCCCACGCCTCTCCTGTGTCCCCAGACCCACCCCAGAGCCGCCCTCTTCTTCCCCTTCCTCCGCTCCGACCACAGCTCCTGCCGCCGGTCGCCGCCAGCACCCACCTCGCCCCGTCGTTCCAGCCGAGCAACTCGACCTGGAGGTGGCCTGGAAGCTCGAGGAGGCTCCCCCACGATGCCCTGTACACGCTGACGCGAAGGAGGAAGTCCCAGCACCGCCAGTCCCTCGCCGCACTGCAGCAAACCCTAGATCCGGGGCGCCAGCGATCTTGTCGCTCCGCTGCTCCTCACGCCGATCTGAGCCTGTCGTCGAGCCCGCGGTGAACATCTCTTCCCCTCTGACACGGTCCGCCTCGCCGTACCGCCCTAGCGCCGCCGATCGTTTCCTCGAACGCCCGCCGCGCGCCAGAGCTCTCCGTCATCTGTAGCCTCCCCGCGCCGCACAGCCCCTTAACTAGCCCGCGCCCACCTCCCTGTCAACTACCCGAGTCAGCCGCACTGGCTAGCCCCTCCGCGCACACTCCCGCGACCCGGGATCGAACCCCCGCTCGCGCCGCGCGCCAATTTTCCTCGCCAGACGACGAAGAAGAGAAACAGTACCCGGGCGGTGGTCATCTTACAAAAAGCCCCCCACCTTTTTGATTCCTGCAACCCGCGCTCCGAGAGACCCCACCCGTCAGCTGCTCTGGTAGGATTGCAGAAAACCCCTCGGCTTTTCCCGGTCGCAACCCGCGCTCCAGCCCCAGCCCCACCTGTCAGCCCCTGTCTTCCTCACCGCTGTCACGTGGGCCAGCGTCAGCTGTCCCCACCCCGCAGTCTCAGTGGCTCACCCAGCCCGCGGTGAAAGACGTTTTTCCCTGCGCGTGGCCCAGACAGCGCAAAGGCCCACCTGTCAGTGTCTGGGGTTGATTTCGCCTGGGTGACAAAAGTAATTCCGGCTGTCTGTTTTTACTTAAACATTTTCCAAATTGTTTTAAATTCAAATTCAATTCAGATTCAAATAATTTTTAAAATACAAATCCAAATAATACATATAATATATGTTTTGGAATCAGAAAAATGTGAGAAATTCAAATATGCAATTCAAAATAATGTTTGAACACTTTAAAATTTCGAGATGATTAAAATTACAATAAAATGCCCTTTTTCTTAATTAATTAATAACTTTTGTTTTATAATTCCAAATTAGACAAATAATATGTCTAAATCGATCAGCGCGACGGGCCCGTTCTAATTACGCAGTCCTTGTTCTGAATTGAAGCATGCATCATGCCACTATTAGAAGTCTGAACTGTTTATGACAATAAAACTTGGTTAAATAAATAATAGCATGCTTTATTTCTTGTATCCACACCTCACCTTTGCCATGCTACTTTACTGCCATGCAAATTGTGCATCATTCATCATGGCATGCTTGTTTGCTTGTTGCATTTTAATTCATATGCTTGTGCACTTTATTTATGTTGGCCCTTGTTTGTTTGGTTCTTCTTCGAATAGACGTCCAGCAGGAGAATTACCAGGAATCACAGGAGTATTATCCAGATCCATCTCTCGCTTCAACTGAGCTGCCAGGCAAGCACTACCACATGCTTGCATACATACAGTACCTATTGCCTCTATCTTATTCTTGCATCATGGAGTCGTGATTGCATTAAATTGAATCCCAAGTACTACGTGACCTTTACTTTTAAACCACACCAAGCTTGTTCCGGTCCCATGAGCCATTACTACATGAGTTGTTTGAGCCATTCGAGTCGTAGAAAAGCATGTGTAGGGTATGTGAGTGTCTGATGAATAACGAGGTACCTAAACAACTTAACCTGGGTAGTAATGGGATAACTAATGAAAGAGGCACCGGTGGGCAATATCTGCTATTTGGTTTTTCCTGCTCACTTGTGTCCCGTAGGACCCCGAGTACTTGATTCCTGTTCCTTGTTTATTCGCACTATCCACATCCGGGAGGCCTTATGGACCCCCCTGAGCCAGAGCTTGATTCATTCTTATTTCTTGGGGCCACAATTAGTTTGGGGCTTTATTACTATTATGTACTTATGCCATGTTACTGCTTTATTTAAGATTGTGCGTGGAGCACCTGTACTGTTTTGGATCGTGACACGTTTTCGCTGTATCGACAAGCCTAGTCACTTTTTCGGGTTCCCAGTCATTTACCGCCGTCCACACAAACCTTGGGTCCGTCTCGGAGCCGGCCAACTTCGTTGCGGGTAGCTTAATGGGGTGGCCCCTGAAATATTTCTGAATCCTGTGATTGCTTTGTCGTGAATGCCTCGTTGGGTTTTGATTTGGTTTTACCGAGGTTGATCGAGTGCGTGTTGCTGTTCGTGCACCCCTGCAGGGTAAATCTTTCTGAAAGCCGTGTCCGCGGTTATGGACGACTTGGAGCACAGTTTCTCGATCATAGACAAGTATAACTAAAGTACCGCTTTTAATTTGACTATGTACTTGACTAGTAAATAGTGCAGTACTCATGGAATGGTTAATAAAACTGCCAACGGATGATGGGGGTTGTTCGTCCGCTTCCTCGTTGGTAAGCGAGGAGGAGGATGGATCTGATAATTATACTGTTATAACTGTTGTTCTTAATTCACGGACTTCCGTCTATCATTGGTTAGGCGGAAGGTTAGCGAGTATCTGTAGAATTGTTAGGTATTATCTTTTGCTGCAATTGCGTCACCCCAGGTTGTGTCCCCTTTAGTGGCATAAAGACTTGCTGAGTACCCCTAGGGTCTCACATGATAAATTGTTTGATTCAGATGAACAGGTGTACCCGCAAGATGGATACTGGGTGGAAGAGACAGATGATGTTGGCAACGATCATTCGGTGTAGAGATTCTGGGAACGGGAATCCGTGTGATCTGTGGGCGGGATGTGTTTATTTATGGGGCATCTTATGCCAATTTTCTTCTTATCCGTACTCGGATCTTGTTTTCCGCTTCCGCCTGATACTCTGATGTGTGATGTATGAGGAGCTATTCTAAATTATTATATCTATCTAGGACATTTGGATCTTGCCGTATGGCGTTGCTATATTTCTATTTCTTTTAGATGGAATGGCTCTGAGGACTGTTGTATGTGGCTTGCATACATACTCATTTGTGTATGTAGTTGATCCCTTCGCCTGCCGATTACGCCGCTCGTTCTTGTCCCGTTGTCTGAAAGTGGTTAGGACGGCTGAAAGGTCTACCGTGAGTGGCCCTGGGCCCCACCGTACTATTTTAACCACTTTCGTTCATCCAGGCATTAACTAAGAGCGTAATTCACCGAGGTAGTTACAGTCGTTCCACTTGTGATGCTATAGAGGTTAGTAACATTGGGCTCCCAAGTATGAGGGAGGCTAAAAGCATTGCAAAATTGTACGAAATTTATTTCATAGTGCTGCTGGTTCATGGTGAAGCTGATCGTGCACCTGTTACATTTCTCCTTGTGGTCGTCGTAGAAGGAGGCAAGGAACTCGTGGTTGAGTTCGGCATATGTGTCGTGGCTTGCAAAGCTAATTACCGCCAACCCCGACCTGCTGTACATGAGGTCGAAGTCCTCCTTCAACCCTGCCGTGGTGAGAAAGTTGTGGTCGGCCCAACATGTGGGCAGCACCCTCCTCGATGAGACAATGTCCAACTTGGAGTTGCGCAGAGCTCGGGACCTCGAGCTTGAGCCCTCACCATGTTGGCGCTTGCTCGAACGAAAGAGGTTGCCGATTTTGTTCATCGTGATGCACTGAAAAATTTCACCAATAAACTTTAGGCATATAGTTTCTATATGATATATGAACGATTCTACGTGGAAAAATTCAATCCTTACGTGAGAAATTAATAGAAAAAACAAAATAAGCTTGAGTTCATCCACTAGATCAATGTGAGAGTTTCAACCATGGAAATCTGAAAACAAAGCATGGATAGGGAGAGAAACATACCGATCTGTTGATTCCCCCACTCAAACGAACGAAATCCGCGAAGAATCAAGAGTTCTAGGTGAATTTTGAGAGGTTTGGAGAGAGAATATGGGAGAAATAATAAGGAGAGGAAGAAGACCTAGCCACTCCGGTGCGATTAAATGGTCGCGCCGACCTATACGGCCGGAACTATACAGGCGGGTGATGTTGCTCCACCCGTATAGTTGCGGCGGCGTCTCCAACTAGGGTTTCTTTATACCGAAAACACCTATACGGGCACAACTTTACGAGCGGATCACAATGATCCTGCCATACAGTTGGTCATTAAACCGTCTGCCTCTCGAGATAGATTTATAAAACTAGCATCGATATATATACGACCAGAACTATACGGCCGGAATTTTTATTCCCGCCGTATAATTGGTCGTTAAACTCTCGGTACGTTTGGGATGAAATTCTACGAAGGCATCGATATCTATACGACCGGAGCTATATGGCCGGAATTTTGATTCCCGCCATATAGTTGGTCCTTAAACTCTAATTACCTTTGGGATGAAATTCTACGAAGGCATCGATATCTATACGAACGGAGCTATATGGCCGGAATTTTTATTCCTGCCGTATAGTTGGTCGTTAAACTCTCAGTACCTTTGGGATGAAATTCTACGAAGGCATCGATATCTATACGACCGGAACTATACGGCCGGAATTTTTATTCTCGATGTATAGTTGGTCGTTAAACTCTCTGTGCCTTCGAGGAAAAATTGTTGATGGCAAAGATAACTATACGATCGGAGCTATACGGCCAGAATTTTTATTCCCGCCGTATAGTTGGTCCTTAAACCATTAGTAATCATCAAAAAATTCTATTTCTTCGAGGATACCTTCTTATCCCATAACTTAGCGAAATACCTAGTTTTTAACAGAAAAATGACAGTAAAAACTGTTGACCAACATTAACATATTAAAAGCGAAATTTTATCTTCTGTAATAGAAAACTCAAACTTTTATTCTTATTATTATTCTCTACTTATTCAATCGATGTTTCTACTAATTTTTGACAGCTGCATCTTCACGGGCATGCTTTCGCAAAAATGTTTGTGAAAAAGTGGTAGGAATACGATGAACTTCTTATTCTCTATTCTACTAAATTGACGAAAATGGGTTGACTCCCATTAAGCATTTATTAAGAATGGTTGAATAACTCAACCTCTTCTCTCTTCTCGAATTATTACCTTTGGTTGCCCCTCATCAATGGCACTTACCACATGAACTCATTTTGCCTGTGGAACATATCTTTCTCCTGCTTCTAGCTTCTTTGGAAAACACGGGATGATTTTAGCATCATAGACATTGAAAATTATCTTCCCTTCTGCACAATCTACTGATGCACCTGCAGTACTGAGGAAGGGTCTCCCAAGTATTATAGATAGTCTTTCATCTTCTGGCATTTCAAGAATAATAAAATTAGTGGGAATAACATATTCATCTATCCTAATTAAGACATCCTCAATCATGCCAACAGGTTGTTTAGTGGACTTGTCAGCCATCTGTAAAGTGATAGTAGTAGGATAATACTCCCCTAATCCTAACCTTTTATAGAGGGAGTATGGCATTACACTAACTCCTGCTCCTAAATCACACAAGGCATTGTGAACATCAGTTTTACCTATTGAGCATCAAATAGTTGGTATTCCGGGATATCCATACTTAGACAATAGCTTCCCATTAGCAGGATAGCTAGTTACCATGGCAACATTTTTAGTTATTTCTTTCTTTATACTAAGAATATCACGGAGGAATTTACCATAGGTAGGAACTTTGATTGCATCCGCAAATGAAATTTCCAGACGAAGGTTACTAAGTGCCTTTGTAAAAGAATTATAAATTACCTAATCCGGTGCTTTCTTTTTTCGATCTGGATAAGGAAGATTTTTCTCACCTGACTTACTCTTGCCTTTTACCTTTTGTCGAGGGTCAGGCTCTTTCGTTGCTTTCTTTTGTTGTCGCTTATTGCTTTTCTTCTTTTCTACTATAACAACTTCATCTTCCTTGCTTATTTATTTATCTTCTCTCGGATCAACCGTCTCTGCATCAAAGTCATAACTGTCATCTTGTGCATCATTTTGGTCCTCCTTGGTTTGATCTTGCGTTTCTGTTTCATCTTGAGGATCCACCAGTGTATCATCTTCTTGGCTTGCTTCAAGCAAGGCTTTTTTCCTTTCGCTCTTTTTCGGCTTTGTATTTCGGTGGTCCTAAGGGTCCTGTAACAACTGCACCCCTTCTTGTGACAACATTAGCAGAAACAGGAATATCTTCGTCTCCATGAAGAAAAATTTGATAACCAGATGATATTGTTCACATTGGGTTTCAATCATACTAAGATACTTATAAAATAATTTTATTTCTTGGCCTATCTCATCATAATTTTCCGTGAGTTTTGCCAAAATCTTTTTATGTTTTTGGAAATGCTTATGCAAGTTATTATGAGATTTTACTTTTCGATGTTTTAATTCTTGAAAAACTTTTCTAGTTTCATCTTCTTTAGTTAAAACTTGGAACATATCTTCTTTGTTTTCCTTAGCAATTTCAGAAGGTATACCTTTTTTCTTTCATAGTCTTGCGTACCTCAGGCATAAGATCAGGAGTTATCTGAAGTATCCCTTTTTCCGGCTTAGTGCCAACATCATGATTATATAAAGAATCATTCTTAGCCCTAGTAGACATTAATTCCAAACATTCTTTAATAGTTAAAGTATTTATTGATCCTCCTGCTGAGAAATCAAGCAACTCTCTACATTGTGTATTGAGACCATGGTAAAATAAATGGCAAATTGTTAGTTCAGAATAGCCATGATTAGGAATACTATTGATCATTCCAAAGAATCTTTCCCAGGCTTGTGGGTGGTTTTCTCCCACTTTCTGACTAAAATTGCCTATGTTCTTTCTTAGTTCAGTTACCTTTTTAAAAGGAAGAAACCTGTTTATGAATTTAGTTATGCAGTTTTCCCAGCATTTAATGTAATGGCGAGGGAGAGAGTATAACCAGTCTAGAGCTTTACCTTTAAGAGACCATCAAAATAATTTAAGACGAGAGAAGTATCTGGGCAAACCTTTTGGTCCGAGCGATGTTATCACATCATCGAATTCTCTAATGTGTCTTCCTAGATCTTCATCTTCCCTTCCACTGAAAGCTTTCGCCTGCAAAATTTTAATGATTCCACCATCAAGTCGATATTCTCTAACTCCAGGATTAGGGAATTATATTGGTTGTTTAAGAAATTCAGAACTTGGAGCACTGTATTCCCTGAGAGTTTTCTCAGGTTTCATAGGAGTTGTCATGTAAATAGACATGATTTCCATAATATCACTCAGGTTTTCAACTTCAACTTTATTTAATCTTAAAAGTTTTTCACACCCGAAGTTGTCACAGGTCTTCGAGTGAATTGACTGCAAGTGTTGAAATAAGAATGGGGTTTTGATTAAATGCGATAAATGTAAATAAAACTAAAATGTAAACTTTAGAAATATAAAGCATAAAAGTAAAGAACGACTTTGCTTGTTTGTTGTTTCCTGTAGATGGCGAAAGAAGGCGCGGGGAGATTCAATTCATGGTCATAGTGACTGTGCCATGTGGACGAGTGGTGAATGTAACAATTATAATCTTAAATATATATGTGTAGGCGAGCAACCCATAATTAGCCGAAACTCCTCTTGATAGATTTAATCCGGACTTCAATAATCCTACTAGCCTGCTACCAAAACCATGGTCAGACACTAGATGATTAAGACCCTTCAGGTTGCTTAGCGATTAAGCTCCTTGGATCGGACTAATGTAATAAGCATAGTGGTTACTCGTTATCTCGAGTCTACTAGCTTTCTATTGATATCCTCTTGTCACCCGAGGGTTGCCGGTTCACTAGCGAACAAGATCTTATCTATGTAGAACAAAGTATCATGTTGTCTGGGCCCTTAATTGGACAACAAGCATTAGGCATCCCACAGATAGTCAAGCACACATATTATAGTAATTAGAATGATTCACAAACTAACGGAAAATATATGAAGGCACATCACATCTCACCAATCCCCTACATCTCCCACGCCCAAGGGAATTACTCACACATGAGAGAAGAATAGACCATCAATATAATTGAATAAAGGGAATTCGTCTTTGTATTACCGTAGAGATCCATAATAAGGAATAGAAAAATATCCAACACGATTCAAGATGGGAAGAAACAACCTCAAACCCTAGTCTTGCAAGGTGGAGATCCCTCTCTCTCTCAAGTACAAGTAGTGGCTATGGAGGTGTATTGGCTAGGAGGTCGAAGATCGTGGAGCGAGATGAAGAATGTCTTCTCCTTCTACTCCGGATCTCTTCTTTCTCCCTTCTGGATGGTGTGGCGGCTATTGTGTTGTGTTTTCATCCCTGTTCCCTTCACGAAAGTTGTCCCTTTTGAAAAGACAGAGGCGGTGACAACTATACGGCGGGAACTATACGGCCGGAAAAATATTCCCGCCGTATAGTTGCTCGTTAAAGCTTCTGTGAGCTCCCCTCGCGTGCTTCCAAAATGAGACTCGCTTGTTTTCTTCAGAATATTGTGTTTCTCTAGTTAAATCCTTCTGTTGACGTTCAGAACCTGAAACACACATTAAAAACCAAGTTTCTTTGCTACCAAAGTATTAGCGTTAGGTAAAGCTAGAAAATGATGAAATCCGGGAGAAAACCATTAAATAAAGCCATCAAAAAATGTGTCAAATCTCACAGCTATCAACTACTACACCCACAATGGGGACTGCAATTTCCCAGGGCTGCTGCTCATGGAAAATAATCTTGTCAATATGAACATCCCCACACAGAGTACATAAATCACCAGCCTCAAGGACCTGATTTTGATTTTCCCTTATCTAAACATTTCTCCGAATACCAGGCTGATTTATCTATCTAGAATCCTCATTGGGTACCTCATTAAGCATATTCTAATGCTGGTACTATAGAGGAGCACTAGACCAAACATTAACCCTACAATTGAGATTAGAAGCAACCGCAAAGGAGCTGTCAGGAACATCACTATTTTTACCACCAGAATCAGTACATCTCTCACCCATAGAGTTGCCAGACCTGTCCTCACGCATCTCAGATCTATGCGCCAATGGTGTCTACTATTGATATCCTAGTTTAACCTGAGAAAAATACCATCAGAGTTTTCTCTATTGTTCATAATTCCCAACCCTGCAGAGATTCCACCATGGGAGTTACAATTATCATCCCTACTTCCAGGTGCATCATGACTATGAGTCCTATCATCACTGAGACCCCTACACTGCCCCAAACTAGAGTTGAAATTTTAACGAACAGGTTCACTCCCATGATTATCCTCAGATCTAAAGTTTTTGAGTTTGGCATGTTGCTTGGGGGCGAGGTGATGGATCAAAGGATCTCGGAGCAAAGCAACAAGGAGGAAGGCTTGGAGGGTAGTTACGATGAGACGTGGGTAATTTTTCCATCCCCAACCACCCTGCCATGACCGTAGTTGAACGCCACCCCTAGACGGGATGCCGCAACCGACGGAGCAGCGAGCACGATTCCGTTGGGATAGGAGTTTCCTGGCATGCGCGCTTCACAGAGGAGGTAGAGGGAGACGAGGCGGTCACGGTGGTGGACTCAGCTTGGCCCAGGGCGATCTGAGACGGCGGAGATAGGAGGTGGGGTCCGACTAGGGTTTCGAGGCCTGATACGTTGCAAACGTATCTATAATTTTTGATGTTCCATGCTTGTTTTATATATACTTTATTATGTTTTGTCCACACTTTGGAGTACTTTTTATACACCTTCTTGGACTAACCTATTAACAAGATGCCACAGTGCCAGCTACCTGTTTTCTGCTGTTTTTGGTTCCAGGAAAGTCAGAAAATGAATATTCTCGGAATTGGACGGGACAAAAGCCAAAGTCAATATTTCACCGAGGGGGACACAAAGCCAGAATACGAGACAGAGAGGGGCCAGGGGCCGCCCACACCACCTGGCCACGCGGCCAGGCCTGGCCCGCACCAGGGGTGGTGTGGCCGCCTAGGGCACCCCTCGGCCTCCCCTTTCGCCTATAAGATGCCTCCGATACAGAAACCCTAAGAACCCGATCAAAATTCCACGAAAGAGTCTGTAGCCGCCATCATCTCCATCCCTGGATCGGGAGGGATCTGAAGCTCTTCCCGGCACCCTGCCGGAGGGGAGAATTCACCCTGGAGGCCTTCTTCATCACCATGCAAGCCTCCGGTGTGATGCGTGAGTAGTTTATCCTTGGACTACGGGTCCATGTAGTAGCTAGATGGTTGGTTCTTCTCCTTTGTGCTACCATGCTTAGATCTTGTGAGCTCCGTTCATGATCAAGATCATCTATTTGTAATCATACATGTTGTGTTTGCGGGGATCCGATGGATATTGAGATGCTATTTCAGATTTATTATTGATTCTATCATGTCTTTGTTATTTGTGATCTTGCATGCTCTCCGTTGTTAGTAGATATCTTGGCCGAGTAGATGCTAGCAACTCCAAGAGGGAGTATTTATGCTCGATAGTGGGTTCATGCCTCTAGTAATATGGGGAAGTGACAGAAATCTCTAAGGTACTAGATGTGTTGTTGCTGCTAGGGAGAAAACAACAATCCTTTGTTCATAGAACAATCGTATTGTTTACTTTACACACAATGCGTAAAGCAATTATCTGTTGCTTGCAACTTAATACTGGAGGGGGTTTGGATTGATAACCTGAAGGTGGATTATTAGTCATAGATGCAGTTGGATTACGGTCTATGTATAATGTTGTAATGCCCAATCAAATCTCATAGGAGTCAAGATGATTAGTATATGCATGTATGCTTTCTCGATGTTTGTCAATTGCCCCAATGTAATTTGTTCACCCAACATGTCATCTATCTTAAGGAGAATCACCACTAGTGAACTATGGACCCCGGTCCTTTCTTTTACCATCAATCTACAACTGTTTACTATTTTCTATTTACTTTCTGCAAGCTTTTACTATCTTCCACACAATACGTTTAATCCTTTGTTTTCAGCAAAACCGGTGAGATTGACAACCTCACTGTAAGTTGGGGGCAAAGTTCTATGGTTGTGTTGTGCAGGATTCCAAGTTGGAAACAACACCTTGGAGGTGTTTCCTTGCTCCTACTGGTTCGATAACCTTGGTTTCATAACTAAGGGAAAACTTGCTACTGTGCTCATCATACCTTCCTCTTGGGGTTCCCCAACGAGCTCGATATATTTTGGGCCACCAAGAAACTTTTTCTGGCACCGTTGCCGGGGAGTCAAGGACATCTTCACAAGGGGAATCCCTCATAACCAGTCTCTTTACTTTGTTTTATTTGTTTTGCTTAAGTTTATTTCTGTTTTGTTTGCTTGTTCTTTTTATCAAAAATAAAAAAAAAATTAGTTCCTACTATAGTTGTTATTTTCGTTGATCTGTTATTGTCTTGCTTTATCATGCTTTCTATCAATGGTTGGTTTCTTTGAAACTGAATCTAATTGGCAAGGTGGGTTCACGGAAGAACAAAAATATTATTATAAGGAACACCGCTTGTCACGAAAAGGGAAATTCTTATGGGAACAAATTGATAAATTGAATACCATTGCTAGAAACATGTGCTCTACTTATAATGTTACTAATTGTGTTGATAAATCTTGTTGCTGTAGGAGGTATAAAACCTCCCTTTTCAATGTGAGTATAATAATAATGTTACCATATCTTCTTATGTTAAAGGAAATCATGACTTTTATGATGTGGAACAAATTGAAAAATTTATTGCTTGGAAGGGTGCATTTGAACTTGCAAGTTTGCTTGAAAATACTGATGATTCACCTTATAAATATATGGTTTATGATATACTTAAATTTTGCTTTGATAATTACAAGGAATAAAATGGCTACATTCTTGAATATATTAATAGATGCTTTCCAGAAATGGAAGAGACTAATGCCTTGCAGGAGCTTATGGAAGAAGAAATTGCTGAAACGGGAAGCTCATTAGATGAAAAAGAGGTGGAGAGTGATGAACAAAAGGAGGAAGAATGGATTAGCTACCCATGCCTACCTTCTAATGAGAGTAACTCTTTATCCCTTACATTATTTGATTGTCCCCCATGCTTACCAAAGGAGGATGAATGTTATGCTCATGTTATCTGTGATAATCCTTTATTTGTGCCTAACTTTGAAATGCATTGTACTAAAGAGTTTTGCTTAGAAAATGTTTATGATGAAGCTCTAGACGATGGTCCTATATTGAATGATCAGTCATCTTGTTATAGAATTGTTAAAAGTGGGTTTGAAGGTTTTAATCCCACTATTTTTGAGCTTGATAAAAATTATGTGTTTGTAGATCATGAAAAGCATACTTTATGTGATAGTTATATTGTTGAGTTTATTCATGAGGCTACTAAAAAATATTATGAGAGAGGAAAATATGGTTGTAGAAGTTTTCATGGTACTGAAACACCTCTCTATGTGCTGAAAGTTTTGAAGTTGCTCTTGTTTTATCTACCCATTCTTGTTACTATGTGCTTCTTTGATTTATTTTCTTACAAGATTCCTATGCATAGGAAGTGGGTTAGACTTAAATGTGTTTTGAATTTGCTTCTTGATGCTCTCTTTTACTTCAATTCATGTTTCTTATGTGAGCATATTCTCAAACTATCAAGCCTAACTTAAAGGCGTTAAAGAAAAGTACTTATTGGGAGATAACCCAAAAGTTTTAGATGAGTCTTGGAAGTTATTACCTCTGTAATAACCGCTAATTATCCTTTTTATTTGCTTTTTGTGCCAAGAGTAACCTCTAATGAGAGAGAAGTAATGCTTGGGAAAGTTGATGTCCCGAAACAGATTTATGTGCTTCGCTATAATAAATCGTGTAAAATCTCTATACGTCGTTTTGAGGCATGAATTTTTGTGCTTCTGCCCCAGGTTGTTATCTAACTTTCGTTAGTTCAACACTTTGGAGCAACAGAAGGTCTTCGAAAAAATTGTTTTTTACCTGCTGGTCTGTTTTGACAGATTTCTGCCATTATTTGCATTTGCTTCTTGTTGATTCCTTTTTGAGTTCTTTTTGGGGAATTGATCTTTTTGAGGGAAGTACTATAATAGCTTGTGTTTTAATGGAAGTTTTATTGGTGTTGAAACTAAACCCAAAGACTTATTATCTTGAGTGCACTAATGTTGCTAATAAAGATTATGTGAAGTTTTGTATGAAGGAAAATTTTCAGGTGTATGGAGAGAATGATGTAATGAGATGAAGAATGGACTAAAGCTCAAGCTTGGGGATTCCACGCGTGTCACCCCAAGAAATATCCAAGAAGTACAAGCGTCAAATCTTGGGTATGCCCAAGGCATCCCCTTCTTCATTAATAAAAATCCCAGGTTTCTTCCAAACACTTCATTTTTATTGTTTCATGCACAGTTGTGTTGTTCTTGGAGCGTCTTCATTTTGTTTTTGGTTTTCGTTTGCTTGGTTTTCTTGAATAAATTTGTTGGACCCCCGCTTTCATACATTAGTTTTCAAATAGTTTGGTTTGGATTGGAAAAGAGTAGGAAAGTTCATGCTTAAGTGGTAAAAAGAGCTTGTTTTTGACTGTGGCCTATGCTTTGTCATGTCATGCTTGATATTGTTTTGGCTTTATGCTTAGTTATCTTTGTTGTAGCATGACATGTTATAAACAATTGAGATTGTTTAATGTGCCTTGAAAGAATCATGCGTTGTTTCAGCATATTAAAGCATAGTATTGTGGTATTCTCCTTTGATGCTTTATTTGGGTTGACTTGGCCCATGCTCACACCATGTTATGACTATCCCAAGTCACCATAGCCTTTATTATCCTTTAGTTTTCGACTTGTAATATCACTTTATGCTTTAATTAATGATGTTTTGTCGCTTTGCATGATTATGGCCATTATTGCTCTCTTAGTTGGTCGCTCCCGGTCTTTTGTTAGCCTCCATAACCAAGTATGAGTTCCACTCATGCATCCAACTCCAAATAAAACCAAGTTATTCCAAAGAGTCCACCATACCTACCTATTAGCATTTGCTATTCCAAGTATATTCATGTTTTTATCTACCTTCCGAATTTAACTTGTTATGACAAAACTAGTGATTAAAGCTCTCTCGAACTTGATGGCACACTTTACTTTTCTTGCCCTAATAAACTTGAACCATTGTGTCTTCTATGTTATATATGCTTGCACTTATATGTTGGGGATGAGCAGAACCATGCTGTCATGGGGAACGCTTTCAACATTGCACTTGTACTTTGTACCTAGTTGATATCACGCTCTTTTGTCTATGGATGTCGTCGGTGTGAAATGAAAGGGGAGCTTGTAAGTCCATGGAGTTATGTATGTGTGTTAGAGAAACGCCTGGGCCACTAGTCTAATCCATGCCTAATCATGGTGGAAACCTGCATCATAACCATAATGAGCAATCTATGAAGCATTCTTCTTATAAAAAAGAGATAGAGATTGAGAAAAAGAGAAAATAAAAAAAGATATATGAGAATAGAGGAAAGAGAGAAAAAGCACCATTTTCCCATGGTAAATAAGAAGATTGCTGAGATGCTTGTTGTCTTCTTGCCTTGTTATTTTGATATGGGGATTCTTCCATATCATCGGGCAAGGGGTACCCCGTTGGCGGTTCTCTATGATACACATATACTTACTATGACAATAACTTACCGGTAACTAAACTTGAGTAGCATGAGGAGCGGCCCTCGTATTCAAGGGACGTGAGATTTCCAACTTATACTTTGTCAAGCATATACTCCATAGTTTGTTCATTTCAACCTTAATCACTTCAAGATGCTTATGATAGGGGAAATGAGAGCTGAAAGCTAATAAGTACCATAATTTTTGGAAGCTCTTTGTGAAACTTGAATCCCTACTTCCTTCTATGAAGGCCTTTCTTCCACTTTTATATTGAGTCTCCACCTTCTATCTTTATGCACCTATTGAGAGAGCATAGTGGCCATTCTTAGTTTAATGTGCATTGTCCCAAGACTTGTTGATTGATGCATAACTTTGATATTGCTTGTTCTTAAACTATTTGTATCTAGTCACCCTTATAAACTTTGAAGGTGTCCTATGCAATTATGATTTGCTACATTATGAGGGACAAGCTGAATGCCACTATGCTATGTTTTCTTTATGTGAAACAAACAAACGTCTTGCAAAGCATTGATATTCATGAATCTTTTGTTTATGCCTTTTCATGTTACAACATAGTTGCTATGTCTTATTGTTAGAACTTTATCTTTCATGCTATGTTGAAGTACTATGATCCCAGCTATCAATGTTTTACAAATACCTTGATGAAGATTATGATGGTGCATGTCACCTCAAAAAATTATTCTTTCTTTTTTATCACTTACCTACTCGAGGACGAGCAAGAGTTAAGCTTGGGGATGTTGATAAGTTGCAAACGTATCTATAATTTTTGATGTTCCATGCTTGTTTTATATCTACTATCTTATGTTTTGTCCACACTTTGGAGTAATTTTTATACACCTTCTTGGACTAACCTATTAACAAGATGCCATAGTGCCAGTTGCCTGTTTTCTGCTGTTTTTGGTTCCAGGAAAGTCAGAAAATGAATATTCTCGGAATTGGACGGGACAAAAGCCAAAGTTAATATTTCACCGAGGGGGGCACGGAGCCAGAATACGACACGGAAAGGGGCCAGGGGCTGCCCACAGCACTTGGCCGCACGGCCAGGCCTGACCCGCGCCAGGGGTGGTGTGGCCGCCTAGGGCACCCCCTCGGCCTCCCCTTTCGCCTATAAGATACCTTCGATACAGAAACCCTAAGAACCCGATCAAAATTCCATGAAAGAGTCTGTAGCTGCTGTCATCTCCATACCTAGATCGGGAGGGATCTAAAGCTCTTCCCGGCACCCTTCCGGAGGGGAGAATTCAACCTGGAGGCCTTCTTCATCACCATGCAAGCCTCCGGTGTGATGCGTGAGTAGTTCATCCTTGGTCTACGGGTCCATGTAGTAGCTAGATGGTTGGTTCTTCTCCTTTGTGCTACCATGCTTAGATCTTGTGAGCTCCGTTCATGATCAAGATCATCTATTTGTAATCATACATGTTGTGTTTGCGGGGATCCGATGGATATTGAGATGCTATTTCAGATTGATTATTGATTCTATCATATCTTTGTTATTTGTGATCTTGCATGCTCTCCGTTGTTAGTAGATATCTTGGCCGAGTAGATGCTAGCAACTCCAAGGGGGAGTATTTATGCTCGATAGTGGATTCATGCGTCTAGTAATCTGGGGAAATGACAGAAATCTCCAAGGTACTAGATGTGTTGTTGCTACTAGGGAGAAAACATCAATCCTTTGTTCATAGAACAATCGTATTGTTTACTTTACACACAATGCGTAAAGCAATTATCTGTTGCTTGCAACTTAATACTGGAGGGGATTCAGATGATAACCTGAAGGTGGATTATTAGTCATAGATGCAGTTGGATTACGGTCTATGTATAATGTTGTAATGCCCAATCAAATCTCATAGGAGTCAAGATGATTAGTACATGCATGTATGCTTTCTCAATGTTTGTCAATTGCCCTGCTGTAATTTGTTCACCCAACATGTCATCTATCTTAAGGAGAATCACCACTAGTGAACTATGGACCCCGGTCCTTTCTTTCACCAATCTACAACTGTTTACTGTTTTCTGTTTACTTTCTGCAAGCTTTTACTATCTTCCACACAATACGTTTAATCCTTTGTTTTTCAGCAAAAGCGGTGAGATTGACAACCTCACTGTAAGTTGGGGGCAAAGTTCTATGGTTGTGTTGTGCAGGATTCCAAGTTGGAAACAACACCTTGGAGGTGTTTCCTTGCTCCTACTGGTTCGATAACCTTGGTTTCATAACTGAGGGACAACGTGCTGCTGTGCTCATCATACCTTCCTCTTGGGGTTCCCAAACGAGCTCGATATATTTTGGGCCACCAAGCAAGGGGAAAAACTGCAGAGGGGGCGAGGAAGCGAAATAGGGATGGGGAGAGAGAGCGCGACGCGGCCATTCTTATCCCCACGTCCAGCGGCGGCGGCAAGCATCACAACGGAGCAGATCGATGGCATCGACGCGAGTCAGCGAGATGCTTCTCCTTCACGCGAGGGAGAAGAAAGAAGAAGCACGGGAAGGGGTATGGGCTGGCTGGGCCAGGGTGGGCTGTTGGCTGCTGCGTGGGTGGGCGATAGGAAGAGAAGGGAGAGGAAGAAAGGCAAGCTAGGCTAGGCCTGGTTCGGCTCTGGCTCATTTTTTGCCCAAAAATCCTTTTATTTTTCTAAAATCTATTTAACCTTTGTATTTTCAAATTCAACTCTATTTTGAAACTCTCAAAATACCTGAGGGTTTTAGTAATAAAGAAAACACTCAGGGGCCCTATATATCAAGTTGGGCTCCACACTTTTTTACTTTTCAAATATATCGAAACCATTTATTAGGTTTACAAGAGGGGGTAAAATTAGGGTTTTGTGATTATTTCTTGCATGAATTTTAATATGATGCTCATGCTATGCTCAAACAAACCTTAATTACTATTTAATAAAACTAGGGGTGTTACATTTCTATCCCCCTTAACAGAATCTCGTCCCGAGATTCCTAGGTAGGAAGATAGAAGAAACAGGGTTACACTAGACTTCGATGACCTCTTCGAAGAGGTTGATCCATGCCACCATTATTGAATGAATGAAGCGCTTCATTTCTTCGAGGTTGTTGCACACACTAAAGAGGAGAGGGAAAGACACAAAACCACAAACAGAGTATCTCATGGTCAACTCCTGGATAGATGCTTCATAACATCTCTAGAGCCAACGAGCATGGAACACGTCAAGGTAACGAAGGAAACAAACCGAGAATGTTTCAAGTTGTTAGATAGCTGGTCTTGATAAGGATTGAGACCATGGAACTTCAAAAGAGTTTGAGTTTCTGAAAAGGAAAGCATACAACGGAAAGAACACGACCACAAGCTTCAAGAGATGAAGCTCTACTAGATGGCTTAAGTAGAGCTTCGAGGGATACATAGATACAGATAACCAAGCTATTGAACTAATTTTTGATACAGAAGGATCACTCTTCATTCAACAGAAGGTCAAGACATAAAGGTTGTTTCAGTGGAGAGGACTCATAAAAGTCACAAGGAACATGTAGCAAGAGAAACTTCTAATTACCAAAATCGTAGTCGCTCTTCGAACATGTTAGAGGAACCGAAGGAAACTTTTTATTCATCCAGGATTATCAAAATATTTACCAAAGATCGTGATACCACTTTACACCATCAGATGAATAAATAGGAAGATTCCTGATGACACAAGGAAAAAGAAACTTCATTCTCAGACTTTAGTTACTTGGCACAAGAAGATTCTTGCCAACATAAAAGGGTCTGGAGGATCGACTGAGAGACATTTTGCAACTCTACTTTAAATGTTCTCCTTGATGTTTGAGAAAGCAGACATCAAGTAAAGGTCGGACTTCAGAAACAAAGGAAACCATAAGCACAACTCCTATAACAAGTCATAGAAGAAGCCTCATGAAGATGGTTGTTATTGCTGATTCGAGAGTGTATGACAATAGGCTTTCCGACGAATTCTGTCAACCACTACATCAACCTTGCCAGATTATCAAAGAGACCTATGTAAAAAACCTTGAGGAACACCAACCATCATTGCTGCTTGAGATTCAGCTCTGGTTAGGTGGAATGATAATTCAGACTCATCATGTCCTAATAGAAAGGTTGCAACATTTACCACAGAGGTAAAGTTACTAGATTATCAAAACACGGACTACATTGTCACGCTCCAAGAAATGAGCTAGGTTACAAAACCCATGTATTACCAAGTTATCAAATGATAATTGCCCCTACATGAATTGATTGCAACGAAACACAAATGCATCCTTATTGGTGGGAGACATTTAGGAGGATACTGAAGTTTGTAGAACTTCCTATCTTCCATGACAAATCAGCTAGTGGCTTAGCGTGCTTAGAGGATGTTATCGAGATGTGAAGGTATCTACCTACCATCAGGAATACTTCGCACATGCTTGACTGACTTGGAATGATTCCCGAGGAAATAAAGATAAATCTACCTGAACTCATGGCGACAACTTTCAACTATTGCACGTGAACCAGAGAAGGTCACTTCTAACATCCAGAATGCATACTTCGAGATCACACGAAAACAATTCTCAAAAGTTTCCAACATTACCACCAACTGTTCCATATGAATCTAATCTAGCATGGAGAAGATAAGAATGTCATCGATGGGCTCAATAACAAACTTATCATGATACTCCAAGAAGATGGACTCATATGTCATACGAACAAGGTAGAGTATTGGTCACACCAAAGAACATGAAGATGTACCCAGGTGAAACATCACGAATAGATACACCATCAAGATAGTCCTTGGAACTGAGATTGATTTGACGATAGCCCGAATCAAACAAAAGGTGGGGACGATAACATTTCCACGAAGGAAACACTATCCTTCTTCAACACAGACAAAACTAGACATCCCTTTACAAAGAAACTTAGTCGGGTAGAACTTTTATCTTACAACTCTCCAAGTTGTTGTTTAAGCTCAACCAACTAGTACAGGGTATCCAGTACATATCCTTGGAGAAGGGAGCAGTTCAGAGAACCTGCTTGCTCAAGAACTTGACAACACGGTCACGTGGCAACATGGTGATACTTCTAGTAGACATCTAGAACATCACAGACCATCGATATGTCATATAGTTCGAGAGGAAACTTGCTTTCCAAGGCAATAAGATATAGTCTCAGAGCTTCGGCACAAGCCTAACTCTTTGACCGAAGAGAGTGCACCAGAATAATAGACTTGGTAGCACAGTCAAACTTCGTGTCGTGATAGGTTAACCATCATGCTGAGAATGACACAAATGTCCTTAGAGATCAAAGCAATGGTAATTGCTATGAATCCCAGATGAACACATTATTACGCACATGCATCATTCCTGAGCATGAGAGCTCGGAAGAAGGGTGGGTAAAGACGTGTAAGAGCATCACTTCATTAAGGGGTCATGAAACTCAACACGACCTCTTAGTATTTAAGAGTGGGATACTTTAAGGTAGAACAGAATAGAAGCTAATCAATGCTTATTGATCTGTGGATTACAACACTTTGACCTAGTCCTAGAAGTGGACGAGATACTGGAGTTTGTTTCTCCTGACATCCCAAAATGGTTTGTCTAGACGGACCACGGGAGTATCTTACATCAAAAGACACCGATGCGCATTTACTACTTGGCTACCAACTAGTAGACAAAGGTCGAAAAACAACAAGGGGAAAAGAACATGCTCAAGATAAAATTGCAAGATGTAGATGCATAAGTCAACAATCTTCCGAGGACCGATGCATGAAAGGGAGGTGTGGCAGAGTCACAGGTATAGATGCGATACTCATGAGGAGTACTCTTGTCGTGATCTATTTGGTTCCATTGAAGAACAGCTGCCATAGCATGTGGTAGGGGAAGTCCTTAGTTTGTCGTAATTTAATCATGACAACAACCACAAGCCTAAAGGCTATACTAGAAGGTACTAGCCATCCTGAGGTAATGTTTCAACATGAACTACAGGGATCAGCAAACTGGATCTTGGGTTAAAGATCAACTTCATGTACCAGATTCACAACCAGAGTCTAGCACAATCAGGGATCTTTGATTCAAGTCCAAGGAAACCCGAGAAAGAAGTAACTACTATCTTAGTAGCGCAAAGGGTACTACAAGGTAGTAACCACGAGGTAGCTTCCAGAAGAAGACACAACTTCTAAAGTACCCAAACAAATGAAAAGGAGGCACACAAGGCGAAAGGATACCTCAAGGCCTAGAACAAAACACTATGGAACCATCAGCATGATGTTGTGGACCCACAAAATAGAGAGATAATGATGGAAAGGAATCTCTCAACTAAAACAGAGCAAAGGGAAACAAGGAACACACACACAACTCTAGAGAACTCAACGCTAGGTCAAGTGGTCAAGAACTGACATGCCTGAAGGGCACCTAAGCTTTGAAATAAGAGACAAGATAACAAAAGTTCTCCAAATAAACACAAGATAAGATGACCCAGAAATAGAGAGAAACTCGAAAGGAGTAAAAAGAAGCATACCAGAGTTTTCACAAATGCTTTTTAGCTTTCAAAATAGTTTTCACAAACTCTAGACTCAACATCGACCAGTAGAAAGGTTTTCCTACAGGCTGTACTGCTCTTATACCAAAACTTGTGACACCCGCAAGATTAGGAATAGACAAATCCTAGACCTCTATATGATATAAGCCTAACCTAAATCTCGAAAGCATACATAGAAAGAATCATTGACATTATAGTGACCCTACGACTCAAAAGTTATTACAGCAAGCTCATAACTGAGCAAAGATCCAAATATTACAAGCAGAGGTCACTGACCACAAACATCAAACAACGGAAGGCAAATTGTGCTATTAAGTATAGCAAACTTAACAAAGTCCTAAGAGGCCTGAAGCATAACGATGATGTCCCAATCCATAGATTCCATGCTGCCGACCGGGAACCCTAAGCTACTCATTGATGTTGTTGTCGTATAGAACTCATCTCTTATGGTAACACTTACCTGCTGCAAAAGTATCAACGAAGCAAGGGTGAGTACAGGGTGTACTCCGCAAGACTTATGGCTAGTGGAGCTATTTTTCATAAAGCTATCTTTGTTTATAAAACACGAGGGAGGAGAATAAGCTCGACTAAATAGATCATTTTAAAAGGTGATAATAAAGCGATATCTCTAACTTGATTATCTCTTGATATCTGCCGAATCATCATCAACTGAACCTACCATCTAGGATCACCCCCTCGATCCCTGAGGAAGCATCCTTAAGCACACTTTACTTGCCAACTTTTACGATTAGGTTATTCTTCTCTATGATTCCACGTCTATTCCTAGGTTATCCATAACCATGGACACGGCTTTTCAAAAAGAGTTCACCCTGCAGGGGTGTACAACTTTACCTAGACGCGCTGACCGACTCTTAATGCCACTGACACAATTCCTTGGTGTGCTTACGGAGGGTGGTCGACCGAAACCTTTCCCTTGCTTTTGCCTAATCCATGAGTCAGCTAGAAGGGCTCCTGACAGTGGTAGTTGGCCATACTCCTACGCAATCCTCGACTCTGTGTACCGGGATCCAGTTTCAGTGTCATGCACCCTTCACCCGACCATGTCCTATATGCTTGCACCATTTTTCCAAAACCTTTTTCCATGCAGGTGTTGAATAAAATCTCAATCTATGGACTCATGGATCAGACTAGGCAAGTTGGGGTCAAGGGGTTTCCTAGGCCCCGTGTGGCTGTACGCTCGTCTTGGTTCAAGAGGTAAGAACCTCGGGTCCTAAGGGTGGCAAGTATGGAACTGCAAAAACCACAACCCTCGTGGCCTCCCATACAATCCTTAGCATGTTTAACATTCATCTCTAATCATACCACGTCATCTTGTCCAACTAGGTTCATTCGCAGCTCTGATTCATCAACCGGATGGACCGGCGGTAACAACTAAGCATGGCTAAGCACAACTCATATGGGAATACCTTACAGGTACTCGAGTTTGGCATATATGGTATAATCTAGCAGAAGCCCACGATGTTACCAGGGCCCAATCAAAGATTCGGGTGACCTAAGGAGACTCCGACTGCTTGCGGCACATGACGAGCTCCAGATAGAAAGTTTAAAGGGACAAACCCTAACTTGTAAATGACTCGACCTGCTACCTGAGACCTAGCCTATCTATATAAAGGCTAGGAGGGGGCGACAAGGAGGACAATCACAACCCTAGTTTCCACACCATCGCCAGATTGCATCTGCACACCCCTGTAACTTTCGACTCCCTCGACAATTCCAAGAGCAGAAAAGCAGGAGTAGGGTCCTCTATGAGGCCTGAACCTGGGTAAACCTTGCGTCCCTATGTGCTTGTTAGCTAGCCGAATGATGCCTCTAGCACTTCCCTCTTCTCCAAAACGCAAGTCCATAACAATGGGCATTGATGAGTTTAACCCTCATCAATTGGCGCCGTCTGTGGGTACTGGGAGTGCTGATGTTGTGGCTTCCTTGTCCCCATCAACTGCGATCTACAACTCTGTAGTAGTGGAGATTCGCCTCCTCTTTGGTGCTTTCGACTTCACCGTGCACACGTCGGCCACTTGGCAGGATTTCGAGTCTGTGGGCGATGGGATCGGCCTGGCGATCGGGAGCTTATGCTTCGAAGTTGGTCAGCTGGGCACACTTCGCCTCCCTGACCAGCCGAAGGTTCCCGCGATTGCTCCAGCATCGTGGTTTCCACCACTGATCGGCACCCTGAGCAAAATCAACGCCCCGACAGCAGTCAGGAATACGATCAGCGATAGTAGTCACGAATCCGATCTAGGCGATCTGGCCACAGAGGATGGAGCCTAAGGCTCCGGATCTGAAAGCTGCAGAAGCAATAGCTTCCCCAAACACTACATGTGCACCATCGTCAACATAGGCGAGAATGGTGGCACTCGGGATAACACCGCTACCAACGGCGGTATCCCAGTCACGAATGGTGGTCCCCCCAACGGAGCACCCACCAACAATGGGACGGAAGGCCATCCGCATCTCACTCCGAATGAGCATACTCAAGAGCGCGTGCTGATCAAGCTCAATGACGCCGAGTGGGCTCGTTGTCGAGAAGCCCTGCGGGGCAATCCCCTACGACCAAACTCATCGCAAGACATGCTGATGGGTTACCACTGACTGCTCAAGGAAGAATTCAAGCGCCAACAACAAGTGATTGCCTAGCTCGATGTGCACAGAAGGGCGGGGGACGAGTCGAGCCTCCGGCGAGCTCAGCTCTCTTCCATGGGAGGATCCTCCTGTAAGGGCAATGACCATGTAGCCGCCAAGAGACGTTCTCGACTGGCCCACCTCACCGATAAGGAGCGAGAAGAGGCCACACGAGTCCTCGACTTCTCATCCATGACGGTGGATATGCTGGGCAATGTGCTCCCAAAGACACCACAGTTAGCGGTGACAGCAGCCACCATGTACCTCCTCAACAACCAGCCACCGGCTGGGGACCCGCGGGCTGCCATGCACCGATATACGATCGCGGGCCCGGGGCTAGTCGAGGCTACCCTCATCAAGGATCCAGCACCAGAGTCGAAGAAAAACAAAGCTCTGACCAAACTCTACTGTTCACCCTCCTCCAATGATGAAAACCATGACTTGTCACGGCGACGCCGT
This sequence comes from Avena eriantha, assembly GCA_910589775.1. Lineage (NCBI taxonomy): Eukaryota > Viridiplantae > Streptophyta > Magnoliopsida > Poales > Poaceae > Avena > Avena eriantha. Next base: position 171,349,512 of record OU342741.1, on the reverse strand, counting down.
TCACGGCGGCATGACTACGACGCGCATGATGACATCACGCAACGCAAGGTCGACAAGATGCGCACGAGGCGTATCCGTTTGACTGACTGGGAAGATGACGGGATAGAGCTCTACGGCACCAGCTGCTTCAGCGGAGCCATCAAGAAAAAGCGAATGCCAAAGGGGCTCAAACTCCCATCGGAGAACCCGAAATTCGACGGCCTGTAGGACCCGAAGATCTGGCTGGAGGATCACATTTCCTTCGTCAGGCTCCACGACGGAACCACGAGCATGGCAATGCGATGCCTCCAGCTATAGCTGCAATGTGCCGCCCGTGCGTGGCTCAACAACCTCCCGCGCGAATCAATTTGCAGCTGGGAAGAGCTAGTCTATAGTTTCGTGCAAAATTTCAAGGGCACTTACAAAAGGCCCGCATCAATCGAAGAATTACGAGGCTGCTACCAGAAGACTGGTGAGTCGCTGCGCTCGTACATCCAGAGATGGTCCATCATCAAAAACTCTGTGGAGGACATCTCTGAGGACCACGCAATCGACACATTTAATGGCAGCGTACACCACAGAGAGCTAAGGGAGGAGCTAGGCCGCTCGAAGCCCAAGACAATCGACTACCTGATGGAGATCGCGAATAGGTGGGCCGATGGAGAGGACTCGGTCAAAAACTGTGTCCACTCCGATGATGACGATGACCTCGTCCACAGGCGCGATCGCCGAGGAAAACATCGAATGCGCGGTTACGAGGACCACGAGGAAGTAGACATGGTCGCGGCTGGCTACACTGACAAACGCGGTGACAATAATTGCAACAATAGAAAAACCATGCAAGTGTGGTAGCACCGCACTCGCGATGAGGCAGCTGGAACATCTATCCAGGACAAACTGTTTGGACCGTGCAACATACTCTTCTACATAGACAAGCACGACGGCAAGAAAAAGTCCAGCCACCTTCTAAAAGACTGCCGGGAGTTCCTCAAACTCCACGAAGGCCTAGCCCAGATGAATCGTGACGCGATAAACCAGGGCTATGGAGATGCCCCGGGCGTTGTGGCTCATGGAGCACCTCCACCACCACCCGGGCCACCACCACCTGTGGCTGCGCCAATCTAGAACCATGGAGGAGAGCCATACCCAAGAGCACTGGGAAACATGGGGATGATCCAAAAAGGTCGACCCTCAAATCGAGTGAAAAAATCAATCACTCGCCAAGTCAATCTGGCGATGCACTCTCCGCCCTCCACCACTGAGTACCTCGGTGGAAGCGAGTCCTGCATCACCTTTGACAAGCGCGATCATCTGCGCCAAGTACCTCACCTAGGCCACTGTCCCCTGGTACTCGAGGCACATATTGGAGGCTTCGAGATGAGTCACGTGTTCATGGACGGTGGAAGCGGCATTAACCTCATGTTCACAAGTACCTTGTGCTCAATGCGAATTCCTCAGTCATGGCTAGAAGCTTCAGACACAACTTTCCATGGAATCGTCCCAAGGAAGGGCGTATACCCCCTGGGCAAGATCATCCTTGACATCATCTTCGGAACACCGGAAAATTTTCGACAAGAGCGCATCGAATTCGAAGTAGTCGACTGGCCCTTGCAATACCACTGTATCCTCGGACGTGTCGCGTTCGCGAGGTTCATGGCGGTACCACACTACACCTATTTGCAGATGAAGATGCCCGGCCCAAATGGCATTATCACAGTCAACGGGAGCTTCGAGAGGTTCGACAACTGCGACAGGGAATTCAACAAAATTTCCCAATCTTTCGACATGCAAAAAGAATTGGCAAGGTTGAAAGAGTCGACAGACAACAGTCTACCTCCCCCAAGAAAGCCAAGCTCACCTGACCAATCCTTCAACACGTCGGTCCACACCAAGCCAGTCCAGGTCCACCCAACGGACCTGACCAAGATGGCCCTCATCGCCAACAACTTGAGTCCCGCATAGGAACTCGCGCTCATCGAATTCCTCCATGAGCACTGGGAAATCTTAGCCTGGTGTCCAGCGGACATGCCAGGAGTTCCCAGGGAATTTGCCGAGCACTCACTCAACGTGAATCCTGAAGCAAGGCTAGTCAAACAAACAATACAACGACTGTCTAAACCAAGGGAAAAAGTGGTTGGTATGGAAGTCAACAGACTCCTCAACGCTAATTTCATACGCGAGATCAAGGAAAGCACCTGGGTAGCAAACCCCGTGCTTGTTCCTAAAAAAGACACGGATATCATGCGGATGTGCGTGGACCTCACCTCCCCAAACAAGCATTGCCTGAAGGACCATGATACATCCAAAACATATCTACTTTCCTGAACACTTTTGCTATTGTTTCTCCTATAATTTGTGTGATTTAGATACAACTAATGCGGACTGACCTTGTTTTTAGCAGAATTGCTTTAGTGTCTCGTTTTTGTGCAGGAAATCAACTTTCCGGAAAAATCCCAGAAAATATCGCAAAACTCCTATTTTACTAGAAGACTCACGGAGCCAGAAGACGGGACGAAGAGGAGCCACGAGGGTCCCACACCCACTGGCCACGCGGGCCAGGCCAGGCCACACTAGGAGGGGGCGTGGCTGCCTCGGACTCCGCGTCGACCTCTCCTTTCACCTATAAAAGCCCTCTGACCTAAAACATACGGGGGGTTCGACATTTTTCCAAATAGAGTTCCGTTGCGCCGCCACCACAAGATACCGTGATTCGGAACCAGAAACTCTGTTCTGGCACCCTGCCGGGATGCGGAATTGGAGGAGATCATCGCCATCATCATCATCATCATCATCGCTTCTCCATCAACCATCCATGATTCCCCCATCCATGAGTGAGTAATCCCCCGTTGTAGGCTATGGGGATGGTAGGGATTGGATGAGATCTTTCGTGTAATTGCATCAGATTGTTAGGGCATGGTGCCTAGTATCTACTATTAGTGATTTTTGACATTGTTGTAGCTTGTTATGCTTAATGCTTGTCACTAGGGCCTGAGTGCCATGATTTCAGATATGAACATGTTATTGATTCATGATAATAGTATTGTTTATGATCTTACCTGCAAGTTGTACACACATATTATTGTCCGAAAACCGAAGGCCCCGAAGTGACAATAATCGGGATAACCTGAGGGAATGGCTTTGATATGAGGATTATGCGTGTTCATGGTGTGTTAATGCTTTTCTCTGGTGCTCTATTAAAAGGAGCACCTTAATTGTCAGTAGTTCCCTTGAGGCCCCGCTGCAAACCGGCTGGTAGGACAAAAGATTTTGTGCAAGTTCTCATTACGAGCACGTATGACTATATATGGAACACATGCCTATGATTATTTAGTACTTGGATGCTTTATCTTGTCCATGAATTGTCTTGTCCATGCAACGCATGAACATCCATACATATGCCTACCGCGCTTTAATCCTACTGTTTACTGCAATTGTTACTACTGTCTTTACTTTTACTACTGCTATTACTTTGTTATTGCTATTACAAAACTGTTGCTACTGATAAACTACTGCGAGCAAGATTGTTTCCAGGTGCAGCTGAATTGACAAATCAGTTGTTAAGGCTTATAAATATTCTTTGGCTCCCCTTGTGTTAAATCAATAAATTGGGTTTTACTTCCATCAAAGACTATTGCAATCCCCTATACTTGTGGGTCATCAAGACTATTTTCTGGCGCCGTTGCCAGGGAGCATAGCTCTATTTATCAAGTTCACTCGGAATCACTATTGTTCGCTGCCATCCATTCATCATGGGTAAATCTCGTGATGGAAAGGTTCCTATATTACCATCCACTACAAGGACACGTACAATTCTGAACACCTCTGTTGCTCTTGATTCACCATCTGTGATGAGTAAGCTCCTTACACCACCACCACACACACATGGTACACACACCGCTAGTTCTGCTGAATCTGAAACTTCTGATACTTATGATGTTGCTTCCACTGTGCTTGATAAGAGTGGTTCATTAGGTCCTTTCTTAGATGCTACGATTGCTAGAACTATAGCTGGAAATACCGAAAGTCCTAATGAAGACACTACTACACCTGTCAGTTCACCTGAGTCTATAGAGAGTTGTGATATTGAAGACGGATATATAGAAATGACTGATGAATTTATTAAAGAATGTCAAAATACTCATGGTAAAAGTGCTATTAAGGGTCTCCTTGAGAGGCGTACTATAAAACCCAAATTATCTCCTAATACTAAGTTTGCTACATCTCCCATAAACATTAAAGATAAAGATTATGATTTCTCTCTTGATTTATCTTACATAACCATTGTTGAGAAAGAACCTTTTTGTGGGACTAAGAATGAAAGTGTTGTAGCACATATGACTGAGATTTCTACCATGAGTGGCCTATTTTCTGATGATATTAAGATGCGCACCTACTTTGTTGCTAAAATTTTCCCTTTTTCACTGAAAAGAGAAGCTAAGGCTTGCTTTAATAATTTACCTCCTAGATCTATTGATAGCCCTGATTGCTTGATTAGTACTTTCCTTCATAAATATTTCCCTCCTAGTGCTAGACATGCCATTTTGTAAGAACTTTTTGATTTTAAAAGGGAGAAAAGGAAATATTGCCTGAATCATGGGCAAGGTTTTGTGCTTTGATTCATCCACAACCTGGATGTCCATTACCTAAAAAATGAGCTTCTTGATATATATTATAATGGACTAACTGAAGAATCGAGGACATACCTGGATAGTTGTGCTGATTGTGTTTTCAGGAATAGAACTCCCAAAGAAGCCGAGGAATTAATGGCTAAAATAAGCAAGAATTATGATGACTGGACTTCACCTGAGCCAACTACACTTGAGTCAACTATACCTGAGTTAACTGTGCCTGAGCCAACACCTACACCAAAGAAGAGGGGAGTTATTGAACTAAATGATGAAGTGCTGAAGGAAGCTAAGAAATGTCTTAAGGAGAAGGGTATTAAAGTTGAAGACGTGAAGAATTTACCTCCTATAGAAGAATTATGTAAGCCAATCTCCCACTCATCCACTATTGAGGTACACTCTCTCCAACATTTTTATGAAGGTGATATTCCTTATTCTAAACCTCCTGATCAATGCTTAGAAGAATTTGATATTTTTATTGTTAAGCAAGATAATTTTAATAAAAGAGTGCAGAATCATTTGATGGAAAGCTCTAGAGCTATTATTGAGTTAAGGGATATTGTGGAAAGAACCTCTAATGATGTTAAAATGCTTGTTAAACATTTCCAAATGGTTCAAACTCAAAATTGATCAGCTTATTAAAGTACAAAAGGATTTTCTAGTTAATGCTTAACATGCTTATGAAATTAGAAGTAGAAGTGGTGCTGCCACCCAGGATCCTCTATATCCTGAGGGTCATCCTAAAAGAATTGAGCAGGATTCTCAACAAACTGAAAATAGAGGTACTTATTTTAAGAGAAAGAAAAAGAAACATAAAATAGTTGTAGAATCTTCTGAACCTGATAAAGATCCTAATAGTATATCTGTCTCTGATGCTGAAGCTGAGAGTGGTAATGAGAAAAATGATGCTCCTGATAAAGAAGAAATTGAAGAAGAACCTGAAAGGGACACTAAAAATGCTAAGTACACTAAGTAAGATTTTGTTGCTAATAAACATGGTAGTTAAAGAGAACCTTGGGTTCAAAAACCAATGCCTTTTCGTGATAAGAAACACAAGTCAAAGGAAGACGAACACTATAATAAGTTTTGTGAGTGGATGAAACCTTTATTTTTGCAAATTCCTTTAACAGATGCTATTAAATTACCTCCTTATTCAAAGTATATGAAGGATATTGTCTCTAATAAAAGGAAGATCCCTAATGAGGAAATTTCTACTTTACTTTCTAATTATTCCTTTAATGGTAAGGTTCCAAAGAAACTCGGAGACCTAGAGATTCCAACTATTCCATGTTCTATTAAAAATAATTATGTTAGAACTGCCTTGTGTGATTTGGGAGCAGGAGTTAGTGTTATGCCTTTTTCTCTCTACAAAAGACTTCAATTGGAGAAATTAATACCAACTGATATATCTTTGCAAATGGCTGATAAATCTACCACTATTCCTATTGGTATATGTGAGGATGTACCTGTTCAAGTGGCTCATAATTGCTTGATATTAACTGTCTTTGTTGTGCTTGAAATGCCTGAAGATGACAATATGTCTGTTATTCTTGGGAGACCTTTTCTTAATATTGCAGAAGCTGTTATTAATTGCAATCAAGGAAAGGTAACTTTTAATGTTAATGACAAGGATCATACTGTCTATTTCCCCAAGAAGATTGATAGGAATTATGGCTTAAATTCAATTGAAAATATTGAGGGCATCCAATTTGGAGAAATATATTGTCCCATACCACGAGAAAAATATGAAACTATTATGATTGGGACCATTGCTATCAAAGTTGAGGTAACATAATCATTTAGTGGAATACAAAGTTTTGTTTCATATAAAATTGTTTTGGTAACAAGACCTGATCAACCTTGTTAACAAAGGGATTTTAATGAACAAAACAATGTTTTCACCATGATTATCTTTGCTTACTTTTATTTTATCCATTTTAATTTTTTCTTTCACTTAGTTTACTTTTCAATTGCTAGTTACTTGCATATTATAGTGTCTTAGAACTTCTGAAGTTTTAGTTTAGTTTTGTTATTGAATCATTCCAAAATTATCTCTCTGCCAGAAAATTATTCATCAATACCTAAAAATTGCTAAAAAATAAAGTGTCTCGGAAAATTCTAGAAAATTCACATTAAATTTTTACGTCAAAAAAGGGGCAGAGAAGTACCTGGAGTGACCTAGGGGGCCCACCAGGCAGGCACACCACCTGGTGGCACGGCCACACCAGGGGCGCGCCTGGCCATGGTGTGGGCCACCCCTGGCCCTCCACTTACTCTCCATCCTGGCACTCCTTTCTCTCTCCCGAGAAAACACCAGTTCATTACTCAAACTCGTGTTCCTGCTGTTCTTCCTCGCGATTTTTCGATCTCCTTGCTCAGCCCATATTTGCTGCTGAAATTTGGAGCATTTGTTCTCCGGTGTGTGACTCCTCCGCTTGTCCAAGTAGATTTGTGTTTAGTGGATTATATCTTGAGTATTTTGCTACTGTAGGTGACAAGTTATTTGAGCTTGTAAGCATGCTTAGAAAAATTGTTTTGATGCATGTTTAGGCCTCTTACAAGTTCCTATAAGTAGTTCCTTTCATTATGTAATCACTTTGCAATCACTTGTATGATGGTTGTCTAAAATTTTAGAAAAGAGATGAATGAACATCAACTCAACCAACATGAATTAAGGGTGCCTGTGGTTATGAAGGTTCACCATGAGGAGGAAGTCTTTCCTTCTATCTATCCATGCCCTGAATTCATGAGGGATGCATGGATTTCTCAAGATTTCCATACTTTAATTGCTAATGCAGAATTGGAGCATTTTGTGGGAGATGAACCTTACCAATATGTGAAACTAACTATGTCTGTGGTGCAGGATTTTCGATTTAGTTGCTCCTTACCTAACCCCATGGTTCATTACAAAATTTACAATATAGCTATTGATATCCCTTTTGATGATTTTTGTGCAGCTATTAAAGTACCATAGTGGGGTTCGTGTGAAAGGATTAGAGAGCGACCTACACCACTCATGGACTTGTACGTAGAGATTTGCCAAGGGAACAACTTCTCAAAGGAGAGTGGTAAAATTCATAATATTCATCTCCCGTCTATTCGATACTTTGCCTACTTTATTGCCAAGTGTGTTCTCACTAGGAAAACTGCTAGTAAATTATCCTCATATGATCTAGCCTTCATCTCGGCTGCCTTAAAACGAGATAGGACTTATAATTTGGGTGCCTTGATAGCTGTCCATCTTGCTGCTAACCGCGAAGGTGGAATTTGTGGAGGCCTCATCGCTTCTCGTTTACTAGCTTTGCATGGTGTAGCGCCTCATCATTTAGACCTACAGTTTCCCATAGAGAGGCTTGACCTTAATTCCATGATACAACATAAATTCGTTTATTTTTGGGCTAATTTGAGTGATTTATCTTATGAAATAATCTCCCTCAAGGCTGGTTGGAGAAGGGGTAAGTCCCAGCATGTTGTTGTTTTGCCTGCGCCTGTTTTATTTAACCTTGATACCAAGGTAGGATGGTAACTCACTAAGGAAGAGCTCGATACATATCTGGGGGAGCTCTCCGAGCAAGAGCAGGATACTGGAAGGGAGGTTACAGATGATTCGGTCCAGCCCTCGAATGATGGGGAGTCCTCGTACCAGTAGTCTGCCTATGACTGGGGAGTTTCTTCTTCTTCGCAAGGGCCTAACTACGATCATTCTTATGATGACCCGCTAGCTTGCAGTTCCTACCCACTTTGGGGTTGATACCCGCTTAGGCCAAAAGCCTAAGCTTGGGGGGAGGTATACCGACATCACAGTCATCTACATATCTTGTTCAGTCAGTACTTTGTATATCCATGTTTTGTTTTCTTTTTAGTCTTTGTTCTTACTTTATTTCTGCTTTCCAAAACACAAAAATACCAAAAAGATTTTCGTTATTTCTCTTTGCTTGCTTCTTTATCTTTTTGCCTTGGTTTGCTTCTTTCTTTTAGCTTTGTTTTGATTATTCGAAAAAACCCAAAAAGATTTCGCTTTGCTTGTTCTTTCTTTTGGTTCTTGCCTTTAAAAATCGAAAAGCCAAAAATATTTGTTGTTCTTCTCTGGTTTTGTAAAGTTCATTGCAGGGTTCAGTGGTCCTCAGTGACTCCTTGGAGATTGGATTTATCTTATTATTCAAGTCACACAAGTGAAGGGCAATAATGATTTATGACAACTCGAGGTGTGGTAAGAGGCTGGTATAACTCTATTTGTTTTCATTTTTGTACATATACTCATCATTGTGAGCATGCTTAGTCTGTTTATGTAAGGTGTATGTTATTTAATGGATACTTAGTGGTCCTTGCCTGCTTATGATTAGTTCCAATCCATTATTAGTTCGTAACATGTCATATAACTATTTGCTTGCATTATTCTATTCATAACTTGGCATGACATTGTGGTGTCCTCCTCTGAATGTTTTATTTGAATCGACTTGGCACATGCTCACGCATGTATATGACTAAACAAAATGTCAGTTAAGCCTTGATGATTTATTCTGTCTCGGTCTTGTGTCATTTTTATGCCACTATTAATTTTGTTTTGTTGCAAGAATGATTATGACAGTTACTGCTCTCTCGATTGTTGCTCCCTTTCTATTGCTATCCTTCACTTGTGCTGAGTACTCTACTCGTGCATCCAACTCCCTAAAACCAAAGTTGTTAAAAAGAGTCCACCATATCTACCTAATATCATTATTGCTATTCCTTGCATATTTATTATGCTCTGTTTTCTTCCAATAAAAATGTTTGCTTGTTATGTGAAAATTAGTTAGTAAAGCTCTCACGAACTTGATGGCACACTTTACTTTCTTGCACTTAATAAACTTGAACCATTGTGCCCATCTATGTTGTGTATATGCTTGCGCTTTGTAAGTTGTGAATTAGCGGAACCATGCTATCATGGGGAATGCTTTCAACATTGCACTTTATTTAGTTCATATCATGTTCTATCGCTTATGGATCCTGGCGGTGTGAAATGAAAGGGGATCTTGTAAGGCTCATGGAGTTCGTATATGTGTTAGAGAAACGCCTAGGCGGCTGGTCTAAGCCATGCCTAATCATGGTGGAAACCTGCAGTGTAACCATAGTGAGCAATCTATGAAGCATCCCTTATATAAAAAAACCCTATGCAAATAGGAAAGAGAAAAGAGAGAAAGAAAAGAAAAAAGATACCTATGCAAATAGGAAATAAAAGGATGCTGAGATGCTTATTGTCTGCTTGCCTTGTCATTTTGATATGGGAATTCTTCCGTATCATCGGGCAAGGGGTACCCCGTTGGTGGTTCTCTATGATACACATGTACTTACAATGACAAGAACTTACCTGTGACTAAACTTGAGTAGCATGAGGAACGGTACTCGTAAGTAAGGGGCATGAGATTTTCAGCTTATAACTTGTCAAGCATATCCTCATATTTGACCACTTTAACCTTAATCACCTAAAGATGCTTATGATAGGGGCAATGAGAGCTCAAAGCTAATGAGTACCATACTTTCAACATTTGGAAGCGTTTCAAACTTTTAAATCTTTTTCTTCCACTTTTATGTTGAGTCACCATTTATTGTTTCAGCACCTTCCTGAGAGCATAGTTGTCATTCTTAGTGTAATGTGATTGTTCCAAAACACGGTTCATTATGGCATAACTTTGACACTTGTATCTTTGCTATGTTTATTTCTAATCTTCACTTAAACTTCAGAGGTGTCTTGGCATTTATGTTTTGCTCCAAAGAAAGGCAAGCGAGACACCACTTTATCATATCTTCTTATGAGCACTACAATCTTGCATATGCTGATATACCATGTTGCTTATTATTAATGAGTTGGAATCTCTTCATAGCTTGCATGACCACTAGGTAAACTTATTTGCATACTCTTTATTATGAATTGCCTAAGTGTTTGATCATATAATGAGAATATATACATCTTATGAAGCAAATGTATTCGTGAAAGTTTCTTTTATCGCACTCAGTTTTCAACTGAATTGCTTGAGGACAAGCAATAAGCTAAGCTTGGGGGGAGTTGATACGTCCAAAACGTATCTACTTTTCCGAACACTTTTGCTATTATTTCTCCTCTAATTTGTGTGATTTGGATACAACTAATGCGGACTGACACTGTTTTCAGCAGAATTGCTTTGGTGTCTCGTTTTTGTGTAGGAAATCAACTTTCAGGAAAAATCCTAGAAAGTATCACAAAACTCCTATTTTACCAAAAGACTCACGGAGCCAGAAGACGGGACGAAGAGGAGCCACGAGGGGCCCACAACTCCTGGCTGCGCGGGCCAGGCCAGGCTGCACCAGGAGGGGGTGTGGCCGCCTCAGACTCCGCCTCGACCTCTCCTTTCGCCTATAAAAGTCCTTTGACCTAAAACAGACGGGGGGTTCGACATTTTTCCAGATAGAGTTTCCCTGCGCTGCCACCACTAGATACGACGATTCGGAACCAGAAACTCTGTTCTGGCACCCTGCCGGGACGAGAAATTGGAGGAGATCGTCGCCATCATCATCATCATCATCGCTTCTCCATCAACCATCCATGATTCCCCCATTCATGAGTGAGTAATCCCCCGCTGTAGGCTATGGGGATGGTAGGGATTGGATGGGAACGTTCATGTAATTGCATCAGATTGTTAGGGCATGGTGCCTAGTATCTACTATTACTGCTTTTTGACATTGTTGCAACTTGTTATGCTTAATGCTTGTCACTAGGGCCCGAGTGCCATGATTTCAGATCTAAACATGTTATTGATTCATGATGATAGTATTGTTTATGATCTTACCTACAAGTTGTATACACATATTATTGTCTGGAACCGAAGGCCCCGAAGTGACAATAATCAGGATAACCGGAGGGAATGGCTTTGATATGAGGATTACGTGTGTTCACGGAGTGTTAATGCTTTGCTCTAGTGCTCTATTAAAAGGAGCACCTTAATTGCCAGTAGTTCTCTTGAGGCCCCACTGCAAATGGGCTGGCAGGACAAAACATGTTGTGCAAGTTCTCATTACGAGCACGTATGACTATATATGGAACATGCCTATGATTATTTAGTACTTGGATGCTTTATCTTATTTATCTGCCCTATGATCTGATTTTTATACGAGTTGTCTTGTCCATGCAACGCCCGTCCATCCATCCCTATGCCTACCGCGCTTTAATCCTACCGTTTACTGCAATTGTTACGACTCTCTTTACTTTTACTACTGCTATTACAAAACTGTTGCTACTGGTAAACTACTGCGAGCAAGATTTTTTCCAGGTGCAACTGAATTGACAACTCAGTTGTTAAGGCTTATAAATATTCTTTGGTTCCCCTTGTGTCGAATCAATAAATTGGGTTTTACTTCCCTCGAAGACTGTTGCGATCCCCTATACTTGTGGGTCATCAGACCACTTCCCGTTTCCATGGATCGATCAGATAATCGACTCCACTGCGGGATGCGAGCGCCTCTGCATCCTCGACTCCTACTTAGGCTATCACCAGATTCAAATGAAGGAGGAGGACCAGGAGAAAACGGCGTTCATCACGCCCTTTGGTGTATTCTGCTACACAACGATGCCCTTCAGGCTAAAAAACGCAGGAGCCACCTACCAGTGGTGTCTGTAGGCCTGCCTCAAGAGCCAGCTTGGTCGTAACATCCAAGTCTACGTCGACGACATTGTTGTGAAAACCAAAGAGGAAGCCTCGTTACTCGACGATCTCCGCGAGACCATTGATAACCTCGACCGCTACCGGATGAAGCTGAATCCGGACAAATGCACCTTCGGCGTATCATCTGGGCAATTGCTCGGGTACCTCATCTCCGCGAGAGGGATCGAGGCCAACACGAAGAAAATAAAAGCCATACTGGCTATGGAGAAGCCGAAGAACGTAAAAGGCGTCCAACAGCTGGCTGGGTGAATCGCGATGCTCAGTCGATTGATCAGTCGAATGGGAAAAAAGGCACTACCTTTCTACCAACTTCCCCACAAGGCTGACAAAGTCGAGTGGACAGACGAAGCACAAGAAGCATTCGAAGACCTCAAGCATCTACTGTCCACCTCGCAGGTGTTGGTAACACCCTGCGAAAAGGAGGCGTTGTTGCTATACATCTCCGCCACCAACCAGGTGGTTAGTACCATGATCGTAGTAGAGCAAGCCGAACACAATAAAGTCCACGAGGTATAGCGCCCAGTCTACTACCTCAGCGAGGTGCTCACACCAGCAAAATAGCGATACCAGCATTATCAGAAGATGGCATACGACGTCTTCATGACAGCCAGGCGACTGCACCACTACTTCCAGGAGCATCCAATTATTGTGGTGAACGACCCCCGCTAGGGAACATACTCAACAACCCGACGCCACTAGATGAGTCACGCTCTAGGGGATAGAACTATCTCCATGAGACTTATGAGAAGCGAGACGTGATTAAGTCGCAAGTTCTCCCGGACTTCCTCGTGCACTGGATGGAAAACCAGCTCCCCGACAAGCCAGCCATGTCCTACCTATGGACAATGCACTTTGATGGGTCCAAGCGCAAGGAGGGAGCTGGCGCATGCGTCATCCTGACGTCGCCACAAGGTGACAAGATGAGGTATGTTCTGCGAATGCAGTTCACCACCTCCTACAATGAAGCTGAATACAAAGCCTTACTCCACATGATACGTATGGAAAAAGCCTGCGGTGCAAAGTGACTCGTCATCTACGACGACTCCAAACTGGTGGTCAACCAAACAATGAACGAGTGCGATGCTCTGAGCGACAACATGATCGCCTACCGTGACCTCTACGACGCACTCGAGGGGGACTTCGACGGCTGCGACCTATGGCACGTCGACCACGAGAGCAACGAGGAAGCAGACATACTCGCCAACATCGGCTCCACTTGTGCCCCAGTGCCACTCGGAGTATTTTTAGAGCGCATCTGTGAGCGCTCCATCAAGCCAAAGGCTCCAGAGCATAAAACCAGCATGTCAAAGGACTCGCGGGCTACGCCACCCAACGAGCCAATGACACTCGACGACATGGATCCAGATACAGGACTCGAAGGCCCCATGGAGGTCTTGATGATCAAGCCATCATGGACGCAACCATACATCACATACTTGCTCAACAAAAGGTTACCAGATGACCCGACAGATGCGCGTCAATAGCGCGACGATCCAAGGCATTCACCCTCATCAATGGCGAATTGTACAAGCGCAACATCACAAGAGTCCTTCAACTGTGCGTCTCCAACGGGACGGAAGAGCCATCCTCCTCGACATACACGAAGGCACTTGCGGCCATCATGCTGGGAGTCGTGCCCTCGTCGCCAAAGCTCTACGAGCTTGATTCTCCTGGCCAACGGCATTGCGTGATGCCAAGGACATCGTCCAACGTTGCAACGCCTGCCAGCGATTCGCGAATAAGCCGCATGCACCTAGCGCGTAGCTCAAGCCAATACATGTGGCCTAGCCCTTCGTGCAATGGGGACTCGACATGGTCGGCAAGCTCCAGAAATATTCACCCGGAGGATATGTCTACCTCCTCGTCGCAGTCGACAAATTCACCAAGTGGATCGAGGCCATGCCGGTGACAAACCAATCAGGGGCCAGCGCCGTTAAATTCTTCGAGTCCATCGTCTTCCGGTTTGGCGTGCCACATAGCATCATCACGGACAACAGAACAAACTTCAGTTTGAATGAATTCTAGGGTTTCTGCAAAAAACTAGGAATCAACATCAACTACGCCTCAGTGGCACACCCTCAGACCAATGGACAAGTCGAAAAGGCCAACGGCCTCGTCTGCAGCGGGATCAAGAAAAGGCTCCTCCGACCACTCGAAAGACCTACCGGGTGCTGGCCCGAGGAGCTGCAATCGGTCCTATGGATTCTGCGCATAACTACTAACAGCGCTACAGGTGTTCGATGGAATTTTGTGCCCAAGTCGTAGAGTCTATCTGAGAATATGGTTGAAGCTCAAGCACAAATACATGTCCCACGCATACGTGCATGGACCCCTAATTGGCTGTTCAACCATGGACCAGTATATGTATGTCGACCGGCCGAAGAGACGTCCGTATAACAAATATATAGTGTATTACATAAACTGCTCCATGTATATATGTATACATCCGATCGGCCGGCCGGAAAGCAAACCTACACAACAGATCGTGACATATATGTTTAGAAGCCTAGCCTAAGCTGAATCGTGCATGTACCTACATGAATCGTGCATGTACCTACATGCTGGAAGCTGATGGGTTTTTGGCACGTATATAAGTCTGGCTCATTGCCGAATCATACACACGCCCATCGATCGGCCCGAAGGAGACCCACGCACGGACGTGACTTGTTTTGTTCGGGAGAGTCCGGCGCTGTGACGACCTCAACGTGGGCCCAACAGTCGTTCTAGAAGCAGTTGGAGAGATAATTGTCACGGAAGAAATCCTGAACGGCAACCCGGTCGGACCGGGGATAATTACCACGGGCTACGCGTATCAGACGGCCTCAGCTCACGCGTCGAACAGAGGGAAGGCCCACACGCAGTCAGCCAAGGAAGAGATAAAGCAGCTGAACGCGTTTATCTCATCTCCAAGAAGATCGGAACGGCCGAGGCCTCACGCAGCCCTGGCCTCCGCCTATATATACTGGCGCATTCGGAAACGCAGAGCGAGGAAAAAAGACAGACGTGGAAGACCGGGCGGAGACAGAACCAGCCGCCAGGAGAGATCGCATCTGGGCACGCGGAAGACCGGACGGAGGAAGACGGAGATCGCATCTAAGAGGCGGCTACACCAAGCATTCAAGAAGAAAAGCGCCGGTGTTCCTGGAGGCCATGGACGTGAAGCTGATCTTCCCCAATGGTAAGCAGCACGGGTGAACGTGCATATGTCTTTGTCTGCCTCTCCCACGCAGCTAGCACGGCGGATGGAGGCTCTCACGCGAAACATCATAGTCGGCCGTGCACCAGTCGATATCTTGTCGATGAAGGCCGCACCGACGGAGCTCCCCTACGTGCAGCCCGCCGGCCGGTGTGTTCGCCATGCCGACGAAGCTCGCCATCGCCGTCGGTTGCCGGAGTCATGGACCAGCCCATGTGCAGTATTCGAGAAGCCGGAGTTGATAAGGACAACGCCAAGACGCTGCCCACCGCCATTGGAGCTCGCCGCGCCAAGTCGCCGCCCACCTTCGGAGATCATCACGCCAGGACGCCGTCGGCCGATGGAGCTCGCCATGCCAAGACACTGTCCGTCATCAGAGCTCGCCTGGAATCCGAAGCGCCATCGGAGCTCGCCAAGACACTGCCCGAAGCCGGACGCGCGGGACCAAGATGGCGTACAGGTTGGACATCGCGTGTCCCCCGGCGGACAGGCACATCGCGGCGTACAGCAGCGGACGCGGCCGAGTGCGGCATCGACATCACGCTGAGGCACACCGTCGACTGTCGCAGGCAGCGGGAGACCAGACGTGAGCGTGTCAGGCATAGCGAGGCGAGAAGAGCAGCAGCAGATACCAAGCACACACAAGCTAGCTACTAGCTCGTTGCATGGAGCTGACACGCGATGCACTAGTGCATGTCCCATGCAATTTGAGTAGTGCGTGCGCAATTACATGGAGGAGACGAGGCCCTTCATACATCGTCGCTTCGTGATCCCGTGAGACGGTGCCTTTGGCCACGCCGGCTGCCGTGAGCTCGGCGTCGTGCCGTGACGAAGTGGTTTTACACCGATGCCGGTCTCCCAATAAAATTACTCCCGCGAGGCATACCCCTTGTACACCCCGACAAAGCCGCAAAGTCGTCAAAAAGTCCTAGCCAAGCGGACTGCCTCCACTTACACCAACATCTCTTCATCGCCGTTCAAGATCGACGAGGCGCAACGGCGAGGGCGGGCGAGGCCGAAGCGAATGCCACGTTTTCAGCGGCACGTGTACCGACGAGGACACGGGCTCTGCCGCTGCCCACACACACTACCACAATCTCTATGCATGCAGGATATGAAGCGAAGACGACGAAGACGACCACACGGCTTAATCGGAGGTGTCTCGCGGCGTAACCCGCGGGAGTAATTAACCAGGAGCCTTGCGAGGCCCCGGGAACCAGGAGATCGCATAATCGCCATTGTCAGGCTGGCCGCGCTAGTAGGCCACGGAGCGCAACTATATGGGAATTGTATTTGTTGTCTATATGATTAATAAAATATTGTTCCCTCCTTCTTTTGTTTTCTTTTGTGTATCTTAATACACTGGCACGCCTGCATCATTTATTTCTTTTACCGTACCCTGGCGCGCATGAGAAAACTACTCGCTACCGTATATACTCGCGGAGGCGTCTTGTATGTTTTTCTCGTGTCAAACAACAGGCTACACTCCATTCTTCATGGAACACGGCGCCGAGGCGGTACTACCGCAGAAGTGCGCTACAAAGCCCCACGGGTAGTGGCATATAGCGAGGCAGAATCTACCCTCGCACTCGAAGACTCCGTCGATCTCCTCGATGAAGCACGCGAGATTGTAGCAGGGAGATCCATGATCTACTAGCAGAACCTCCGCAATTACCACAGAAGAAGGCTATGCCCAGATCCTTCGTTGAAGGAGACATGGTATTGTGACTGAAGCAACAAGGGCACCTCAAATTCGAGCCCCCCTGGGAAGGACCTTACGTGATTACCGAAGTAATCCCAGGTGGCTCCTACCGCCTTAAAGATCTAGAAAGCGGAGTCGCATACTCCAATCCCTGGAACGTCGCGCAGCTGCATTGTTTCTACCCTTAGACGTTATTTACTTTACAAACAAGGCTATTCAGCCAGGCTACTTAGCCATACATTGTACCTCGTGATATTCTGCGAATAAATAAAGCTAAGTGCCTCCAACTTTGTGTTTTTTATTTTACTTGCACTTGTATCACTCGGGGCTATGCCAGACTCTACACCTCATTACACGAATAACGCAGTATCCTGAGTAGCTGACGCACTATCAATCGAACCCTTGGTAAAACCAACCCAGCTGCAACGCACCTGATAGGTTGACAAGGTGCTGAGATGAATATACGTTAGGCTAACAAAAAGGAACTGCAGATTACAACACACTCAAAAAACATACAAGCTAGCAAGCTTTTTACACATTAACGAGTATCCAAAACACCTGGCACAATTATATGAACTTTACAACAGCTATACATCCATGTGCAGGTCCATACTACACTACTGCCACAAAAGGAGAACATGTGTTTGCTCTTTGAAGAAATCAACGATATCTTCGGCTGGATGATCAACCGCCTGGTAATGTGGCACCATGTTCCATGCCATCCCTTCTGGCGAGGCGGTGGTCCAGCGGCAACAACTACGAAATCCATATCTGGCCGGTGCAGGCAAACAAGCGCCAACGCAGCCTTGGCACCCGTAACCAACTGCTGGCGCACACACTCGCAGACCGCGATGAAATCCTGAAACTTCGACAACAAAGCTAGCAAGCTTGAAGGCACCACATCCAGGGGAAACATTGCCTGAAAAATATGCTTAAGGCACGACTGCGACTTCTTCAAGCACTACAGCACCCGCGATGCATGATCCTGCAACATCGCCAGCGCGACTGCATGATCGTGATCCACTCAGAAATATCCACAAGCTTCCAGCTGCTCCTGGGTCAAGTCGTTCAGTTGAATGGCAACTCGATCCCTCTCATCCTGCGGGTGACGAGAACTAACAACTACAAGAAGCAGGGAAAAGCATAAAGACAAAGTGTCACCGCGAATGGCTAAAGAAAAGATAAGAAGCTAGAGAGCTAACACTTAAATTGCTCATTCAATTGAGCAACTTTGTCCAGGAGGTACTTCTCGTGCGCACCGGCCTTTTCAGCCTTCGACTTCCACACATCCGCGTTACCGTGGATCATGGGCATCTCTTGCTCCAACTACTTTATGCAGTCACACAGTCGCGAGAGCAGCGACAGCTCCTCCACTTTTGAACATGGTCGTGCCACAGTTTCATCGGTGGGAGGAGAGTCAGGCGAACCACTCGAAGGACCCTATTACAGCCAAAGAAAAGAGGCAAATAAGACCAGCCAGTTGTTAATAAATAAGAAGAACGCATCCAAGTTCAACGAGTCTCGAAAGGGATACTCCCACATAGCACAATTCAACAAGGAAAGCTAGACTATTACAAAAGGCAGCTAGGCAACGCTCTACGGATTCACTTTCGCACTCAGGGGCTTCCTTGAATTTGTAGCCGTCTCTAATGCCACCGACTTCCCAGCTATAGCCCAGGATGCTGTAGCCTTTGCATTCTTCAACCGCCACAGCTCTGCCGAATAATTGGCGAGTGTCTCAATGAGCCGATGCCCATATTTACTTCAACTAGTGGCGAAAGGAGCAAACACTACCTGCTGGCCATCCGTGGTGACCAGCATCACCGAGGATACTTCACTGGGGCCTAGTTCCACGCCATGAGCTTGCGCCATCGTGAGTCCCATGGTCGCTCCAAGTGCCCGATGTGCGTTCTTAAAGTCCACAGGCACGCCTTCCACAAAGGATTCCACCAAGCCATCAAGATTTTCGATCAGCTTGGCCTTGGGGATCATCTCCTCTCGAAGACGACCCAGCACGCCCTTGGCCCTCCCGAGTGAGTCCTTGACAGAAACGCTGCGGTCTTCGACTGCAGCCATGGCGCCGACCAAAGCATCTGTGCGGGTCAAAGCCTGGGCTTCGAAGTCGATGCCAACAACATCTACAAAACATGCGCATGAGCATAATAACATGTAGGCAAAGTGCATGGCAAATGCAAATGAGGCAGTATCGTACCTGAGAGTGCTTTCGCGATAGAGAAGAGTTGTTTTGTGAACACCTTTTCCCTCTCAGCGGCGGAGGAACGCAAATCTTCCTCACGTTTTTTTGACTCTTCATGAGCCTCGAGTGCCTCATCGTGTTTCTTCTCCGCTGCGACAAGTCCCTTTTGGAGGGAGTCGACGTGACAAAGAAGATCATTATGATCACTTGCAAAGGATTAAATGGTGAGCTCACCAACTCTTGCACAAGAAAAATGAGGACAAAATTTAAATTCACCTTCAAAGGCACGGTAACGGGTTTCCAGCGAAGCATGCTGGCGACCCAAGGACATAAACCGTTTGGCGAGACAAGCAGATTCCTTCAAGACAGGATACAAAAAAGAACAAGTGTGAGCATCAACTAAAATTCGACTGCCAATGACAAGAAACACTCACATGTTCCTCCAGGGACTCCGAAGTTTCCTTTTGAGTTGACATCCGAGCAACCATCTGGTGCCCCCTAGTGTGGGGGGGGGGGGGAACTCAAAGAATTGGCACCAGAGTGGGCCGCCACCTAAGGAGAAGGAGATCGTGGCGCCATCTCCTTGTCTTTGGAGTCTACGACTCCAGTTTTCTTGACAAAACGACAGTCATCGGACGATGATGACGCTGTTTGACTACAAAAGTATCCAGCACTACTTCAGAAGAACAGATTTTGGGAGGACAAGACGAACTCGTAAGAATATAAACACATACCCGTCAAAATTTTCAATGTCGAAGGAATCCCTAGATGACTCCTTCGGCAACCTCAACTTCTTCCGCGAAGGAGGAGCCATGGCGCACATAGGCACAGCAAGGATTGGCTCCTATACTATGGTGGGAGGACCCTCTGGCATCGTCGGCGAAGAGGCATCCGAGTCCTTGCTTTGGGAGCGCTTGCAAGTCCCGTGCCTGCTAGACTCGAGGGCTTCATGCTCCTCCCCAACAGGGACGGTAGAGCCCGACTCATCCTCCTCTTGCTCTTTGCATGGAATTATTCCCTCGGGCTGAGGAGGCAAGTTGGTGGAAACCTTCCAATCCTGAAACTAGAACCAAGCATCAGTATAAGCTACAATGAGCAAGCAATCGAAAAATAAGAAAACCTTTTAAAGAAATCCACCTCAGGCGAAGGGCGACTCGGACAAAAGGGAGGCACGACTGAGTCACCCGGGAGATCCTCCTTGGAGGTGTACTTGGTCAGCAGTCGAAACCTCCTGTCTACTTTGCCTAAAGAGATGCCCTCTCGCGATATGCGAGTCACATCATCACCACCAATCCAGCAGAACATTGGGTGCACCCTAGCCTGTAGCGGTTGCACTCGACGGCGCATCCAAGTGCGAATGAGATCAGCGCCGCCTATTTCCTTGCTTATGCGACGCTCGAGGTCACAGACATGCTGGTACAAAGTCTCTGTTTCCTTGGCTTCGTCGGGCATCACAATGTTCTTCCATGACCTCCTCCTCTTACAGGTCGCCACCGGATCAAAAGGCAGGATTCCATAGTGTTCTTCATCCACTTTTTGGTCGCGAATGTAGAACCACTTCTCCCTCCACCCTTGGACAGATGCATTGAAGTTGATGGCAAAATAGGTGACATTGGAGTCGGCGTGGATACCGCAACCTCCTATATCATAGACTACTGATCCATAGACTGACTGGCGTTTGAGCTTGAAAAGTTTTTTAAAAAGACCAAAGTGTGGCTCGATTCTGAGCCAGCACTCATAGAGAGTAATGAAACAAGCAATGTGGAGGATAGAATTCGGGGTCAGCTAGTGCAGCTGGAGCCCGTAGAAACAAAGAAACCCCCTCACAAATTTGTGAAGGGGAGAGAAAGACCGTGAAAAATGAACGCGAGGAACATCACCTAAAACCTGACGGGGGGACTCGGGATTACCTCATCACCGGGGATGCGACAGTCATCTTCCGCGTCGGAAAGTGCCCCATCTTAGCGCTGGGTGAAGAGCTCTAAAGGATTGATGGTGGATGGACGCCACGACCCATTCGTGACACGGGTTCCTGGGCCCATCTTCTTCCCAGCTCCGGCGGTAGTGCTAGTGCCCGTGGTAGCGGCACCCTTCTTCTTGGCCGCATTAGCGGTAGCCGCAGATCCAGCAGCGGAGGTTCTCTTCTTCTTTCCCATCTGGCGCTGGCGGTGAGAGCGCATGAAGTAGCTCGGAAAAGTGCAAAGCTGGTCCAGCACCACAAAGAGGGTGAGAGTATGGAGCATCAAGGAGCAGCAATGGAGGCTGTGTGCGAGGAGGACGATGAGTTGTGAGGAATTACCGCACAACGGATCTCTACTTAACCTCATCGAAGATGCCATCCAACGGTCAGGAGAAAACCAACCAGACGTGTGGCACAAATCAATGTTGATGTGTGGCAAAGTAAACCACGAACCGTCGCTCCACTCCCCACATTACGCGCGAGAATCGAGAAGACACAGTTAAAACAGAGATTACACACGCTTGGTCAATTCCAAGTCGTAAAATGGGACCCACTTTTCGTCACGTCCCATCAAAACCGCTCACGTGGGTAACTGAGATCATCTCATCGTCAGCACCGACGTAAATTACTCCAGCAGGAGCACTTTTTGACTACTCTAGTCCTTACTCGACCAAGCACTCGGGGGCTACTCCTAACAGAAGCGCTAGCCGCGCACCCGAGGAACTTTGTAAGACATCCAAGCATTATGAAAACATATTTTCTCTCAAAAACCCTTCACTCGAATCAACGATTCGACTGTGGACTCCGGGTTACTCCCATAGGGAGCGTTGAAAGCACATTCGACTAAAACAAGCAAAAGACGACATCGGTCAAAAATAATTATAGTCCCCACTCGAGTCAACGACTCGAATAGGCACTTGAGGGCTACTCCCATAGGGAGCGCTAGCCGCGCACCCTATTATTTTTCTTATACATAAAGTGTGTTGACTGTGTCTACACTCGAATCATATTTTCCCTACAAAGAGACTGCGTCTCCTGGGTCACCTGAATCATCTCCGTGATAATAAAATTTGGATGCCGCGCTTATAGCGCGAAGATAAGACCTGAATAAGGCCTGGAACGCACCTGCTGTGCTCTACCAGAAATAATCCGTACCTGCAGGCACGATGAAATAAGTCTTGACAGACACGTCGAGTGCTCACATCTATACACTGGGATTCGACTCTATAAGACCTCCGTGGCCTGAGTCGAATTACGCCCGCACTTTTCTGAATTCGAGTCTGGAGACTCGAGTTTGAGTAGATTGCATTGTTTTGCCCTAAGACAATTAACTGATCCCGATACATCAGATAAATCAGGCACGTATATCAACAATCCCTATGATACAAATTAGAGCACTCGAAAATATGCTCGGCTGTGCACTCGAAAGACTTCATAAGTCTCCACTCGTATCTGCGATATAACCGGACACTCGGGGGCTACTGACATGGGCATACCTTACAGGTACTCGAGTTTGGCATATATGGTCCAATCTAGCAGAAGCTCACGACGTTACCAGGGCCCAATCAAATATTTGGGTGACCTAAGGAGACTCCGACTGCTTGTGGCCGGCGAGCTCTAGATAGAAAGTTTAAAGGAACAAACCCTAACTTGTAACCAACTCGACCTGCTACCCGAGACCTAGCCTATCTATATAAAGGCTAGGAGGGGGCGGCGAGGAGGACAATCACAACCCTAGTTTCCACACCATCGCTAGATTGCATCTGCGCACCCTTGTAACTTTCGAATCCCTCAATAATTCCAAGAGTAGACAAGTAGGAATAGGGTCCTCTACGATGCCTGAACCTGGGTAAACCTTGCGTCCCTGTGTGCTTGTTTGCTAGCCGATTGATGCCTCCAGCACTTCCCTCTTCTCCAAAACCCAAGTCCATAACAATGGGCACTGATGAGTTTAACCCTCGTCAACAACAGATATAGAAAGTCTAGCAACTCTCACAAAACCAAACCCTAGTTATGCTAGGAGCAGTGGATCAGGAAATGTAGGCTACAAAGGGAACATGCATCAGATAGGATTACTATATCTATCGATAAAATACTTTGGAATCGTATGCACATGGCAATAATTGGAATACTTTGAAATCATAGGATTATATCATGTGTGGGGCTATGCTTACATTTGCCTGTTGATAACCAGAAAGCAGATCCTTGGAAGCCCTTTGCTTGACTTGGTTACAGCTGGCCAAGTATTGTTCATCGATCTTTGATGGTGTTGATATCGGTCTTCGATCTCTATCTCGATAGCGTATTCTAAAGGAAAGAAGCAAACACCTGAAAGAAAGGGAAAACAATCAACACATGGTATTGATGCAATGCTCAAGCAAGGATGATGATATGGCAAGTCAAATAGAGTTGCAATGTAACCTTATGGCATGCTTCGCCATTTTAAACAGGGTCCGAGTGGTGCAAACCCTAGAACAGGGGAACCTCGGAGTCACCGGCGGGGGTTCATTGGTTCTTCTAATTAAATTTGCTTAACAATGCATGATTTTGATGCTATGAGATAGATCTCATTTTTCTAAACATTTTGATATATTATTCATATTTTTTGATTTAAAATGAATTAGTTATGATTTTCCCAATTTTAATTCATTTATAAAACAATTAAACATTTTTGGGATATTATATAAAAGATTTTATAACCTAGACCCACATGTCATATATTTAATCATTTCATAAAACATTTCTGAAAAGATTGAAAACCTGACATTACGGACCCACATGTCAGCATTTTTATTTATCAGAAAAGAATTTACAAAACATTAAAAAAGGAATTATGACCTCATGATAATGTCACCCTAACGTCATCAATGGAGGACCTCCCAGGCAGGGTCGGGCTCAGCGATTGCGCGCACGCGGGGCAGCGAGGCAGGGTGCGTTCGATGCGAGCTTGTGCGTTGAGCATGTTAGTGCCAGCGCCACTCCTGGATGGTTGCCGAAGCGACGACATCGACGACGAACAGCGGCAGTAATGACAGGTGGTCATCGGCAGCACGCTATAGAGCGAGAGGAAGCTAGGGAGAAGGTCCATAGGGACCAGTAGCTCACCAGGAGTACAACAGTGAGGCCGAAGAGGCTGGAGGAGGCCGGGCGGAGGTGAATCGACAACCTGACTTGCAGCGACCTAAGGAGCGACAAGCATGATTTCGGTGGGGCAGGAGCTTCCTGACATGCACGCTTCATGGAGGAGGTAGAGGGAGACAAGGCAGTCACAGTGGTGGCCTCGGCTTGGCCCGGGGCGACCAGAGACGGCGGTAGGGTCCGTCTAGGGTTTCGGGGCCGAAGGGGAAAAACTGCAGAGGGGGCGAGAGGAAGCGATATGGGGATAGGGAGAGAGAGAGTGACACGACCGTTCGTATCCCCACGTCTAGCGGCGGCGAGCAACACAACGGAGCAGATCAACGGCATCGACGTGGGACATCGAGCTGCTTCTCCTTCGCGCGAGGAAGAAGAAAGAAGAAGCACTAGAAGGGGTATGGGCTGGCTAGGCTGAGTTGGGCTGGGGTGGGCTGCTGGCTGCTGCGAGGGTGGACGACTGGAAGAGAAGGGAGATGAAGAAAGGCAAGCTGGGTTGGGCCTAGTTCGGCTCTGGCTCATTTTTTCCCTAGAAATCCTTTTCTTTTTCTGAAATCTGTTTAACCTTTGTATTTTCAAATTCAACTCTGTTTTGAAACTCTCCAAAATACCATAGGGTTGTAGAAATAAAGAAAACACTCAAGGGCCCTATATCAAGTTGGGCTCCACACTTTTGTACTTTTCAAATATATCGAAACCATTTGTTAGGTTTACAAGAGGGGGTAAAATCAGGGTTTTGTGATTATTTCTTGCATGCATTTTAATATGATGCTCATGCTATGCTCAAACAAACATTAATTACTATTTAATAAAACTAGGGGTGTTACATCCCTCCCCATTTTCCTGTTGTCCGGCGGCTTTGACGGTGGCCGCGGCAACGCTTTAGATCTCCGGTAGCAGCTGCTACATCCACTCCGTCACCGGATAGCACGTCTTGTCGGACTCCGACATCTGCTGCCTTGTAGATCTGTGGCACCGGATTCTCCCTCTCCTTCTTCTTCGCCCGAGGTAGGTCCTCGGCGTCTGCAACCATGAAGGTAAGAATCGCGACCTTGCCTCCTCTCCAATGTTAGTACCAAGGTAGTTAGCTCGACATTAGGTTAGTACCTAGAGGGCTTATGCAATGCCACTCTGTTTAGGGCCAAGAATTGAAGGTTATCATCCAGGAAGCTGCCCTGGTCGCTGTGATTCAAGCATGGATGCTCCTGATCTACAGAAGAGCGGCTTCTAGGAATAACATGCCGGTAGTGAAATATGGTCCCTTGATGCAGCACGATAGAGAGGATGGCAAATCTGAACTGCATATACAACAACAACAACGATGTGGAGGCTATCGGCATGCTCCGGATGAGAAGATCCCCATTTAACCATCTTGTGCACACATTAAGGTCTAGGGGTTTGCTTAAGGACAGCATCAACACCTCCATCAAAGAACAAGTGGCTTTGTTTCTTCATGTTCTAGGCCATAACCAGAGATTCCGAGTGATTCACAGCACATGGAGGAGATCAACCAAGACAACTTCCCAGTATTTCCATCAGGTGTTGTATGTTGTTGGAGAACTCAGAGGAGAGATGATCAAGCCACCATCTAGTCAAACCCCCAAGAAGATACAAGGCAACGATCAATGGTTCCCCTTTTTCAAGGCAAGTAACTCTAGCATGTTCTTGAAGAGATGATTGTATTAGACTGCCACCTAACATTCTTGTAATGCCAGGATTGTATTGGAACAATTGATGGTACTCGTGTGATGTCTAGAGTGTCAAAAGCCGAACAGGATGCATACAGGGGGAGGAAGCACTGCCCCAGCCAGAATGTGCCTGTCACTGTTGATTTCGACATGAAATTCACATATGTTCTTGCTGGATGGGAAAGATCTTCTCATGATGCGATGATTCTAAATGACAGCCTTAGCAAACCTGATGGCCTAAAACTCCCTAACGGCAAACTACCTAGCAGATGCAGGGTATGCTTGCCGTCCTAGAATTCTTCCACCCTTCAGATCAACAATGTATCATATCAATGAGTTCTCTGCTAGAAACTATCCAAGGACTCTGTAAGAACTTTTCAATCTGAGGAACTCTACCCTTAGAGTCACGGTTGAGAGGATTTTCGCTGCTCTAAAGAATAGATTTAAGATCCTTGATTAAAAGATTTTCCATTCTTTCCTCACCCAAGTTAAGCTTGTTCTTGCATGTTGCATTTTGCACAACTAGATCTTGCAATTTGGCACTGATGAATACTTCCCGGCTAAGGAAGATGTAGTTCCTAACGACAACGACACTTACGGTGGCCATGGTGTTGCTAGTAATGATTGTGCTACTTGGAAGAATGAGAGACAACAGCGGGCGCTCGACATGTGGGCAACAGGAGGAAAGTAAAGGATCTGAAGAAGAAGTGAAGAAGATGGTCTGATGAAGTGATGGCCTTGTAATCTATGAACAACCCCTGATGTGGGTGTAAAACGTTCGTTCGTAGTAGCTAGGTAATATTATGGTGAACTGTCATTTGCTAGTAGCTAGTTAACATTATTGTGAACTCATATTTGCTAGTAGCTAGGGTTCTAATTTTGGTACTGCTAGTTTAATTTGCTGCATGTTTGCAACTATTTGGTTCAATTTGCTATCTTTTTGCTACTGCGTGGTAACATCACCAGCTCTGAGAAGTGGCGAGCACAACACTACGGCATGTGTAGCCAAACATGCAGGTTTTTGTATCAAACGAGATAAAATCAATTTTATTGCCAACCAAACAACTTGCTAAAATTGCAGAAAAACTAGATATGGGCTACCAAACAAAGTGCCAAATTTCGCCCAAGCCAAATCTTCCCTCATGCAGCATCCACCGATCCAAGCAGAAAAAACGAGAAATATGGTCCTCAGCAACCAAACACGCCCTAAGTCGCTGCACTGACTTTCTGTTTGCTCGTTTTGTTGTGACTACGGCAGTAAAGCACACAGCCCCAACACAGTGATATACGAGAGTAAGACCTACAATAAAAGAGTGACACTTTTCTTACAGGATACCAAACCTTTTCGCCAATCACAGTGCAAAGAGAATCAACGCAAATATAAAAGATGTTAAACAAAACCTCGAACTTTGGTCAAAGAATTTATCCTGTCGTGTATCTCATCTTGCTTCCGTTAATGAAGCCTTTTCAGTGTTGTATTTATTTGAGGAACGCATGACTTTATCTCTGACTGGAACAGCAGAGACAACTTGAAAGATCAATCTTCTGAAACTTCTTAAGAATTTATCTTGTCATATATCTCCTTTTGTTTTGTTTCAATGAATGGACCATTGTATCAGGATTTTTTTTAATTTTTTTTTTTGGCTGAGTACATCCGTATGGCTGTTAGGACAATGCGTTGTTGCAGAGGCTGAGTGTAATTGGCCTCTGATATTAATATATGCTCCTTTAAAAAAAATCTCTTCTTGCTTCCGTTAATGCAACATTTTCAATGTAGTATTTTTTTCAGGAACGTAGGACTCTGTTTCTGACTGAAATTGTAGAGACATTTTGAAAGATCATCTTCTGACACTTCTTAAGAATCCAAAAACTTGCTACTTCCAAATATGGGAGTAGAAGCAAGGAGGGGTAATAAAATGAGTTAATCTGCGTGATGAAAATAAGTACAACTCGTCAGCATAAATATTTTGGTAAAATCTCGTATCTAAAGCAATTTCTCCTTCAAAATTCATTCTGATCAATAGAGAAGGAGTCTTAAGATTTTTACAGTAATTCAATTAAGCCAACTTGATTTCTGAATAATAGTAGTTTTAGGTGGGGTCATTTTCACCGAGAGTTCTATCTTAGTTTTAGGCGAGATGTAATTTGATTCATGGGATGCGAAGCATCGCCAGTGTGCTTTCAAAAAGAAAAGTCGGTAGGTTCTGCAACAAAGCAATACATACTCCCTCCGTCCTAAAATAAGTGACATGAGTTTGTCTAAATTCATATTTATCTATATATACTAAAACGTGTCTAGATACATCCAAATTTAGACAAACTCAATTCATTATTTTGGGACGGAGGGAGAGCTCGAATTCACTGAAATAAAAATTTGGTGAAGAACAAGAAAGAGGAAATAAAATGCAACAGTCAGCATTAAAGGACTACTAAAGTACTAGTACTAATCACAATAGCGACGCGCACGGTGCGGTAGGGATTGTAGAGCAGGAACTTGCCGCAGGTACCCGTCCTTGTTGCCGGAGACAGCAACGACGCTGAGCCAGAGAACGGGCAAGGTTCCCCACTGTCGTGCGGACGAGCACCTGATAGCCCCTCTTGATGGACTCCGACGAGCGGCGTGGCGGTGCCAGCTGCCTGCACGGTTGATTGGTGACCACTCCGGGTGCTGCTGTTGCTGCGTCGTGGCGCCCACGATTCCGTCCGTGCGCGCACCAGGCCGGCCTCGACACTGCCAAGGCGGCGCGGAGCTGGTGCCACTGCTGTGTCGTTGCTGAAACGGGCGCCAGCGAGTGACCAGTCGGCGTCCGAGCGCGCTCGTGGTGGTTCCTTCGCGCCTCCGATCCACTTACGAATGGAAGCACAATGTGTCAATCCAGACGAAGGCGGCTGAGTTCTCCTAACTCTTGTCGGATTCGGGCCAAATCAGACGCCATGGATGGTGCTCCGCGAGCTAACCAGACCAAGAGGCGATCAACACGGTCCGATCCGATTACGCCCGCGATCTGATTACGCTTCCCGCTCCCGACCCCGTCTCGGTCCCGGTGATCTTCTCCTTCGTTCCCGACACGAACTCAAACTCGGTCTGCGCTCGATCAATATAGCCGGCCCTAGCTACCGCAGCTCAGTTCCACACAATTCATTGAGACTCGCTCCTCTTCCAGTTTGCCAAATCCATCGTCATGCCTGCGCTCATGTCTAAACGTCCGTCTGCCGCCCTGAGCGAGATCCACCGCGAGCTCGATCGGCGCAGGAAGTTGGCTGCCGTGGCGAACGGACGAATCGTGAAGAAATCATCTGCTCCGACGATGATCTCCAAGGGAGCAGCAGGAGCAATCATCCAGAAGATGGCCACGCCGATCCTGCGCAAGCCAGCCGGAGCGGCCACCACAAAGCCGTCCCTGCCGAGGCCGCGCGCGCCTGCAATCGCCTACGTGCCACTGGAAGAAGCTCCAAAGAGGTGCACTGCCCCAAAGGGCCCACCCAACCCGTTCGGCATGAACGCCATGAACGCCAACCGGGGCGTCAACAAGTCGCCCGCGCCCACCCCGCACGAGCCTGCCGATGCGACGATCAAGAAGTCCTCCGCGCCGATCTCGCGAGCAACGCTGCCAACGGCACCAGTTATCACATCGTCGCCTGCCTTTGAGCCCATCAAGGAAGGAACAAAGGTGTGCGTGCGGACGCCGATGGGGACGACGCCCAAGGGCCTGCGCCTCTTTATCTGGCTCAGCGCCGTCGTCGTCTCCGATGCAGAGGAAGACTACTTCGAGGTCATGTACGACGGCGACTTCCCGCGCGACAACCCCTTCCGCGACGTGCGTGTCGCCAGGGATCAGGTGAAGAAGATGCCGTCGTCGCACTCGCACCGGTGATCAGGAAGCAGCGGTCGCTGACTCGCCAGAAGCCGAAAGTCCCTGCTGATACTGCAGTAGCCAGTAGATCGAGAAGGAGAAGCGGGCGAGGCCACACCAAGGTCGTCTTGCCGCGTCGCAGTTCCTTGTAGAGATGTGACGATGTCTTCTTGCAAGTTTTTTGGTCATAGAAGGCATTGGGATGTAGGTAGGATAGCTGTTATGTTCTACAGTATGTACGAGTAGTTCTTGATTCTTGGCATGAAGATTGGCTAATGTATGAATTGTGTTGATTATCGAACAGATGAATTTTTGGAATACAAACCGAGTGTTTACAGCGTGTTATGAATTGTTGTTCAAGATATGATTTTAGAGAACAAAATCTTCAAGGGATTTTAGGATATTCGACTTGTTTAAAAACACAGTTGATCGGGATTAATGTGTGGAAACTGTCGTCGCACCAGTGTCCTAGCTGGTAGATCGAGAAGCAGAAGTGGGTGGAGCCACTTCAAGATCGTCTTGCCGCGTCACAGTTTCTTGGAAGCGGGGATATGCTAAGGATGTAGATTGGATAATTCTTATGTTCTATGCGTGTAGTTGATTCTTGGCGTCAGACGATCGCCCAATCTAGTACTTATCATGGAATACATGAATTTTTTGAATTCAATTAGCCGAAAGTTTCGACCGCATTGTTAATTGTTGTTGAAGATGAGAAATGTTACAAGATTGGTGGTGACTTTACTCAGGGACTTAGGATATGAAACAAACGTGATTGAGAGGAATGTGAAGGAAATAATTGTCTGAACCTTCTTGATTCAGAGCTCAATAAGAACTTTCCTTTTTTTTATATATTTCATCCTGCGTTTGTAATTTAGTTGAACTATTAGGAGTACATGAAAATTAATATTAGCGAAAGCCAACAACACTGGTCAGTTCCGCTCCTCGTGTCGCCTCCTCCGGGCGACCGAGGGGCTAACCCTAGCGCCCGCCGCCGCTGCCCCCCGACTCTGCCCCTCCTCTCTCGTCGCCTCCCGAGGCGGCCGCCGGCGAAGCCGAGCAGCGCCGATGAAGGGGGCGGCGGGGACCTAGCGCCCCTCGCGTCCGTGCGTGTTGGTCTGGAGGGTGGCCTCGCGGCGGGATTTCGGGGGCTCGCGGTGGCGCAGACTGGAGGTGTGGCGGTGAGGCAGTGGTTCTGGTGGCACGGCTGCGGGGTGGTGGCGGCCTCCCGGTGTGGATCGGCGTCGGGGACGTTGCCCCGTCCCTCCCTCTTCCCCTGTGGCAGCGCAAGTCGCCTGGATCGGCAGAGGCGCTCGGGGGGCTGTGGGACGCGCGATGGTGGACGACCAGACGATGGGGAGGGGCTCGGTGTGGACGGCGGCTGTGAGGGCCCAATCTGGGCCATGCCTGAGCTTCGAGGGCCACGGGGCGGGCCGTGGTGCTCTGCGGACGACGCAACAGAGGAGTAACACGACGGATTGGCTCCCAACGGCCAGGACCTGCGGCGGCTGCGCGGGCTCGACTGGTCCTGCCCCGGGCCCGATCTGGGCCTCTAGGGCCGTGGTCGCAGTGTTCTCTGTCCACTCGGGAGGTGCTGGGCTGGTGGTTGCTGCTGGCCAGATGTGTGCGGGAGATGAATGGCACCATTGTGGGGTGTTGCATCCTCCCGCCGACCTGGGCGCGTGGTCGGGGGGCTCGTCGTGGCGGCGCGGGCTCGTCCGGGGTTCGATCTGGGCCGTCTAGGAGGTGGTTTTGGTGGCGGCGATCTTGAGTCCCTTTCGCGGTGGCGGCTGCACGGGTTCGCTCTGGTTGTTTTGGCAACTATCTCGCGGGTAGTGGTGATGATCCGGACGGCGGCTTTCGTCGCGGCGACGGGGAGTCTAGGCGTGATGGCGGGAGTGTTGTTTGTTGATCGTCGGGAGCTTGGAGAATAAGAGGAGGTGTGGTGGTTTGTGCCGGTCCTTGTTTGGCAGGCGTGAGGTTTTGGAACTATTCGCTCGGTGAAAGCCTTGTCCTGGCGGTTGGCCGGGACCGACGACGGTGACGCCGTGGGCGCCGCATCCTTCTTGAAGTTGTCGTCGAAGCGGGTATTTTCATGCTCCTCCGCCCGGGTTCTCCGGGGGAAACCCCATATCCCTCGCGGGATCGGGCGTGGGCGGCGCTCTTGTGCCGCTTTGCCTCTTAGAGCCTCGCTTTGGATGTCCACCGGACAGTGGGACCTGTGGAGTGTTTTCTGTTTTGGCGGAGGCAGGTTTCGTCTTCGGCTAGGCGGGGCGCGGCCCTGGTGCCGGCATGGTAGTTGGAGCGGTGTCTCCGGTCTTTTCGTCTCCGCCTATTGCGTTGAGGTGTGGTGTCGACCTGGTTGGTCGTCGACCCGTTTGGAGCGCAGCCTTGGGGCTGGCGTGTGGTGTTGTGTTGTAATGGTTTTTCGGCCAGTTTGCCTTATAAACGGGCCAACTTTTTTTTCTATATCAATGAAAGGCAAAGCTTTTGCCTCGTTTCAGAAAAAAAGAAAATTAATATTAGCCCAAGCACACCACAAGCACTTACTACCTAATTGCACTGCTAAAAAGGCTTATATTATGGACGTACTAGTAATTAAGTTTAGCGTGGCTCCGGGAAAAAAAATAACAGAGTGGTAGCACCTGCGAGCGGCAGTTCCTCCTTCCATTCACTTGTGTGTGCCATGGTAACTTCCATTAGCAACGACCATCTTCCTCCAAAAAGAGGAACCAAGAAAAACTCAGCGGCATGGACTCCGTTGATCAAGAAAGTCCAATTCAAGGACGTCGTCAACAAGTCCACCACGGCAGCACCGAACAGCCCGGCAACGATTCTTCCTCCTCTGCATTGCGTCGTCTGAGGTCTGCAGTCGTCACCAGGAAGTGGAGATTCCTTATCCCGTCTTGCTTCAGGCGACCATCATCATCAGGCTTACCGATTTCATTGTCGCCGCCGGCGATCACCGTGTATCAAGTCTGGCCTGGGAAAAACGTAACAACGACATCGCTTTTTCACGAGTACCTCTGCTCTTTATGAATTCAATGTCTGTGATTCGTGATGTAATGCAGGTGTTTTTCCTGGATGGGCGTGTGATCTGTGGACCTGACCCACGGGGCCTCATCTTGACGTCCATAGCGGTCCTTCTTTCAGAGAGGATCCTCTTGGCCGACGTCGTTGATCCTTCGTGGAAGCATCCAGTCCTGATAGCCGCCTTCTCCATCGCACTAGCAGCGGCCGTTAGTTTCTTTCACCACCATGAATGTCTTGCATGCTCTGCTATTCGATGATACTAAGGTAGTTTGTTGACAGGTGATTACTACTCTGCTACTGACTGCAACAAGAGATCCTGGGATCGTACCAAGAAGCCGGACCTCACCGCCACAAGAAGCTGACACCAGCGCCGGCACAGGAACCAGGAGCCGGCGCATCGTCATTGACGGCGTTGAGATGGAGCAGAAGTACTGCAGGATCTGTGACATCTTCCGTCCTCCAAGAAGCTCCCACTGTGCCATCTGCGACAACTGCGTCGACAAGTTCGATCACCACTGCCCCTGGATAGGCCAGTGTATAGGACTGGTAGGTGTCAAGTGCAGACACATGACGGCAGCCTATCGCTTAGGCGTTTTCAGATCGCCTGAATTCTGTTGCTTTGTTTGCAGAGAAACTACAGATTGTACCTTCTGCTGAT
This sequence comes from Avena eriantha, assembly GCA_910589775.1. Lineage (NCBI taxonomy): Eukaryota > Viridiplantae > Streptophyta > Magnoliopsida > Poales > Poaceae > Avena > Avena eriantha. Next base: position 171,315,815 of record OU342741.1, on the reverse strand, counting down.
AACCCTGGCGCTTGCATTCTACACGCACACGTTGGCGTTCTCCGTGAGAAGAATCAGGGTGCAGTTGGGCACTGCAGCCGGTGCAGGACTTCTCGGTTTGCTGAGAAGTTGGCCTGAGATGGTTGCTCTGGCGGCGTTCAGCTCCATGGCTTTCTGCCTCCTCGCGTGCCTCCTCGCCTACCATGTCTTCCTTGCAACCAAGAACCAGGTAAACTTCCAAGAATTTCGTGCTACTTGTATGCGATTATACTGAATGAACCAGCAATTTTCCTATCGATCATGCTCTCCTGAACTTTGCTGCTGCAGACGAGCCATGAGACGCGCAAAGGGCGGTACCGGAGCTCCCCCAATCCTTATGACAGGGGAGTCCTTAGAAACTTCAGAGAATGCCTGTTTGGGAAATTGCCTCCCCCCAGAGTCGATTTCAGAGCCGTGGCCCAGCCGAACTTGATTGGATCAGCAGCAACAACAACATTGGCGTTCAGTCAATTCACAATTCATTCAGGTTGCTAGCCAGGGAACCCAGGCGTCAAATAGGATGCAAGAGTAGCGTGTATGTTCAAATATCTTAAGGAGCCGAGCCTGTTTTCCACCTATAATCAATATTGTCAGAAGCCAATATCAAATCACCCACTTCTCATCAAACACATAAGCTACCGGAAGAATGGAGATCTAGTGGTAGTCTATTTTCATCTTGTCGGGATTCTACCATTACATGCTATTTTGTGTACATTGCTTGTAAGAAGGCGATCTGGCCTCGAACCTGGTATCTCCTAAATAAAACCATGTACGTATGCATATGAAGATGCTTAGGGAAAGATGTTCTTTTTAATATAGTGCCTAGCGATTTCTCCATTTTTCGGACTTCTTTGAGGATTGGTTGGTGCATCCAATTTCAGTATGGTATCAGGTCATCAAGAGAAGTCCACACCTCAGCAACAAAACTGAGTCCGATAAACTCAGAGGCAAGTTGAGACAGAACACTGGAAGTGAGTACAACCGCAAGATGAGTATCCTGATCACACCGCCGAGTATAAGCAGTCAGATCATCATGATAGTTGGCAAGGGCAGCTGAGTAATCCGACACCTGGTGGTCATAACATCCATCACAACATCATCAATAGTCTTGGATACAGCTTTATCAGCATTAGAAGCATCAGCTTCAAGAACCGGTGGCATCGGCAGGGTAGGATCCATAGGAGCAACGGCGCGGAGCATATGAGACCTCGCCAGAGAGAACACCCTAGAGACGGAGGCCACACATGTGAATGTGCATAAAGCCAACAAACTCAGCATAGTTGGTGCCATCAAAGGTCACCAAGCAACGTGAAACAACAACATAGCCCGCAGAAGACGACATGACCACCCTTTTTTTATCCTTTTCGCTCTTTTTTAGAACTCAGATCTCAAACAACCGAAACCAGAACTGGATTGATACCAAAAGACCACGACGAGGCAGGAGATGACCAAAGGCCAACAAAGGCAGCAGGGGAGCCAAAGCCGCAACCACGAGCCCCACTTGAGGCACCAGTGGCCAGGGATCATAGGCACCACCACACCCTATGTAGGGGATCGGGAGTGGCAGGAACCAGACGAGGGAGGCCGAGATCCAGGCGAGGCAGCGTGGTAATCGAATAGGGGCGATTGGGATCTAGGCGTTTGGTGGCCGAAATCGAATGAGATCTGAGCAGGGATAGCCGAAAGGAAAACCATAATAAGAACTTTGTGTGTGGGGAGTAGAGCAGCATCCACGACAAGCAAAACAGGGGAGAGCAGCGGAGCAGCACACGACGGTGTAGAGACCAGTAGCAGCGACCAGCGCCAAGACGGTGGCAGTGGTAGTGAGCACAGGTTATAGCGTGCAGGTAGGGAAAGACCTAGTCTTACTTTGATACCATGTTATAAACTGAGCAACTTGGATTGACTATTGGGAGCAAAGACCAATATAGGAAAAAATTATAGAATTAACCTAAAGTCGCGAAGAAATCACACAATAACCTGCTTTTTTTTAATATTTCACAATCTAACCTACTCGCATGGAGCTTTACCAGAAAGCTCCAAGGTTAGTACCACGACGCTCCTCCTAAAAAACGCCATCCATCCTTTGGCGCCCTAGTCAAAAATGCTATGATTCGGCCCAATGTGGCAGTCAACGGAGGTCGTGGGTCCTTTTTTGTAATATGGAGCTTTTGCAAGGGAGCCATGCCTAAACGCATGGTCTTTTTGCAAGGGCTTCCATGGTTCGTTTCATGCCCTGGTCAAAACGCCATCGTTTGGTCCGACGTAGCGGTCAACCGCGACCGTGGGCCCACTTTTTAGTATGGAGATTTTGTAGGGGGAGCCATACATGAATGCATGGCGTTTGGGGGGGGGGGGGCATGCCCCTTGACTAACTAAATCGGCACGCGCCCACCTCCCAGCCCGCCCAACTCATACATGTTCGACCCTCACCCCTCTCTCTCGCTTTCGCCCCAAGCTATTCCTCTCCTCAAATCCCCCAAATCGGTGTCATTTCTTCACGGATTTTGACTCCCCCTTGTCCCAAAAGGTAACCTCCCCGCTCCCCTTGATTTGGTCCAAATAGATCTATTCAATTTTGTGGTATTTTGGCAAGATTGTTGAAACCCTAGATCTTGCATTTGGAGTGGAACCTATGGATTGTTGTGTGAATATTGAGTAATGTTGGTTGATTTTGTGGCTACTAGTGATCAGAGGTAGAAATCTTATGGTAGGGTTAGGGTCTGTAGGTTAGGTTTAGGGTTTGTAGGTTAGGGTTAGGGTTTGTAGGTTTGGGTTCTTGTAACACCCTCAAATTGGCCCTATGTAGATTTTAGCGATTCTTGCCAAAACTGCATAGAAACAATTCAATGGTGCCCAGCAAGCACTTGCGTGCCGGTGGAAAACGAAGTAATACCATTACACAATAGTGAAGGGATCCATGTCAAGAAACAAAAAATCTACTGTAGAACTACCCAAATGCCCAGATATATCTAAGAGTTAATGAAGTAACGGGAATAGAGATTTAGTTACATACCCTTGTAGACCGAACGCGATTAACGTCCCGCGGGGAACATGGCTAAAGTAGTCGAACTCCTAGCCGACCTTAAGGTCGCGAAGCTCCTTTCTTATCACCTCCTGGTCCTTGCACGACAACCCAACGCCACAAGTGGCAGCGCTATCCGAGGTATCACACACAAGCGGCAGCGCTATCCAAAGACGACTACCGTTCTCCCTGATCCAGCCGGGATGCGAAAATAGACCGTGTGGAATTGGGATCCAGCAGCGCGGCGACGTGATGGTGTTGTCAACTCTCTCATGTACAGTTCTTCGTGCAACCACACTCGTGAGAATCAACTGAGAAAGATGAGGAAAAATTCCCTAAGGAAACTAGTCCTTAGGAAATCCCCTTTTATTTTTGTGTGTGTTTTTTCCACCAATATAGATCCCTATACATAGGCGAAAAGTAAGACTCCCACCCCTAAAGTCCCGGAATGGGACTAAATGAAAAGAAGTGGAAAAAAGGACAGTCGGCGGCCGGGTGGGCCACCTGCGCGTGCCCGCCTTCTCGTGGCCTATGGCCTGCACGGCTGAGGCGGTGCGCCAGGTGGGCCTCGCCCCCACGGCCACTTGGATAGCGCCCTGCCTATGGCTGCCATTTCCCGTATGGGCAGGCTCACCAGCGCAGCGGCAAGGCGCAGCTAAGTGCCGCCCGTGCGCTAGTCTCCCAAGCTCGCCCATGTGGGTCGAGTCAGCGGGGCCCAACAGCGGAAGCTACAATTTTTGCCCGGGGTGGCCTCCCTCTTGGGATGATTCCCTCAAGGGATTCGTCCCATGAGCGGAAGGTTGCCCTCAATATTAATTAAAATATTTTATTTAGTATATATTAATTCATAATTAACAAAAATGTATATTTAAATTCCTATTAATCTGAAACACCTTTTGGCTTATTCCTTCTTCCAATACAACTTTGGATCCTCTTCGGAACTTTTCCAGCAATGTCTCATCAGAACAATTTCGATTCTCTTCTTTCTCATTTGTGATCCATTTGCTTGCATAACGATCTTAAAACGTCGTTGGACCTTAAGTGTGTTACCCTACGGTTCGTAAATGGCACAGTCATGATCGAGATCACTCTCGATCAATGATCAATAGCGGGACCGGGATGTCCATAATGATCCCCATGCATTCCATAAAACTCTGTCGTGCTCAAACCATAAACTCCATGTCCCTATCCCTTTGTTTATGTGATACATGACTTGTCCGAGATTTGATCTTTGGTATCAACATATCTATCTCATTACCAACAAGTCTACTTATCTTGTTATCATGATATTGTATCCCTTGACCTAGTCAATGGTTGCAACATATTGGATAGAGTCTCACCGAGTGGGCCCGGTGTATCTTCCCATCATGCGGATGAACAAATCCCTATATTAATGCACATGCCTCAATTCTTCCTCTAGAATGCCCAATACACACTTTTATAGCCACCTAGTTACGGACATAACGGTTGGTGTGATCAAAGCAACCGCGAGAGATAGTGATTACTATGATCATTAGTGTATTACCAGAACTCGTATCAGTCTTAGTCATCTTTACCATGCGGCCTAGTATTGTAAATGTCAAAGCATTTTGAACATCCCACGACTTCATGTTTTCATAAACATGAATGCATACAACACTATTATGACTTAAACTATAGTGTTATTCATTATTCAGTTTGGATATCTTTTAGCTTTGAATTTTATAAATGCATAAGGCATTAACATCAAGACTATAATGAGAATAACATATTCATAATCGAAAAATGTGATTTATAATAGAAATCATTCATAATACTTGAACAACTGAGTGTTACAAATTTATCATGAATAATTGTCTCGTAAGATGCAAGACACACTAATATGTTCACACTCTTATATCGATTACAAATCTATTCTAATCTTAACTAATCCATATGATAAATTTAGAAAGAGAGATGTTGTCGGCTATCAACGTCTTGTATGCTACCAACACGTCTTGTATCCTTTTGTTCTCCATGCAACACTCTTGCAAACAGTCTTATTTTCTTAAAACAAGAGCAAGTATCAGTATACTTGATAAAACCGCAATAGTGTTTTGTGAGGAACGCATTTATAAATTATATATCACATATACCTGCTTAGTCAATGATATCCCCATTGATGGGCACTACTATCACAATTCTCAACTGCTGAAGGAAATCATGAAAGGTGGACTCTTCTTCTCTCATGACCTATTCTCTGACGACATTCTCAAAGCTGGGGGAAGCGAACGCAGCACCCCAGCTATCGTGAGCTTGTCATCCATCCAGTAGAGTGTATCATCTATGAGAGACTCATGCAAGTTGTGCATAATCTCTAAGTGATCTTCCAGACACATTTTATTTTCCATATTTCGTGAAAGAAACTTGTCAAGGAGCTCAAACTTCATAAGCCTGACTTATCCATCGAACATCACTCTTAACTCGACCATTATCTCATACCATTGAGTGTCCATAAATAGCTCACATAGTTCAGGAGCAATGCTAAACCGTATGGCGCCTCTGGCACAAACGTACTTCGCATGACGATCGTGGTACTCGTCATGTTGGTCTGGACTTTCATCAGCATTTGGAGGACCTTCGAGTAGGTCTTGTATGGTGAAGAGTGTGTCATTCCTTTTAAGGACATCTTTCAAGCGTTGATACCAGTCTATGAAGTTGGACCTGTCTACTGTACGCAACTCATCACGAAATAGGGAACCGTGGTTGAAACATGAAGGTTTCATTGGTATTATCTATAAGGATATTCGCAAATTCATAAGACTAAGTTCATAATTTTGCGTTCTCGTTTTATAATCAAATTAGCACAAGAACTCCCACTAAAAACATCATCCCTAAGATGGTTTTAGAGATCACATGATCTCTTTACACCACATCATCCTCGATCGTCATGGCCTTTGATGTAGCTTCCAGGGTGGACTATATCCGTCGATCACATTATCCATGTGACTTGTTCTTGATCTTTCGATCTTCTCGTGTTCCGAGGCCATGTCTGTACATGCTAGGCTCACCAATTCATTCTAAGTGTATTTGTTGTGGATACATGGCTTTCACCCACTGTATGCAAACACAGAGATGTCTAGCACCCTATCATCACGGCCTGCTTCATAACAGTGATTTTTTTGGTGGTGCACACTTTAGGGAGAACACTAAAGTTGGTATTGTTTAGGGATCATCTTGTTTTAATAACAAAATGTATATAATACAACCAAGCAAAACAAGATGCACAAAATACCATCATATGCAATTTTATAAGTGTGGTGTGACGTGGTCCTTCATGTCATGCGGATGATCATCATCACATGCCACCAGTATGATGCCATTGGTTGGTGCTACCAGCTGGTCATTCTGCATGAAGTTCTTAAGGACATGACCACATCACATTACTTGCCCCTCCCTGCAATATAAAGCTTCTACTTTATTAGTCACAAATTTTACGTGGCTGCTAGGGCTTTCGAGATTGAACCGTTCAAACCTATGATTACCAACCACAACATTGATATAGTAGTTGTCTTATTACTCCCCTCATGTGGTCTTTCGTTGTAAATGCTATATTAACTATTGTGAGAGAGACACCCACTGGCCACATATACGTTACAAGCCGTATGTCGAGCATGGAACCAGTCTCGCAGAGCATTACGCGTAAGGTTGGTCTGGGTCGTTTCATCTTATACTTCCGCAATATGAGTACGTACACGTGGGAAGGTGACAACTATGTGATCAACGCCCCACAATCATCATGTGGTCTATCTGTAGTAGCATAACTACGCATATATCGGTTCTGATACTACTGAAGGGGATCCGCGAAAAAAAACAAAAAAAATTACTATAAAACTATCCAAACGCCCAGATCTATCTATGAGTTAATGCAATAATAGGAATAAAGATTTGGTTACATACCCTTGTAGACCAAACGTGGTTAACGTTTATGGGGAACGTGGCTTAAGTGGTTGAACTTGTAGCCAACCTCAAGATAGCTCGTCACCTCATGATCCTTGCACAATAGCCCAGCGCCATAAGTGGCAGCACTATCTGAGGTATTGTACACGTATGGTGTCCGACGACGACTCCCGTTCTCTCTAATCTTGCTCGGATGCAGAAGTAGACCCTCTCAAACTAGGATCCAGTAGCGCGACGGCGTGCCTGTGTTGTCAACTCTCTCGTGTACAGTTCTTTGTGAAACTGCACTCGTGAGAATCAACTGAGAAAGAGGAGGGAAAAATTCCCTAAGGAAAATAGTCCTTAGAAAATCCTGTTTTATTTTTGTATGTGTTTTTCCCACCAATATATACCCCTTTATATAGGAGAAAAAGTAGGACTCCCACCCCTAAAGTTCCGGGGTGGGACTAAAGGAAAAGGAGAGGAAAAAAAGGACAATCTGCGGTGATGTCTACGCACTCTTCTATTCTTGTAGACAGTGTTGGGCCTCCAAGTGCAGAGGTTTGTAGAACAGCAACAAGTTTCCCTTAAGTGGATTACCCAAGGTTTATCGAACTCAGGGAGGAAGTGGTCAAAGGTATCCCTCTCAAGCAACCATGCAATCAAGATACAAGAAGTCTCTTGTGTCCCCAACACACCCAATACACTTGTCAGGTGTATAAGTGCACTAGTTTGGGAAAGAGATAGTGAAATACAAGTAATATGGATGATTATAAGTGGTAATTGTAATCTGAAATAAGAGTGGCAGTAAGCAAACATGTAACAAGACTGATTGTAAACAGTATTTCAATGCTTAGAAACAAGGCCTAGGGATCATACTTTCACTAGTGGACATTCTCATATAAATATCTTCTCTTTATTATGCTACCTTGAACTACTCTCCGGTTGGATGATGTAGGGCTATAACAACACACCTTAAAGTTTGTATTCCTCATATAGATAACCCCTCACTATTACCTTGAGCGCTAGATTGTTCCAACAAATACCACAATCTCATAGAGACATCCAACTTAAATTATACTCATGATAAATATTTCTATAACCTTAGCCTAAGTGCCACACGGTGTGCACACTGTCAACTTCACACATGTGGGGGTAAGCAGCGATTAATTAAAGCACTTGAGTAGCAGAATAGATCTACTTATTCAACTAGATTACAAAGCTCATGATCTCAATAAGATCACGCATAGAGAGAGAGAGATGAACACATAGCTACCGGTAGAGCCCTTAGCCTCGAGATATAACTACTCCCTCCTCATCATGGGAGTCAGCAACGGCGATGGAGATGGCGGTAGAGTCGATGGAGACGGCTCTGAGGGCACTTCCCTGTCACGGCAGGGTGCTGGAACAAAGACTTCTGTCCCCCGAATCTCCTCTTCGGTTGCGGTGTTGTGGAACTTTTCATGGAATTCTGATCCTCCCTTTAGGGTTTTTGTCTCGGGGGGTTTCTATAGGCGAAGAGGCGAGGTCGGTGGCCACCCGAGGGGCCCATGATACGTTGCAAACGTATCCATAATTTTTGATGTTCCATGCTTGGTTTTATCTACTTTCTAATGTTTTGTCCACACTTTGGAGTACTTTTCATATGATTTCTTGTACTAACCTATTAACAAGAGCCACAGTGCCAGCTGCCTGTTTTCTGCTATTTTTGGTTCCAGAAAAGTCACAAAATAAATATTTTCGGAATTGGATGGGACAAAAGCCAAAGTCAGTTTTTCACTGAGGGACACCTGGAGCCATAATACGAGACGGAGAGGGGCTGGGGCCCGGCCACACCACCTGGCCATGCGGCTAGGCCTGGCCCGCGCTAGGGGTGGTCTGGCGCCCCAGGAACCCCCTCGGCCTCTCCTTCCTCCTATAAGTTGCCTCCGATACAGAAACCCTAAGTACCCGATCAAAATTCCACAAAAGAGTCTGTAGCCGCCGTCATCTCCATCCCTAGATCGGGAGGGATCTGAAGCTCTTTCTGACACCCCGCTGGAGGGGAGAATTCACCCTGGAGGCCTTCTTCATCACCACACTACAAAAAATATGTTGACTAGTGACCTTTTCTTAACGACCATGGATTTTTTGGTCATAGATCTATGACCATTCCGAACCAGTTGGTCGTAGGGAATTTGGGAGGGTCCAAACCTTGAAAAATAACGACCAATTTTGTCAAAAAGGTCATAATGCCCTAACACGAAATGGTCATAGATGGATATGACTAGTCTAAACCTTTTATCTAGGAGACTACGACCAATTTATTTGGTCATATCATATAACAAAAATATATTCCAAAGTACAAAGTGGGTGACTAGACCACCACCTAAGCAATTCGTCTATGTGCCATGTGACATGGCCATTTGCGTGGGGTCTACATGTCTATGTGGTACCGTGAGGTGCAGTGGAAAATTAGGCGAAAATTTCAAGCCACGAGGACTTGAACCAATGATCACTTGATCTTGCTCAGGGACCCTGACCACTTGACCAGCACTTCTTTCACATACACAAACAACACATGCTCCTTTTTGTATATACCGAACACACTCGAAATTAAAGGGCAAAAAGGAGGCCGCGGGAGGTCGAACCGGCGACCTACGCTCCTTCGCTAGATATGCTAACCAGTGTACCACGCTAGGTTTCTGTGAACAATATTCGCACACGACCTATTAGTGTATCATTGATCGGGTGGGCTTGGGCCTCGAGCAGAATCCGGCCTCCGGCTTGACGCTCCTTCAGCTGTTACCTGGGCCAACCTTGGGCCGATGGTGGGTGGCATGCCAGCACCCACAGGTTGTTAGGATGGGATGTCTGGCTGGGGGGTCGGCCCATCCGGGCGCCTCCAGCTTATTCTTTTCTTTAGTCTTTGATATATTCTTTTGTATCTTTTTATTCATAACTTCAAATTTAGTTAAATAAAATTTAGTGAACTTGTAAAATTGCATCGGATCTCTAAAGAAACATCATATTGTGAGATTAAAAATGATTTTTTCAAAAAATCATGAGCATTGGATCATGTAGCTGTAGTTCAAACCGGACCCACTTTCTACCGATTCGGCAGGCATTTGTCTTTTTCGTCATGGGTGGACGGAAAGGTTTGAGATATTCTACTTGGGACATTGTTCATGTAAGATGGTCTAGTATTTTTGAAAAACATGGTGGTAGCATTTTGAATTAACCATTTGGTGGTTGCTTTACAAAACGCCCTATTTTTGGCACTTGGAAAATGGAAAATGCTTTTTTCGTGTGACGAAATGGAAAACTTCCTCCTACAATATTGTTCTCCATCACAAGATGCGCACGGGTGCATAGTATGGGCACATTATCACAAACTATGCCGTAATTCTAGCCATAACATTGGTCGTTTAGCCTAAAAGCCATGAAACCTCGAACATGATAGGTCATTTCTATGAAGGTTTTTTCGGAAAACTTGTTTGGTATTTTTCCTTGAAACTATGTCACGTAATACGATGCCACGCAAAGGATTTACATTGTTCAGGCCATTTTTGAATTTCTTATGCGTGTTTCAAATTTATTTCGTTTCAATTTATGGTCAAAAGGGTGGGCATGAAGATAGCGGATAAGCCTCGCTATACTTGCACTGTATCTCCAAAGAAACATCATATTGTGAGTCTAAAAATGATTTTTGCAAAAAATCATGAGCATTAGATCATGTACATGTAGTTCAAATCGGACCCACTTCCTACCGATTCGGTAGGAATTTGTCTTTTTCGCCAGGGGTAGACAAAAAGGTTTTAGATACCCCATTTGGGACATTGTTCATCTAAGGTGGGTCTCTTATTTTTGAAAAATAGGGTGGTACCATTTTGAAACTATTATTTGGTGGTTGCTTCACAAAACGCCCCAATTTTGGCACTCGGAAAATGGAAAATGCTTTTTTCGTGTGACAAAATGGAAAACTTCCTTCTGCAATACTGTTCTCCATCACAAGATGCACACAAGTGCACAATATGGACACATTATCACAAATGCCGTGATTCTAGCCATAACATTGGTTGTTTAGCCTAAAAGCCATGAAACCTCAAACATGATAAGACATTTCTATGAAGGTTTTTTCGGGAAACTTGCAATATACCAAGTTTGGTATTTTTCCTTGAAACTATGTCACATAATACGATGCCACGCGAAGGATTTACATTGTTCGGGCCAATTTTGAATTTCTTATGCGCGTTTCAAAAAAAATTCGTTTCAAATTATGGTCAAAGCATGAAGATAGCGGATAAGCCTCGCTAAACTTGCACTAGATCTTTAAAGAAACATCATATTGTGAGTCTAAAAATGATTTTTGCAAAAAATCATGAGCATTAGATCTTGTACCTATAGTTCAAACCGGACCCACTTCCTACTAATTCGGCAGGAATTTGTCTTTTTCACCAGGGGTAGACAAAAAGGTTTTAGATACCCTATTTGAGACATTGTTCATCTAAGGCGGGTCTATTATTTTAAAAAAATAGGGTGGTACCATTTTGAAACTATTATTTGGTGGTTGCTTCACAAAACGTCCCGATTTTGGCACTCGGAAAATAGAAAATGCTTTTTCCATGTGACAAAATGCAAAACTTCCTCCTGCAATATTTTTCGCCATCACAAGATGCACACGAGTGCACAACATGGATACATTATCACAAACTATGCCGTGATTCTAGCCATAAACATTGGTCGTTTAGCCTAAAAGCCATGAAACCTCGAACATGATAAGTCATAGGTTTTTTCAGGAAACTTGCAACATACCAAGTTTGGTATTTTTCCTTGAAACTATGTCATATAATACGACGCCACGCGAAGGATTTATATTGTTCAGGCCATTTTTGAATTTCTTATGCGCGTTTCAAATTTTTTTCGTTTTAAATTCTAGTCAAAAGGGTGGGCATGAAGATAGCGGATAAGGCTCGCTAAACTTGCACTGATCTCTAAAGAAACATCATATTGTGAGTCTAAAAATGATTTTTTCAAAAAATCATGAGCATTACTTCATGTACTGTAGTTCAAACCGGACCCACGTCCTACCGATTCGGCAGGAATTTGTCTTTTTCGCCAGGGGTAGACAAAAAGGTTTTAGATACCCCATTTGGGACATTGTTCATCTAAGGTGGGTCTATTATTTTTGAAAAATAGGGTGGTACCATTTTGAAACTATTATTTGGTGGTTGCTTCACAAAACGCCCCAATTTTGGCACTCGGAAAATGGAAAATGCTTTTTTCGTGTGACGAAATAGAACTTCCTCATGCAATATCATTCTCCATCACAAGATGCACACGGGTGCACAATATGGACACATTATCACAAACTATGCCGTGATTGTAGCCATAACATTGGTCGTTTAGCCTAAAAGCCACGAAACCTCAAACATGATAGGTCATTTCTGTGAAGGTTTTTCGGGAAACTTGCAATATACCAAGTTTGGTATTTTTTCTTGAAACCATGTCACATAATATGACGCCAGGCGAAGGATTTACATTGTTCGGGCTATTTTTGAATTTCTTATGCGCATTTCAAAATTTTTTCGTTTCAAATTATGGTCAAAAGGGTGGGCATGAAGATATCGGATAAGCCTCGCTAAACTTGCACTAGATCTCTAAAGAAACATCATATTGTGAGTCTAAAAATGATTTTTGCAAAAAATCAGGAGCATTAGATAATGTACATACAGTTCAAATCGGACCCACTTCCTGTCGATTCGGTAGACATTTGTCTTTTTTATGAGGGGTGCACGGAAAGGTTTTAGATTCTCCGGTTGCTCAATTGTCCATGTAAGGTGGTGTAGTATTTTAGAAAAATAGGATGGAATCATTTTGAATCTCTTATGTGATGGTTGCTTCATAAAACGCCCCGTTTTTGGCATTCCAAAAATGAAAAATGCATTTTCTGTGCGACGAAAAGGAAAACTTCCTTCTTATGCCGTTTGAAGTATATTCAAAATGACAAAATGTGAAAGTTTTCCCTTTTTTGAATTTTTTGAATTACTTACGTTGTTTTTAAGAGGGGGTAATCAGAAGAGAGAGTAAGGATACCCACGTATCAACTCAAGGAAGCATACCAACCATTCAGATGGCCACCATTCAACGGCCCAAAGTACAGCGTCAATTTCTCCTGCCTCCCCGTCCCCCCACATTTTGGACATGAATTGACCAAAATGCCCTAAATTCTCATTCTTGCACCACAAAAGTTGCAGGGGTACTTTCGTGAAATCATCACACCACCATCCAGATCGCGACCGAGCCACAGCCCAAACCCTAACCCCCTCACACGCGAGACCTTGTCTCCCTGACCCTGACGCCTCTCTCTAGATCCCCAACCATGGCGACGCTCCTGATCTTCTCGGATCCCATTGAATCCCCACACCTCTCGAGCTCTCCAGCCCCGCCTCCTCGAAGCAGTCACGGCGGCACGGCGAGCCTGTTCGCCGGCGCGGACGTGCGTTCGTGCATCGACGCGTGCCGCTCCGTCGAGCTTGCCTTGCCCGCATCACGCTCGTGGCCGAGGAAGTCCAGTCGAGCTGCTGCATGTGGGCGAAGCTGGGGAGAGTCCATCAGGAGAAGAGGAGACAACAGTCAGAGGAGTGCGGTCTGCTGCTTCCCGTCGACCACCAGCATCTCGTCACACCTAGGTCGTCCCCCACTTCCCCGCTGCCTGCGAGCTCCGATTGTCTTTCCGCACACTCACGGTACGTGTGTTTGTATCCATGCCTCTTTACCCCTCTTTACAGTGGGTGAATCATGGGCTAGCACGTGAATTGGAAGGACCTAGGTAGTAGATTTTTATCAGGTTTCTTAGATCTATGCTGCTATTTCGTTACAACGATTTCTAGAGCCCTGATGCAGTTAAATGCATTTGAACACAAATATAGATGAATATTGTTAGCCTATTTTTAGGATTTCCCATTATCATATTTGCCAAAGATGGGAATTAACACTTCTGATGATAAGGTGCACAAATAAATCTCTATTGTGTTCATGTGCCATTTCATATTCTACAAGTACCTACTGTCAAAAAACTGTTACATTGTACTGATCATGCATTAGAACTGTTTGGTCGTATATGCCCTAGGCCGAGCGCACATTCCTTAGCAGTTGGGAAAGCCTATTTGGTGATATAGATCTACGCACATTCCTCCATTTTCACCAGTTTCCTTTACCTAGGCATTCCACCATGGCTGTATTTCTAGTTTGATTACATTACCATGTTAGACGTCAACAAATTGATGTTGTGTGGGACTCGGTTCTCAACAAAAACCACAGTGACACCAAAGCAGAGTAATCAAGGTTTAGATTTGTGTTTGTTATTTCTAGGCATTCCTAAATGAACTTCAATAGTAGGTCTGTCAATCAGGTTTGGCCTTTTGCCCTATAGGGTCTCCTGGAGTTAAATATGTATTTTTAATTGTTCTCTTATGTTGTGTTTAAATTATACAGTAGACTGGTGCTTGCATGCCGTTGTTTCTACTTCATGTTGTCGTTTCTAGTTGATTTCTCTATGGTTCTTTTTGTACCAAAGTATCCTAGTGCTATATGAAAATCTGTCTAACATCGATCTCTTATGAGTACCTTTCAGATCTAATTAGAAGTATGGATTTGGACGCAAAGCATGGGTCCTGTAGAGCACCCTGAGTTATGCCAATCATTTAGCACCACTACCCTTCTGTTGTGCCAATGGATATGGTAGAGATCATGTTGTTTCTCACTAAAGGAACCTTTACATGGACACTACATTGTCTTAAATGGACACTACATTGTCTTAAGACCATGTTATCATCCATGCTGCCTTGCTAGCTACTGAAGTAGCTTTGTTAGTTACTCCCTAATAATTCTAGAATCTCATCATCCATTCTACATTTGCCTTGCTATGACCTGTAGAGAACTAGTTACAGAATATTAAATGGTTGTGGCTGTAGCGGTAGGTCTGCATCTGCCTGCTTATTGCTATTGGTTAATTACTTTAGCAATTTTAGAAATACTGCCTTGCATGGAAACTCTACTTGCTTAATCTGTTTAGTGCTAGCTGTACTCTGTTTAGTGCTAGGTGTAGAAGCTGACAACGCTTGCAACCTGTGTTAGCTGTTGCTCCTTGCTGGCCTCCTAATACACTCGTGTCTCCAATCTATTTCAGAAATCGAAGTAAGACCTGGCAATAATGGAACATGTGACATCCGGTGCGAGAGAAAACAAACTCTTCATTCCGCAATGGTGGTATCTTCCTGACCATTTCATTGTTGCTTTTTGTTCAAAACACAATACGCTTGCTTCTGTATCACCTGATGCTTGCTCTCTCGTTGCTTGATATATTGGATAGGTGCTTTGCTGTGTGTTTGGAACTATAACAGCGGCCTATGCTTGCATGCTAGCTGCTTGTTTGTGACTTGCTTGCTATGTATCTGAGTTGGTTGTGTGTGTGCTTGCACACATCAAAGTGCAAGTGCTTTTCTTATTATACCTGCATTCTGATTAGCATTGTTGCCTTCTTTAGATAATCTGTTTCCTTCACGTGGAGTTAAATTGAGGTCTGTGAGTACTATGGCCGACGACGCGCTAGGCAAGTGGGAGCATGGCGGCTGGGCCAGCAGTATTAGGTAGACCGACGACGCGATCGATAAGCAGGGGTACATAGGCTGGTGTTTGGCATGTTGTTGTTGGGTACTGGCACTATATATGATTACGATTGTGTATCTTTTATATGATATAAAAAATGAGACCAGCTGGGACTACCGCGCATTGTATCTATATTATACTATGATTGCTATTCTATCTCTGTTATCTGACGTAACAGATTGATTCTGACTGCTATTTAAAGTATTATAGTGTAGTTCATATGTTCCAATTTAAATATTGGTTATTTATTTATTGGCAAATTGAAATCTGAAGGAACAAGGCCCTGACAACTAGGGCCCACTTTCTATAACCTGACAATTGGGACCCATCGTATGAGATAAAAAGGAATGTGAAAAATTGAGCCCAAAAGGCCACGACCCAAAATAAAAAGCCTGAAATGGGCTTACCCAAGAAGTAGGTCCAAATTGATAGGAAAAACAAATTTAAATAGGCTGAATTATTGGGTTCGGCCCATGTAAAGCACTTAACTGGGCTGGGCTGAATTTGATCGATGACCATCTGATTTGGTCATATATTTTCCACGTAGAATCTTACGTGGATACGGTAGATATGTCGTGACCAATTTTTTTGGTCATAGATCCCATGACCATTTATTTTGGTCATAGCTATCCATGACCAATTCAAAAAATGGCCGTTAGCTATCTATAGTGACGCTCGATATGTGACCTACTGCTTTTGGTCATAGAAAGGTCATAGGGTCACCAGTTAGCACATTCCTTGTAGTGCCATGCAAGCCTACGGTATGATGCGTGAGTAGTTCATCTCTGGACTACGGGTCCATGTAGTATCTAGATGGCTGGTTCTCCTCCTTTGTGCTATCATGTTTAGATCTTGTGAGCTCCGTTCATGATTAAGATCATCTATTTGTAATTCCTACATGTTGTGTTTGCGGGGATCTGATGGATATTGAGATGCTATTTCAGATTGATTATTGATTCTATCATGTCTTTGTTATTTGTGATCTTGCATGCTTTCCGTTGTTAGTAGCTATCTTGGCCAAGTAGATGCTAGCAACTCCAAGAGTTAGTATTTATGCTCGATAGTGGGTTCATGCCTCCAGTAATCTGGGGAAGTGACAGAAATCTCTAAGGTACTAGATGTGCTGTTGCTACTAGGGAGAAAACAACAATCCTTTGTTCATAGAACAATCGTATTGTTTACCTTACACATAATTCGTAATGCAATTATCCGTTGCTTGCAACTTAATACTGGAGGGGGTTCGGATGATAACCTGAAGGTGGATTACTAGTCATAGATGCAGTTGGATGGCGGTCTATGTATAATGTTGTAATGCCCAATCGAATCTCAAAGGAGTCAAGATGAGTAGTATATGCTTGTATGCTTCTCGATGTTTGTCAATTGCCCCGCTGTAATTTGTTCACCCAACATGTTATCTATCTTAAGGAGAGCCACCTCTAGTGAACTATGGACCCTGGTCCTTTCTTTTACTATCAATCTACAATCAACTATTTACTGTTTTGTGTTTACTTTCTGCAAACTATTACTTTCTTCCACTCGATACGTTTAATCCTTTGTTTTCAGCAAAACCGGTGATATTGACAGCCTCATCGTAAGTTGGGGACAGAGTTCTGTGGTTGTCTTGTGTAGGTCTCCACGTTGCTGCTGGCACCGGTAGTGCGCCCTACCAAAGTTCAGCTAGCTACACCTTTGGGGTGTTTCCTTGCTCCTACTGGATTGATAACCTTGGTTTCATAACTGAGGGAAACTTACTGATGTGCTCATCATACCTTCCTCTTGGGGTTCCCAATGAGCTCGTTAGTACACGAGTCAGCAAGTATTTTTCTGGCGCCGTTGCCGGGGACTGAAGAAGAAGAAGCTCCCACGTTAACACGCGCCATCAAAGCATTTTTTTGGTGCCGTTGCCGGGGAGTCAAGGACATCTTCACAAGGGGAGTCCCTCATAACCAATCTCTTTAGTTTGTTATTTTTTGTTTTGCTTAGTTTACTTTTGCTTTGTTTTCTTGTTTCTTTATCAAAAACACACAAAAAATTAGTTTTACAAGTTTGCTTTCTTTATTAAAAACACAAAAAATGACTACTCTTGAAAATACTAAGTTGTGTGACTTCACTAGCACCAACAACAATGATTTTATGAGCACAGCTATTGCTCCACCTATTCCTGAAGCTACTTTCTTTGAAATAAAACCTGCTTTACCCAATCTTGTTGTGAGAGAACAATTTTCTGGTATTGGTAATGAAGATGTTGCTACTCATCTAAATAACTTTGTTGAACTTTGTGAGATGCAAAAGCACAGGGATATAGATGGAGATATTATTAAGCTTAAATTTTTTCCTTTCTCTTTGAGAGGAAAAGCTAAAGATTGTTAAATTCCCTAACTAGGAATAGTATTGATTCTTGGACTAAATGCAAAGATGCTTTCATTGGAAAATACTATCCTCCTACTAAGATTATATCTATGAGAAGTGAAATAATGAAGTTTAAACAATCTGATAATGAACATGTTGCTCAATCTTGGGAAAGAATGAAATCTTTGGTAAAGAATTGTCCCACTCATGGACTGACTGCTTGGATGATTATCCAAACCTTTTATGCAGGATTGAACTATTCTTCAAGAAATCTGTTGGATTCTGCTGCTAGAGGTACCTTTATGACCATTACTTTGAGTGCTGCAACAAAGCTTCTGGATAATAGGATGGTTAACTACTCTGAATGGCATACTGAAAGAGCTCCACAAGGTAAGAAGGTAAATTCTATTGAGGAAACCTCCTCCTTGAGTGATAAGATTGATGTTATTATGTCTATGCTTGTTAATGGGAAAGCCCATATTGATCCAAATAATGTTCCCTTAGCATCTTTGGTTGCTCAAGAAGAGCAAGTTGATGTGAACTTTATAATAAATAATAATTTTGGCAATAATGCTTATGGTAATAACAATTATAGGCTCTACCCTCATAATAATACTTATGGTTATAATTGCAAACCTGGATTACCTAGTGAAGGAAGAATTTTATAAGTTGAAAGAGCCACTAAGAACTTCATGCAAATGCAATATGAGGAAAATAATTTATTTTCTAGAACTATGGAGGAACAATCTACCATTTTGAAGAATATTAGCCATCAACTTGAGAATTTAAATAGGGAAATTCCTAGTTTACAATTGAAACTTTCTAATGCTGAAAGAAATATATCATCTTTGTCTAAAGCACAATCTTCTCCGATCAATAAAATGGCTACTAAACCTGAAACTATTGAGAATCCCTTTGCATCTACTAATGCCATACAAGTAAGAATTGATGAAAATGTTAGACTATTAGCTGAATTGCATGCTAAGTGGGAAAGAGAAGATGAAATTGATAGAAACATTAATGTTTCTACTATCACTACCACTAGTGTTGAGGCTACTAATAGCTCTACTACTTTAGATGATAATTATGATTTTGATCTTGATGGTTTCAATATCTCTGAAGTTATTAAGTTCCTACAAAAGCTTGCTAAAAGTCCTAATGCTAGTGCTATGAATATGGCCTTTACAAAACACATTACTGATGCTCTCATAAAGATTAAAAAAGAAAAGATGAAACATAAAGCTTCTATTCCTATAAAACAAGAAGATGGTTGGGAACCCATCATTAATATGAAAGTGAATGATTTTTATTTCAAAGCTTTATGTGATCTTGATAGTAGTGTTTCTATTATACCTAGAAGGATTTATGTTATGCTTGATTTGCCACCACTTGAAGATTGTTATTTGAATGTCCCACTTGATGATAATGTTAAAAAGAAACTCATGGGGAGTATTAATGATGTTCTTATTATGGTTAACAATGCCTATGTCCCCATTGATTTCTATGTTTTGGATGTTTAATGCAATGCTTCTTGTCCTATTACTTTTGGGAAGACCTTTTCTTAGAACTGTTGGTGCCATTATTGATATGAAAGAAGGCACCATTAAATATCAACTCCCACTCAAGAAAGGTATAGAACACTTTCCTAAGAAGAGAGAGAAGATTTCTTTTGCCTCTCCTATGAGAAACAAAATTTGCTCTAAATGCTTCTTCATTTGAGAACACTTGATTCTTTTTCTTGCTTCTTATGCCTAACTTAAAGGCGTTAAAGAAAGAGTACTTATTGGGAGATAACCCAAAAGTTTTAAATGAGTCTAGGAAGTTATTACCTCTATAATAACCGCTCCTTATCATTTTTATTTGCTTTTTGTGCCAAGAGTAACCTCTAATAAGAGAGAAGTAATGATTGGGAAAGTTCCTGTCCCGGAACAGATTTTTGTGCTTCACCATAAACATTCGTGTAAAATCTCTGTACGTCCTTTTGAGGCGTGAATTTTTTTGCTTCGGCCCCAGGTTGTTATCTAACTTTCGTTAGTTCAACACTTTTTTATTTGAGCAACAGAAGGTCTTAAAAAAATCGTCTTTACCTGCTGGTCTGTTTTGATTGATTTCTGCCATTATTTGCGTTTGCTTCTTGTTGGTTCCTTTTTGAGTTCTTTTGGGGAATTGAGCCTTTTGAGGTAAGTGCTACAGTAGGTAGTGTTTTAATGGAAGTTTATAGGTGTTAGAACTGAACCTAAAGACTTATTATCTTGAGTGCACTAATGTTGCTAATAAAGATTGTGTGAAGTTTTGTACGAAGGAAAAATTTCAGGTGTATGGAAGGAATGAGTAATGAGATGAAGGATGGACTAAAGCACAAGCTTGGGGATGCCACGCGTGTCACCCCAAGAAATATCTAAGAAGTACAAGCGTCAAAGCTTGGGGATGCCCAAGCCATCCCCTCTTCATCAATAAAAATCCCAGGTTTCTTCCAAACGCTTCATTTTTATTGTTTCATGCACAGTTGTGTTGTTCTTGGAGCGTCTTCTTTTTCATTTTTTTTTGGTTTTTAGTTTGCTTGGTTTTCTTAGTTTGCTGAATAAATTGGTTGGACCCCCTCTTTCATACATTGGTTTTCAAATAGTTTGGTTTGGATTTGAAAAGAGTAGAAAGTTCATGCTTAAGTGGTAAAGAGAGCTTGTTTTTGACTGTGGCCTATGCTTTGCCATGCCATGCTCGATATTGTTTTGGCTTTATGCTTAGTATTCTTTGGTGTAGCATGACTTGTTATAAACAATTGAGATTGCTTAATGTGCCTTGGAAGGATCATGCGTTGTTTTAGCATATTAAAGCATAGTATTGTGGTATTCTCCTTTGATGCTTTATTTGGGTTAACTTGGCGCATGCTCACACCATCTTATGACTATCCCAAGTCATTATAGCCTTTATGATCCTTTAGTTTTCAACTTGTAGTATCACTTTATGCTTTGATCAATGATGTTTTGTCGCTCTACATGATTATGGCCATTATTGCTCTTTTAGTTTGTCGCTCCCAGTATTTTGCTAGCCTTCGTAACCAAGTATGAGTTCCACTCATGCATCCAACTCCTAAAACCAAGTTATTCCAAAGAGTCCACCATACCTAACTACTAGCATATGATATTCCAAGTATATTCATGTTTTTATCTACCTTCCGAATTAAACTTGTTATGAGAAAACTAGTGATTAAAGCTCTCACGAACTTGATGGCACACTTTACTTTTCTTGCCCTTAATAAACTTGAACCATTGTGTCGTCTGTGTTGTATATGCTTGCACTTATTTGTTGGGGATTAGCAGAACCATGCTGTCATGGGGAACGCTTCCAACATTGCACTTGTACTTTGTACCTAGTTGATATCATGCTCTTTTGTCTATGGATGTCGTCGGTGTGAAATGAAAGAGGAGCTTGTAAGTCCATGGAGTTATGTATATGTCTTAGAGAAACGCCTGGGCCGCTGGTCTAATCCATGCCGACATGGTGGAAACCTGCAGCGTAACCATAATGTGCTGTCTATGAAGCATTCTTCTTATAAAAAAGAGTCAGATATTGAGGAAAAAGAGAAAAAAGTAAAAAATATGAGAAAAGAGGAAAGAGAGAAAAAAGCATCATATTCCCATGGTAAATAAGAAGATTGCTGAGATGTTCGTTGTCTCCTTGCCTTGTCATTTTGATATGGGGATTCTTCCGTACCATCGGGCAAGGGGTACCCCGTTGGCGGTTCTCTATGATACACACGTACTTACGATGACAAGAACTTACCGGTAACTAAACTTGAGTAGCATGAGGAGCGGCCCTCGTATTCAAGGGACATGAGATTTCCAACTTATACTTCGTCAAGCATATACACCATAGTTTGTTCACTTTAACCTTAATCACTTCAAGATGCTTATGATAGGGGCAATGAGAGCTGAGAGCTATTAAGTACCATAATTTTTGGAAGCTCTTTATGAAACTTGAATCTCTGCTTCCTTCTATGAAGGCCTTTCTTTTACTTTTATATTTAATCTCCACCTTCTATCTTTATGCACCTACTTTGAGAGCATAGTGGCCATTCTTAATTCTATGTGCATTGTCCCAAGACTTGTCGATTGATGCATAACTTTGATATTGCTTGTTTTAAACTATTTGTATCTAGTCACTCTTATGAACTTTGAAGGTGTCCTATGCATTTATGTTTTCTACTCTATGAGGGACAAGCTGAATGCTACTATGCTATGTTTTCTTTATGTGAAACAAACAAACGTCTTGCAAAGCATTGTTATTCATTAAACTTTTGTTTGTGACTTTTCATGTTGCAGCATAGTTTCTTTGTCTTATTGCTAGAACTTTGTCTTTCATGTTATGATTGAAGTATTATGATCCCAGCTTTGAATGTTTTATAAATACTTTGATCAAGTTTATGATGGTGCATGTCACCTCAAAAATTATTCTTTCTTTTTATCACTTACCTACTCCAGGACGAGCATGAGTTAAGCTTGGGGATGTTGATACATTGCAAACATATCCATAATTTTTGATGTTCCATGCTTGGCTTTATCTAATTTCTTATGTTTTGTCCACACTTTGGAGTACTTTTCATATGATTTCTTGGACTAACCTATTAACAAGAGCCACGGTGCTAGCTGCCTGTTTTCTGCTGTTTTTTGTTCCAGGAAAGTCAGAAAATGAATATTCTCGTAATTGGACGGGACAAAAGCCAAGGTCAGTTTTCACCGAGGGACACCTGGAGCTAGAATATGAGACGGAGAGGGGATGTGGCTCGGCCACACCACCTGGCCGCGCGGCCAGGCCTGGCCCGCACCAAGGGGTGGTCTAGCCACCCTAGGCACCCCCTCGGCCTCTCCTTCCGCCTATAAGTTGCCTTCGATACAGAAACCCTAAGTACTCGATCAAAATTCCACGAAAGAGTCTGTAGCCGCCGTCATCTCCATCCCTAGATCGGGAGGGATATGAAGCTCTTCCCGGCACCTTGTCGGAGGGGAGAATTCAACCTGGAGGCCTTCTTCATCACCATGCAAGCCTCCAGTGTGATGCATGAGTAGTTCATGTCTGGACTACGGGTCCATGTAGTAGCTAGATGGCTGGTTCTCCTCCTTTGTGCTATCATGTTTAGATCTTGTGAGCTCCGTTCATGATCAAGATCATCTATTTGTAATTCCTACATGTTGTGTTTGCGGGGATCCGATGGATATTGAGATGCTATTTCAGATTGATTATTGATTCTATCATATCTTTGTTATTTGTGATCTTGCATGCTTTCCGTTGTTAGTAGCTATCTTGGCCAAGTAGATGCTAGCAACTCCAAGAGTTAGTATTTATGCTCGATAGTGGGTTCATGCCTCTAGTAATCTGCAGAAGTGACAGAAATCTCTAAGGTACTAGATGTGTTGTTGCTACTAGGGAGAAAACAACAATCCTTTGTTCATAGAACAATCGTATTGTGTACCTTACACACAATTCATAATGCAATTATCCGTTGCTTGCAACTTAATACTGGAGGGGGTTCGGATGATAACCTGAAGGTGGATTATTAGTCATAGATGCAGTTGGATGGCGGTCTATGTATAATGTTGTAATGCCCAATCGAATCTCAAAGGAGTCAAGATGATTAGTACATGCTTGTATGCTTTCTCGATGTTTGTCAATTGCCCCACTGTAATTTGTTCACCCAACATGTTATCTATCTTAAGGAGAGCCACCTCTAGTGAACTATGGACCCCGATCCTTTCTTTTACTATCAATCTACAATCAACTGTTTACTGTTTTGTGTTTACTTTCTACAAACTATTACTTTCTTCCACTCGATACATTTAATCCTTTGTTTTCAGCAAAACAGGTGAGATTGACAACCTCATCGTAAGTTCGGGACAAAGTTCTGTGGTTGTGTTGTGAAGGTCTCCACGTTGCTGATGGCACCGGTAGTGCGCCCTGCCAAAGTTTAGCTAGCTACACCTTTGGGGTGTTTCCTTGCTCCTACTAGATTGATAACCTTGGTTTCATAACTGAGGGAACTTACTGCGGTGCTCATCATACCTTCCTCTTGGGGTTCCCAACGAGCTCGTTAGTACACGAGTCAGCAGCCCACACTAGGGCCTGGCACGCCCAGGGGGGCCGCGCCACCCTATGGTGTGGCCGCCTCGTGGCTCTCCTCCGTCTCTGCTTTGGACTTCTGTGTCGTGTCGGGGAAAATAGGAACTTCGGCTTTTGTTTCATCCAATTCCGAGAATATTTCTTTACTAGCTTTTCTGAAACCAAAAACAGCAGAAAATAGGCAACTGGCACTATGACATCTTGTTAATAGGTTAGTTCTAGAAAATGTATAAAAATGCCTCAAAGTGTAGACAAAACATACGATAGTTGATACAAAACAAGCATGGAGCATAGAAAATAATAGATACGTTTACGACGTATCAAGCACCCCCAAGCTTAACCCCTGCTCGTCCTCGAGTAGGTAAGTGATAAAAAAGAATAATTTTTGAGGTGACATGCACCATCACAATCTTGATCAAGTTATTGTAAAACACTGATAGCTGGGATCATAATACTCTAACATAAACATGAAAGATATAGTTCTAACAATAAGACATAGCAACTATGTTGTAACATGAAAATGTACAAACAAAAGATCATGAATAACAATGCATTGAAAGATGTTTGTTTGTTTCACATATAGAAAACATAATAAGAGTGGTATTCAGCTTGTCCCTCATGGTATAGCAAAACATAAATGCATAGGACACCTTCAAAGTTCATAAGGGTGACAAGATACAAATAATTTAAGAACAAGCAATATCAAAGTTATGAATCAATCAACAAGGTTTGGGACAATGCACATTAAACTAAGAATGACCACTATGCTCTCTCAATTGGTGCATAAATATAGAAGATGGAGACTCAACATAAAAAGATAAAAAAGAAAGCCCTTCACAGAAGGAAGCAGGGATTTCAAGTTTCATAAAGAGCTTCCAAAAATTATGGTACATATTAGCTTTCAGATCTCATTGCCCCTATCATAAGCATCTTGGGGTGATTAAGATTAAAGTGACACAAATATGAGGATATGCTTGACAAGTTATAAGTTGAAAATCTCATGCCCCTTGCTTACAAGTACCGAACCTCATATTACTCAACTTTAGTCACATGTAAGTTCTTGTCATTGTAAGTACATGTGTATCATGGAGAACCGCCAATGGGGTACCCCTTGCCCCATGACACATGAGCTTTCCCATATCAAAATGACAAGGCAACAGACAATGAGCATCTCAGCAATCTTTTTATTTGCTAGTTGCATAGGTTTTTATTGAGGATGCTTCACAGAATGCTTACTATGGTTATGCTACAAGTTTCCACCATGATTAGGCATGGCTTAGGCTAGCCGCCTAGGCGTTTCTCTAACACACATACAAACTCCATGAGCTTACATGCTCCCCTTTTATTTCACACCACCGGGATCCATAAACAAAAGAACATGATATCAATTGAATAATAAGTGCAATGTTGAAAGTGTTCCCCATGGTAACATGGTTCTGCTGACTCACAACTTATAAAATGCAAGCATATAGGTAACATAGATGGGCACAATGGTTCAAGTTTATTAAGTAAAAGAACATAAAATGTGCCATCAAGTTTGTGAGAGCTTTAATCACTAATTTTCACATAACAAAAGTTTAATTTGGAAGATAGCTAAACACATGAATATACTTCGAATGATGTAACACACCATGCATAGGAATCTATAGTGGTCTCTTTGGAATAACTTTTCTTAGGAGTTGGATGCATGAGTAGAATTCATACTCAATACAGGTGGAGGCTAGCAAAAGACTGGGAGCGACCAACTAAGAGAGCAATAATGGCCATAATCATGCAAAGCGACAAAACATTATTAATTAAAGCATAAAGTGAGATTACAAGTCAAAAACTAAATGATCATAGAGGCTATGGTGATTGGTTCATAGTCTTAACATGGTGTAAGCATGTGCCAAGTCAACCCAAATAAAGCATCAAATGAGAATACCACAATATTATGCTTTTGTATGCTAAAACAACGCATGATTCTTTCAAGGCACATTAAGCAATCTCAATTTTTTGAAACAAGTCATGCTACAACAGTAATCACTAAGCATATGGTCAAAGCAACATCTAGCATGACATGATAAAGTCTAAGTCACAGTCAAAACAAGCTTCCTTTTGTACCACTATAAGCATGAAACTTCCTACTCTTTTTCCAACACCAATCGACTTATTTTAAACAACTCTCAAAGATAATAATCAGTAAAGACTAGAGAGAGTGTCTCACCCATCTACAAAGAAGAACTAAAAAGTTCTAAGCCAAAATAATAAGAAAACTAAAGCTAAACGCAGTGCTAGCAGAGGAGAACACTCACAAAATAATAAGTATGAAAACTAGAGTGTTCTAGGCAATGAATAACGGGGTGTGTGTCTCTCCAAAAGAAGTGTGTTGGGATCCAACCAACTTATTGCAGCAAAGAAATCAAAATAAAACTAAAAACAAAGACGCTCCAAGAACAACACATAGTGCATAAGGTAATAAAAATAAAGTGTCTTGAAAGAAGACATGTGATTATTGATGAAGAAGGGGATGCATTAGGCATCCCCAAGATTTGACGCTTGTACTTCTTGAATATTTTTTGGGGTGACACGGGTGGCATCCCCAAGCTTGAGCTTTTGTCCATACTTCATCTCATCACATCTTTCTCTCCCTACACTTGAAAACTTCCTTCATACAAAACTTCACACAATCTTCATTAGCAACATTAGTGTATCCAAAATAATAATCCTTTGTGTTCAGTTTCAACTCAGGTAAATCATCCATTAAAACATAAGCTACTATAAGAATTTATTATAAAAGTTCAAGTGATCCAAGAGAACTAAAAAAAACCGATTAAGAGGCAAATGCAAATAATGGCAGAAATCTGTCACAACAGACCAGCAGGTAAAGACCGATTTTTTTGAAAATCTTCTGTTGCTAAAATAGAAAAGTGCAAAACTAACAAAAGTTGGGTAATAACCTGGGGCATAAGCACGAAAAATTACAGCTCAATCCGACGTACTGAGAGTTTTCACGATTGGTTTACAGTGACGCACAGAAATCTATTTCGAGGCAGCAACTTCCCCATATCTTACTTCCCTCTCATTAGAGGTTATTCTTGGCACAAAAACCAAACAAAAGGGACAAGGAGAGGTTATTACAGAGGCAAGAACTTCCAAGACTCAACTAAACAAAAATAAACTAAAAGTAAAAATATAATGGGTTGTCTCCCAAAAGCTCTTTCTTTATAGCCATTAAGATAGGCATGATAATTTCGATAATGTTCACATAAGAAATATGAATTGAAGTAAAAGAGAGCATCAAGAAGCAAATATGGAAAAAATTTAAGTCTAACCCACTTCCTATGAAAAATAATCTTGTAAAGAAACAAGTCATGAAAACACAAAGCAACAAGCATAGGAAAGCAAAACAAGTGCAACTTCAAAAATTTCAACATAAAGAGGGGAAACTTAATATCGTTGAGATACATAAAACCATGTTTCCCTCTCTCATAATAAATTTCAGTAGCATCATGAATAAAATTAACAATATAAATATCACATAAAACATTCTTATCATGAGCCACATGCAAAAAATAATTATTACTCTCCCTATAAGCATAGTCATTCTTATTAATCGTAGTGGGAGCAAATTCAACAAAATAGCTATCATTATTATTCTCATCACCATAATCATCAAATATAGGAGGCATATTGTAATCATAATTAATTTTCTCCTCAATATAGATGGACTAAAAATATCATATTCATCATTGTAATCATCATAGGTTGGAGGTATAGTATCATCAAAGTAAATTTTCTCCTCTGTGCATGGGGGACTAAAAATATCATCCTCATCATAACCAGCTTCCCCAAGCTTATACTTTTCCACAACATTAACAATAATGGTGTTCAAAGAATTACTACTAATAACATTTCTATTAGCATGCAAATAAACTTCCATAGGTTTTTTTAATTTTCTCTTCAAACACTTCATGCCCTAACTCAAGATAAATACTATAAAGCTCTTTAAATTTTTTGTTGTTTTCCATTAAGCCTAACTAGTGAAAATAAAAACAAGAAACAAAAAGATATAATTGCAGAATCTAAAGGAAATAACTTCGAGCACTCACACACTAGCAACAGTACTAGGAGATAGCTTAGTAGCCAGAGGATGCGAGTACCTTTTACCTTACTTTCCTGGCAACGACGCCAGAAAATAGCTTGATGTCTAAGCATGCTTCTATTCTTGTAGACAGTGTTGGGCCTCCAAGTTCAGAGGTTTGTAGAACAGCAGCAAGTCTCCCTTAAGTGGATCACCCAAGGTTTATCGAACTTAGGGAGGAAGTGGTCAAAGGTATCCCTCTCAAGCAACCCTGCAATCAAGATACAAGAAGTCTCTTGTGTCCCCAACACACCCAATACACTTGTCAGGTGTATAGGTGCACTAGTTTGGCGAAGAGATAGTGAAATACAACTAATATGGATGATTATAAGTGGTAATTACAATCTGAAATAAGAGTGGCAGCAAGCAAACATGTAACAAGACTGATTGTAAATGGTGTTTCAATGCTTAGAAATAAGGTCATGGGATCATACTTTCACTAGTAGACGCTCTCATATAAATATCTTCTCTTCATTATGCTACCCTGAACTACTCTCCGGTTGGACGATGTAGGGCTATAACAACACACCTTAAAGTTCGCATTCCCATTTATATAACCCCTCACTATCACCTTGAGCGCTAGCTTGTTCCAATAAACACCACAATCTCATAGAGACATCTAACTCAAATTATACTCATGGTAAATATTTCTGTAACCTTAGCCTAAGTGCCACACGGTGTGCACACTGTCAACCTCACACACGTGGGGATAAGCAGAGATTAATGAAAGCACTTGAGTAGCAGAATAGATCTACTTATTCAACTAGATTACGAAGCTCGTGATCTCAACAAGATCGCGCATAGAGAGAGAGAGAGATGAACACATAGCTACCGGTAGAGCCCTTAGCCTCGAGATATAAATACTCCCTCCTCATCATAGGAGTTGGCAACGGCGATGGAGATGGCGGTGGAGTCGATGGAGATGGCTCTGAGGGCACTTCCCTGTCACGGCAGGGTGCTGGAACAGAGACTTCTGTCCCCCGAATCTCCTCTTCAGTGGCGGCGCTGTGGAACTTTTCATGGAATTCTGATCCTCCCTTGAGGTTTTTTGTCTCGGGCGGTTTATATGGGCGAAGAGGCGAGGTCGGTGGCCGCCCTAGGGGCCCACACCAGGGCCTAGCGCGCCCAGGGGGTCGCGCCACCCTATGGTGTGGCTGCCTCGTGGCTCTCCTCCGTCTCTGCTTTGGACTTCCGTGTCATGTCAGGAAAATTGGAACTTTGGCTTTTGGTTTATCCAATTCCAAGAATATTTCTTTACTAGCTTTTCTGAAACCAAAAACAACAGAAAACAGGCAACTGGCATGGTGACATCTTGTCAATAGGTTAGTTCCAGAAAATGTATAAAAATGCCTCAAAGCGTAGAAAAAAACATAAGATAGTTGATACAAAAGAAGCATGGTACATCGAAAATTATAGATACGTTTACCACGTATCAGGTGGCCAGGTGGGCCAAGCACACGTGCCAGCCCGCCCATGGCCTACGGCCTGCGTGCCTGAGGTGGTGCGCCGGGTGGGCCTCGCCCCTGCGATCCGCTTGGCTAGCGCCCTTCCTGCAGCTGCCGCTGCCCGAATGGGCTAGACCGCTAGCGCAGTGGTTAGGCACAGCTAAGTGCCGCCCGCGGGCGCCAATCGCCACCCGCCCAAGCTTGCTCATGTGGGCCGAGTTGACGGGGCCCAGCAGCGGCAGCTGTATTTGCTACCCGGGGTGTCCTCTCTCTTGGGCTAATTCCCTCCGGGGATTCGGCCCATGAGAGGAAGGTTGCCCTTAATATTAATTTAAATGTTTTATTTAGTATATATTAATTCATAACTAACATATATAAATGTATATTTAAATCCCTATTAATTAGAAACACCTTTGGGCTTATTCCTTCTTCGAAACTTCGGATCCTCTTCGGAACTTTTTCAGTAATGTCTCATCGAAACGGTTTCGATTCTCTTCTTTCTCATATGAGATCCCTTCGCTTCCATAACAAATCTAGTACATCGTTGGACCCTTAGGTGTGTTACCTACGGTTTGGGAATGAAACAGTCATGATCGAGATCACTCTCGATCAATGCTCAATAGTGGGATTGGGATATCCATAATGACCCCCATGTATTCCACGAAACTCTGTCGTGCTCGAACCATAAACTCCATGTCCCTATCCCTTTGTGTCTTCGATACATGACTTGTCCGAGATTGGATCTTTGGTATCAGCATACATATCTCGTTACCAACTAGTACACTTATCTCGTTATCGTGATATTGTATCCCCTGACCTAGTCAATGGTTGCAACATATTGGATACAGTCTCATCGGGTGGGCCCCGTGTATATTCTCGTCACGCGAGTGAACAAATCTCTATCTTGATGCACATATCTCAACGTTTCCTCTAGAATACCCAATACACACTTTTATAGCCACTCAGATACGGACATGACGGTTAGTGTGATCAAAGCAACCGCAAGAGACAATGATTAATATGATCTCACGGTCAAAGGAGAAGGTCACTTAGTTCTAATAATTTCAATGATAAACCATGTGACTTGTTCACACTACAATACTTAAATGGGTAATGACCATCATATCATGCTCCAATGATATGACTCTGTTTTCAACTGGCATAAATGCTCCATGATCAGGAAACCTTGATCATCAGTTGTCCAATGAACTAGTTGAATAGAGGCTACTAGGGACCTGGTTTGTTTACATACCACACATGTATCAATGTTTCCTCTTGATACAATTATAGCACAGTATGAAACTATTAATAACTAATTTGAGATATGATAATAAATCTATTTATTATTTGCCTCAAGGGCATTACTCCTTCAGTCTCCCACTTGCACTAGAGTACAAATAATCTAGTTGCATTTTCACTGATCATAAACACAACATGTTTTGATCATGCTTTCTTATAGGAAGCTTTTTGTCTTTGATCTGTTTTACTAGATACATATGTCTTTTGCAAATCATTAAGCGTATCCTAATGCTACTCTTGTAACATTATCTCATTATATACCAAAGTACCCATTTGGTGGCAAAGTGAGACTTCTGTTTCTGAGTATTTCCACTAACATTCAATCAATCACGAGGACTTCCACTATCGTCATTATACTAGAAATGTGTTAGATGAAATCAAACTTCATTGGCCACACTAGTCACCTACTTCAATATCTTATGTAGATTCTTTTCAAATATTTCATGGTTCGCTTATTACTGGTTTAGTGATTCACAAATCATATCAGAACCTGTTTTGTCAAGAACTATGGGTTATATTCTAGCCAAGTATACAATTTGTTGTTTTCGTTAAAGAGACATATGACATATTCATATGGGATAAATATATCCATCAACATTTGTTTATACCAATGTTTTCTCCTAGTTCAACAAGCAAAATAACTTTTCTTGTTCTTATTCTGAAATCTCTTCAGAATCCAAGCTAGGCCGTTCTAAAATATCTCTAGAATCTAATTGAAACATTCTAGCTTTGATGCTCATTAAATATACCAATACATCTTGATAGATTTCAATATTTAATATTTTTTCAACTTCATTCACAAAATATTTAACCATTAAATATCACTAATATTATTACACCGTCCAATATATGTCAAACACATATATTAGGATGTTTGTCACGCTCCAACTCAAATATGTCATCACATATGAGTTCTTTTCCGATATCACTATAGCTCCCACTTAAATACTTTACAAGTATGGGCTTTCTCGATATTTTGGTAATCCCCAAAATCATTTGATCGAATTATCAAATCAAGAATTTTCCACTACGAGATGTTTTAGAATCCATGTGATTTAACAAACCTTTGCATGTTATACTAATTACAACCTTTCTTCAATTTCAAATTGGAGAATTTTCATATTTTTCTAAAATGGACTAGCAATACATAAATGTATTTTAATTGCTAATTAAATCCTCTGGACTTCAAGCATTGCTACATTTTTGAGTTAACCGTTAAATTTGTCAAGACACTTTTCATGACGAATTGAGATTTTACGTCTTCCTTATAACTCTAAGTTATTTGGAAGTATCAATTAATCACTTACTTTGATAAGATCAAGTAATCGTGTTACTTTTGCAATCTTAAATGTTACTTACATTGGATTTTATCATTCCTCACATTTAGGTCCATCGTCACTTCTTTATAATCCGTAGTTATGTTATGTTCAATTAAAATTTCAAGTGAATCAATGTATTTCCACAAATATGGAAATGCTCCATTGAATCCTACCTCTAGTAAGTCAAGTCTTTAATCAAAATGTTTATGATCATAATCATCAGTTCCACCCTTTTTCTAGTAGATTTTTGATTCACGGAACACATTCCATTACACGACTCTAGTTTGGTAAGATTGAACATCTTGATTTCAAACTCTTAATTTATTCCATTCTTATGCATAAACTTTTCTTGATAAGGATTCCTTGGACAACTGCTGGTTTGTCTTATGGAAAGTTTTGTATTCATAATTTCTTATGAATACTTTTACAAATAGTTTATTCACAACGACTTTATCAAAGTCTCTAGAAAACTTGAACGTACCGCAACTCTTGTGGTGTTATTTCTCTAGAACACGAATGCATACAACACTATTATGACTTAAACTATAGTGTTATTCATTATTAAGTTTGGATATCTTTTAGCTTTGAATTTTATAAATGCATAAGGCATTATCATCAAGACAATAATGAGAATAGCATATTTATAATTGAACAATGTGATTTATAATAAAAATAATTCATAATACTTGAACAACTGATTCTTATAAATTCATCATGAATAATTGTATCTCAAGATGCAAAACACACTAATATGTTCACACTCTTATATCAATTAAAAATCTATTCTAATCTCAACTAATCAAGATGATAAATGTAGAAGGAGAGATGTCGTCGACTATCAACGTCTTTATGCCATCAACACGCCTTGTCTCCTTTTCTTCTCCACGCAATGCTCTTGCAAACAGTCCTATTTTTATAAAACAATAGCAAGTATCAGTATACTTGATAAAACCACAATAGTGTTTTGTGAGGAACACATTTACAAATTGTATATCACATATACCTTCTTAGTCAATGATCTCCCTGTCGATGGGCACTACTATCACATTTCACAACTGCTGAAGGAAATCATGAAAGGTGGACTATTCGTCTCTCATAACCTATCCTTTGACGAATTTCTCGTAGCTGGGGGAAGTGAACGCAGCACCCCAGCTATCCCGATGTTATCATCCATGCAGTAGAGTGTATCATCTATGAGAGACTCATGCAAGTCGTGCATAATCTCTAAGTGATTGTCCATACACGTGTTCTCTTCCATATTTCATGAAAGAAACTTATCAAGGAGCTCAAACTTCATAAGCCTAACTTATCCATCGAACATCACTCTTAACTCGACCATTATCTCGTATGATTGAGTGTCCATAAACAGATCACGCAATTCATGAGAAATGCTGAACTATATGGCACCTCTGGCACATACGTACTTTGCATGACGATCGTGGTACTCGTCATGTCGGTCTGGACTTTCATCAGCATTTTGAGGATCTTCGAGTGGGTCTTGTATGGTGAAGAGTGCATCATTCCTTTTAAGGACATCTTTCGAGCAATGATACCGGTCTATGAAGTTGGACCCGTCTACTCTAAGCAACTCATAACGAAATAGGGAACCGTGGTTGAAACACAAAGGTTTCATTGGCATTATCTACAAGGACATTTGCAAATACATAACACTAAGTTCATAATTTTGGGTTCTCGTTTTGTAATCAAATTAGCACAAGAACTTCCACTAAAAACATCATCCTTAAGATGGTTTTAATGATCACATGATCCCTTTACACCATATCTTCGCCGATCGTCACGACCTTTGATGTAACTGTCAGGGTGGACTATATCCGTCGATCACATCATCAATGTGACTCGTTCTCGATCTTTCGATCTTCTCGTGTTCTGAGGCCATGTATGTATATGCTAGGCTCACCAATTCAACCTAAGTGTATTTGTTGTGCATACATGGCTTACACCCACCATATGCGAATGCAGAGATGTCTAGCACCCGATCATCAGGGCCCACTTCATAAAAGCAAACTTTCTTGGTGGTGCACACTTTAGGGAGAATACTAAATTTGGTATTGTTTAGGAATCATCATGTTTTACTACCGAAGAATATATAATACAACCAAGCAAAACAAGATGCACAAAATACCATCATATGCAATTTTATAAGTGTGGTGTGACATGGTCCTTCATGTCATGTGGATGATCATCATCATAGGCCACCAGTATGACGCCATTAGTTGGCGTACCAGCTGGTCATTCTGCATGAAGTTCTTGAGGACATGACCACATCACATTACTAGCCCCTCCCTGCAACATAAAGCTTATACTTTATTAGTCGCAAATTTTACGTGGCTGCTAGGGCTTTCGAGATAGAACCGTTCAAACCTATGATTACCAACCACAACATTGATCTAGTAGTTGTTTTATTACTCCCTGCATGTGGCCTTTCCTTGTAAATGCCATATTAACTATTGTGAGAGAGACACCCGCTGGCCACTTATACGGTACAAGCCGTATGTCGAGCGTGGAACCAGTCTCGCAGAGCATTGCATGTAAGGTTGGTCTGGGCCGCTTCATCTCACAATGCCGCAATATGAACAAGTACACATAGGAAGATGTCAACTATACGATCAACGCCCCACAATCAACATGTGGTCTACCCTTACTAGCATAACTACACATAGATCGACTCTAATACCACTAAAGGGGATCCGCGGTAAAAAATAAAAAATTCTACTATAGAACTACCCAAACGCCCAGATCTATCTACGAGTTAATGCAGTAACATGAATAGAGATTCGGTTACATACCCTTGTAGATCGAACACGATTAACGTCCCACGGGAAACGTGGCTAAAGTAGTCGAACTCGTAGCCGAACTCAAGCTCGCGAAGCTCCTCGCTCGTCACCTCTTGATCCTTTCATGATAGCCTAGCACCACAAGTGGCAGCACTATCCGAGGTATCATACACGTACGGTGTCTGACGACGACTCCCGTTCTCTCTAATTCTGCTGGGATGCGGAAGTAGACCCTTTGGAACCGGGATCCGACAACGCGACGACGTGCATGTGTTGTAAACTCTCTCGTGTACAGTTCTTCATGGAACTACACTCGTGAGAATCAACTAAGAAAGAGGAGGGAAAAATTCTCTAAGGAAAATAGTCCTTAGGAAATCTCCTTTTATTTTTGTGTGTGTTTTCCCACCAATATAAACCCCTTTATATAGGTAAAAAGTAGGAATCCCACCCTGGGACTAACGAAAAAGGAGAGGAAAAAAGGATAGTCGGCGGCCAGGTGGGCGAACCGCACATGCCATCCCGCCTGTGGCCTACGGCATGCGCACCTAAGGCGGTGCGTCGGGTGGGCCTCTCCCCGCGGCCCGCTTGGCTAGCTCCCTGCCTGCGGCTTCCGCTGCCGCATGGGCCGGCTCGTGTAGCATCCCAATTGTCTAACTTTGGAATGCTACATAATAAATACAGATCAACACTACCATATGATTTTTATTTATTGCATCATCATATTATCATTCTCATGTCATCATGCCACATTGCATTTGAGCATCTTATTAAATCTTGGATTTTCTCTTGTCTTGCTTGTGTTGCTTGCTATCACCTTTGCCCTCTCCCCCCTTTTTGTCTCTCAATATTTTATTTTATACAAGATGGTATCCAATTACTAGGGTCCCCTATTTCAAATTGTTTTTCCATTGCAAGAACCTACCAATCTTTAAATCTTGTAAAAATGCTAAATTGAAACATCTTATGCATGTTGGCATATTTCATCTTCCTCTATTATTTTTCCCTCTTGCCCCATACTTCCTATCCTTCTATTCAAACTCTGAAAAATATTCAAATGATTTGTTTTGTTGCTATTTGGAAATGCTAAGACCCTGAATAAAATAACAAAGGAATAAGAAAAAGAAAACAATAAAAATAAAAGGTTTAAAGAATAGAGAGAGTAGCGGTAGCAGCCCACCACCAGTGTCCCATACCCCTTTGATCCTTTCCCTGTCACTGTTTGTCCTCCTCCTCCGTTTACTCTTTTCTTGTCTATAAGCGAGACGGAGCCGAGCAGTTGGATGTCCCACATCTTCTTCCTCGTCACCCCCCTCACAAAGTGCCTGTTGGGGATATACTTTCCGGTTATACCAACTGTGATTCACTGACCAGGGTGGCCACTTTGGGTTAGAGCTTTGCTCCATGGGCGGCCCAGTCAGGGACAGAAGACGGAGGTCCATCCAGATATGGAAAGGCCCATAAGACTTACCGACTTAAGCTTGTTTAGTTACTTGTAGTCAAAGATGTACTCTATAACCGACTCTTAGTCATAGCCAGGTAGGTCTCCCTGTAAACCCTTGGCCGGATATCTATGTAAGCCATCGTAGGGACCAGACTTTAGGGCAACCCAATATTCTACAATCTCAACTCGCACAGGAGAAACCCTTGTAACCCATATTCTGGCTCTGTCGTATTGCTGGATTGACAGCAGGAGTAGCATCCGTCCAAAGCCGTCGGATTCGAACATGGGTAAAGCTTGTGTGCTCACCATCCCGGAATATCGTCGCCTCACACCCCATTTCTCCACACGCCTCAAGGACCCCCCCCCCCCCCTCTCGGCATACATGTCTTCAATTCAATGACAGTTGGCGCCCACCGTGGGGCATGTGAGTTTTGGATCTTTGTTCTGAGCGAAATCTGCGTGAATCGGAATCGGCAAAACCATCACCGTTGGTAGAATCCTCTACGCCAACGACATCCCTCTTATCCTTCTCGACGAGACTTGGATTCCAGCTAGGGAGCATGTGACCACCTACACCATCATGTCTTTTGGCGAGATTGACGTCTACCTCGATTTCACTAAACCCGCCCCACCCACCCAGCGGTGATGATAGAGGCGGAAGAACTTTATGCATCCACTTTGTCTACGGAAGCGATAGAGTTTCAGGTCTCAGAAAATCCTAATTCCACCCAGCCCGCACCTGAAGCGGAGACAGTGGAGAAGATCGGATCTGAAGAAGATCTCCCCGTGGAGGCTAAACTTGAAGTAGGTCTCCCCAAGGAGGTCGAATCTTAGGAGGCTCTCCCCAAAGAGGTCAAAGCTCAGGAAGATCAAAGAAACTACAACTCTGGATCCAGAGCCAGACAATCGTTCTTGAGGCACACGTTGAGGCGTATGATGTTACATGACGCCAGCATGGAAGAGATCCTTGAGAACATCAAGTGTTTCCAGGAAGTAAACGAAGAAAGCTGCAACTACCTTAGGACGCATGCATCGCACTTCATCGGCTACGTCGGATCTGGATCTGGCTCTTTCGATGCTGGAGACGACAAAGATGCGGTGTTGGAGGCAATTATAAGAAACATCGACTTACCAACATCCTCGGATGACTCCATGATGTCGGCATATTTCCAAAAGTTCTCCGCAGAATATGAAGAGGAGTTCAACTCCAAGACCGTGGAAGAAGGAGAAGCCATGGATCAAAGCCCGCACATCAACATGAAGGAGGGATCCAGAAAAAACTCTCTTGAACCATAAGATGACATGGATCTCGGAGATAATCCTGACGTCCAGATGTTCGAGAGTACTAAGAGAAGCCTAACTCCAGGACTTGGATCCAAATCCGTCTTTGCTACCCGGCGTGACCAAGAAGTCAAAGAAGAATAAAACTCCGGTTAAGGACCTCCTAGCTGACGAGGTAATAGCCGAAGAATACGAAGAAGACTCAGTGGAGTGCTGATCCTAGATGAGCCTAAGGACTCTCCATTCGACGGACACGTGCTCACCCCTGGTGCCCATAAACTCCTTGGAGAGACCATTACTACCCCCATCCCGACAGCTACAGGAATCACACCTGCGGAATTGGAGGACAGGGCCCAGGCCCTAGAAGTGCACTATCAAGAACTCCTCGAGGAAACAGCAAACATCCTTGAGGAAAAGAAGCACATCAAAGCTGCAGGGTAGCCTAGCAACCGGCAGCATTACAAGACTCGGAACGGCAACGTATTGGCCAACGAAAATCCGGATGTCCACAAAACCCTTTTCGAAGGAGAAGCAGTCGTAGGGAAGCCTCGAATCGATAGCAAGGGAACTGGGTGTACACCAAGCCGGTGAAAAATGCTGCTGGGGCTCGAGATATCTTGGCAAACAATCTAGGTCCAGACCAGGTCCGACTAGGTGTGAAAATACTCACCAAGGGCTTGGAGTAACAAAAGGTCGCCACATCCATCATCGGAAAACTGGTTTCTAAGTTAGACCAATGTCGCACATATACGGATCGACCCGAATACATAAGGCCCATATGCGAGCCGGAACAACGCTACCGTTCCACTCCTCGGGAGGACAATGATACGTCCAAAACGTATCTACTTTCCCGAACACTTTTGCTATTAATTCTCCACTAAACTTGTGCAATTAGGATGCAACTAACACGGACTAACGCTGTTTTTAGCAGAATTGCCTTGGTGTTTAGTTTTTGTGCAGAAAATCAACTATCAGGAAAAATCCTGGAAAATATGCTAAAAATCCTATTTCACCAGAAGACTCCTAGAGCCAGAATACGAGACAGAGGGGGGCTGGGCCCAGGCCACACCACCTGGCCGCATGGGCTAGGCCTGGCCGCGCCAGGGGGTGGTCTGGCCACCCCAGACACCCCCTCGGTCTCCCTCTTCGCCTATAAGATGCCTTCTGACCTAAAAACTCAGGGGGGTTTGACGTTTTTCCAGAAGGAGTTCCGCTCCGCCGCCACCACTAGATTCCACGAAACAGCACCAGAAACTCCGTTCTAGCACCCTGCCGGGACGGGAATTGGAGGAGATCATCGCCATCATCATCACCATCGCTTCTCCATCGACCATCCATGTTTCCCCCATCTATGAGTGAGTAATCTCCCGTTGTAGGCTATGGGGATGGTAGGGATTGGATGAGATCGTTCATGTAATGGCATCATATTGTTAGGGCATGGTGCCTAGTATCTACTATTAGTACTTTTTGACTATGTTGCGACTTGTTATGCTTAATGCTCGTCAGTAGGGCCCGAGTGCCATGATTTCAGATCTGAACATGTTATTGATTCATTATGATAGTATTGTTTTGGTCTTACCTGCAAGTTGTATACACACGTTGTTGTTCGGAACCAATGGCCCCGAAGTGATAGAAATCGGGATAACCGGAGGGAATGGCTTTGATGTGAGGATCACATGTGTTCACAGAGTGTTAATGCTTTGCTCTGGTGCTCTATTAAAAGGAGTACCTTAATTGCCAGTAGTTACCTTGAGGCCCCGCTACAAACGGGCTGGCAGGACAAAATATGTTGTGCAAGTTCTCATTGCGAGCACATATGACTATATATGGAACACACGCCTAGGATTATCTAGTACTTGGGTGCTTTATTTTATTTATCTGTAATTGCCCTATGTTCTGGTTGCTATGTGAATTGTCTTGTCCATGCAACGCCCGTCCATCCATCCCTATGCCTACCGCACTCGAATCCTACTGTTTACTTCTATTGTTACTATTGTCTTTACTTTACTACTGCTGTTATTTTACTATTCCTACTACAAAACTGTTGCTACTGATAAAGTATTGTGAGCAAGATTGTTTCCAGGTGCAGCTGAATTGACAACTCAGTTGTTAAGGCTTATAAATATTCTTTGGCTCCCCTTGTGTCGAATCAATAAATTGGGTTTCACTTCCCTCGAAAATACTTCAATACACCCCCTATACTTCTGGGTCATCAAGACTATTTTCTGGCGCCATTGCCGGGGAGCATAGCTTTATTTATCAAGTTCACTTGGATTCATTATTGTTCGCTGCCATCCACCCATCATGGGTAAGTCTCGTGATGGCAAGGTTCCTATTTTACCATCCACTACAAGAAGAGGTACGGTTCTGAACACCTCTGTTGCTCTTGATTCACCATCTGTTATGACTAAGCTCGTTACACCACCACATACACATGCTACTCATACTGCTACTACTGCTGAATCTGAAACTTCTGATACTTATGATGTTGCTTCTACTGTGCTTGATAAGAGTGGTTCATTAGGTCATTTCCTAGATGCTACGATTGCTAGAACTATAGCTGGTAATATTGAAACTCCTAATGAAGACACTACTACACCTGTTAGTTCACCTGAGTCTAGTGAGAGTTATGATATTGAAGATGGTTATGTTGAGATGACCGATGAATTTATTAAAGAAGTTAAAAACACCCATGATAGGAGTGCTGCTAAGAATCTCCTTGAGAGGCGTACTATTAGACCCAAATTGTCTCATATTGCTAAGTTTGCTGCTTCTCCCAAAAACGTTAAAGATAAAGATAAAGATTATGATTTCTCTCTTGATCTATCTTACATAGCTATTGTTGAGAAAGAAGCTTTTTGTGGGACTAAGAATGAAAGTGCGGTAGCACATATGACTGAGCTTTCTACCATGAGTGGCATGTTTTCTGATGATATTAAGATGCGTACTTACTTTGTTGCTAAGATTTTCCCCTTTTCACTGAAAGGAGAAGCTAAAACTTGGTTTAGTAATTTACCTCCTGGATCTATTGATAGCCCTGATTGCTTGATTAGTACTTTCCTGCAAAAATATTTTTCTCCTAGTGCTAGACATGCTATTTTGCAGGAACTTTTTGATTTTAAACAGGGAGAAAAGGAGATATTGCCTGAATCTTAGGCAAGGTTTTGTGCTTTGATTCATGCACAGGCTGGAAGTCCATTACCTAAGAATGAGCTTTTGATATATTTTATAATGGACTAACTGAAGAATCTAGGACATACCTAGATAACTGTGCTGATTGTGTTTTCAGGAATAGGACTCCCAAGGAAGCTGAAGAATTAATGGCTAAAATAAGCAAGAACTATGAAGATTGGACTCCTCCTGAACCAGCTATACCCGAAATAATTATACCTGAACCAGCTATACCGGCACCTATACCATCTAAGAAGAGGGGAGTTATTGAATTAAATGATGAAGTGACGAAGGAAGCTAAGAAATGTCTTAAGGAGAAGGGAATTAAAGCTGCAGATGTCAAGAATTTACCTCCTATAGAAGAATTATGTAAGCCTATCCCCCATTCATCCACTATTGAGGTACACTCTCTCCAACATTTTTATGAAGGTGATATCCCTTACTCTAAACCTCCTGACCAATGTTTAGAAGAATTCAATATTTTCATTGTTAAGCAAGATAATTTTAATAAAAGGGTGCAAAATCATCTAATGGAAAACACTAGAGCTATTGTTGAGTTAAAAGATATTATGGAAAGAACCTCTAATGATGTTAAAATGATTGTTAAACATTTTCAAATGGTTCAAACTCAAATAGATCAAATTATTAAAGTGCAACAAGACTTGCTAGTTAATGCTGCCAAAGAAAAACATGCTTATGAGATTAGAACAAGAAGTGGTGCTGCTACCCAGGATCCTCTATATCCTGAGGGGCATCCCAAAAGAATTGAGTAGGATTCTCAACAAGCTGAAAATAGTGGTTCTACTCGTAAGAAAATAAAAAAGAAACATAAAACTATTGTAGAACCCTCTGAACCTGCTAAAGATCCTAATAGTATATCTATCTCTGATGCTGAAACTGAAAGTGGTAATGAAGAAAATGATGTTATTGATAAACAAAAAGTTGAAGAAGAACCTGAAAGACACACTAAGAATACTTAATACACTAAATAAGATTTTATTGCTAATAATCATGGTAGTGAAAGAGAGCCTTGGGTCTAAAAACCTATGCCCTTCCCTGATAAGAAACACAAGTCAAAGGAAGATGAACACTATCATAAGTTTTGTGAGTTGATGAAACCTTTATTCTTGCAAATTCCTTTGACTGATGCTTTTAAATTGCCTCCTTACTCAAAGTATATGAAGGATATTGTCTCAAATAAAAGGAAGATCCCTAATGAAGAAATTTCTACTTTGCTTGCTAATTATTCCTTTAATGGTAAGGTTCCAAAGAAACTTGGAGACCCAGGGATTCCAAGTATCCCTTGCTCTATTAAGAATAGTTATGTTAGAACTGCTTTGTGTGATTTGGGAGCTGAAGTTAGTGGTGTGCCTTTCTCTCTCTATAAGAGACTTCAACTAGAAAAATTAATACCAACTGATATATCTTTGCAAATGGCTGATAAATCTACGACTATTCTTGTTTGTATATGTGAGGGTGTACCTGTTCAAGTGGCTCATAATTGCTTGATATTAACTGATTTTGTTGTGCTTGAAATGCCTGAAGATGATAATATGTCTATTATTCTTGGGAGACCTTTTCTTAATACTACAGGAGCTGTTATTAATTGTAATCAAGGAAAGGTGACTTTCAATGTTAATGACAAGGAACATACTGTCTATTTCCCCAAGAAGATTGATAGGACTTATGGTTTGAATTCAGTTGAACATGTTGAGGGCATTCAAGTTGGAGAAATATATTGTCCCATACCAAGAGAAAAATTTGAAACTATTATGATTGGGACCATTGCTATCAAGGTTGAGGTAACATAATCATTAGTGGAATACAAAGTTTTGTTTCATATAAAATTGTTTTGGTAACAAGACCTGATCAACCTTGTTAACAAAAGGATTTCATTGAACAAAACAATGTTTGCACCATGATTATCTCCACTTACTTCTATTCTATCCATTTAATTTTTTCTTTCGTTTAGTTTTCTTTTCTATTGTTAGTTGCTTGCATATTAGAGTGTCTTAGAACTTCTGTAGTTCTAGCCTTGTTTTGTCATTGCATCATTCTAGAAAATCTTTTTCTGTTAGAAAGTCATTCATGTATACCTAAAAATTTCCCAAAAATAAAGTGTCTCATAAAATTCCAGAAAATTCATATTAATTTTTTACATGAAAAAAGGGGCAGAGGAGTGCCTGGAAGGTACCAGGGGGCCCACCAGGCAGGCACACCACCTGGTGGCACGGCCAGCCCTGGGGCGCGCCTGCCTATGGTGCAGGCCACCCCTGACCCTCCACTCACTCTCTCACTTGCCACTTTCTTCTCTCTCCTGAGTAGACTCTAGTTCATTGCTCAAAATCACGTTCTTACTGTGCTTGCCCTCGATTTTTCG
The DNA here is from genome assembly GCA_910589775.1 of Avena eriantha. Taxonomy (NCBI): domain Eukaryota; kingdom Viridiplantae; phylum Streptophyta; class Magnoliopsida; order Poales; family Poaceae; genus Avena; species Avena eriantha. Next base: position 171,272,509 of record OU342741.1, on the reverse strand, counting down.
ATCTCCTTGCTCATCCCATCTTTAGTGCTAGAATTTGGAGCATTTGTTCTCCGGTATGTGACTCCTCCGCTTGTCCAAGTAGATTTGTGTTTAGTGGTTTATATCTTGAGTATTTTGCTGCTGTAGGCGACATGTTATGAGAGCTTGTAAGCTTGTTTGATGCTTAGAGATATAGTTTTGATGCATGTTTAGGCCTCTTACAAGTCCCTATGAGTAGTGCCCTTCATTATATATTCACTTTGCAATCACTTGTTTAATGGATGTTTAAATTTCAGAATAGAAGATGAATGAGCATCAACTAAACCAACATGAACTGTGGGTGCCTGAGGTTATGAAGGTTCACCGAGAGGAGGAAGTTTTTCCTTCCATTTATCCATGCTCCGAATTCCTGAGAGCTGCAGGAATTTCCCGTGATCCATACATTGGTTGCTAATGCAGGATTGGAGCACTTTTTGGAAGATGAACCTTGTCAGTGAAGCTAACCATGTCTATAGTGCAGGACTTTCAATTTAGTTACTCTTTGCCTAACCCCATGGTCCACTACAAAATTTACAATATAGCTGTCGACCTTTCTTTCGATGACTTTTGTGTAGCTATTAAGGTACCTCAGTGGGGATCATATGGAAGGATTAAGGAGCGACATGCACCACTCATGGACTTGTACGCAGAGATTTGACAAGGGAGCAGTTTCTCGAAGGAGAGTGGGAAAATCCGTAACATTCATCTCCCCTCTATTTGCTACTTTGCCTACTTTATTGCCAAGTGTGTTCTTGCTAGGAAAAATGCCAATAAGTTATCTTCTTATGATCTAGCATTCATCACTGCTGCTCTTAAACGAGATAGGTCTTACAACTTGGGTGCTTTGATAGCTTTCCGTCTTGCTGCTAACCGCGAGAAAGGTGGATTTTGTGGGGGTCTCATTGCTTATCGTTTACTAGCATTGCATGGTTTAGTGCCTCATCACCTAGACCTACAGTTTCCCACAGAAAGGCTTGATTTTAATTCCATGATACAGCATAAGTTTGTTTCCTCGTGGGCTAGTTTGAGTGAGTTGTCTTATGAAATAACCTTTCTCAAAGCTGGTTGGAGAAAGAGCAAGTCCGAGCGTATTGTTCTCTTGCCTGCACCTGTTTTGTTTAACCTTGACAATAGGGTAGGATGGTCCCTCACGGAGCAGGAATTTGATATGTACTTGGGAGAGCTCTCTCAATAGGAGCAGGATACTAGAAGGGAGGTCACAAATGATTCATTCCAGCCCTCAAATGAGGGGGAGTCTTCATATCAGCAGCCTACCTTTGATTGGGGAGCTTCTTCTTCTTCCCAAGGGCCTAACTACGATCATTCTTACAATGACCCGCCTGCTTGGAACCCTTACTCATACTTGGATTGATACCCACTTAGGCCAAAAGCCTAAGCTTGGGGGGAGGTACGCCGACATCGCACTCATCTCCATATCATTTTGCGTCGCTACTTTGTATATTCATATTTCATTCTCTTTTTAGTTTTTGTTCTTTCTTTGTTTTTGCTTTCTAAAACACAAAAAGACCAAAAATATTTCTGTTGTTTCTCTTTGTTTGCTTCTTCTTCTTTTTGCCTTGGTTTGCTTTCTCCTTCTTGCTTTGTTTGAACTATTCAAAAACCCAAAAAGATTTTTCGTTGCTTGTTCTTCCTTTTTGGTTCTTGTTTTAAAAATCGAAAACACCAGAAATATTTTTTGTTCTTCTTTGGTTTTGTGAGTTTGTTGCAGGGTTCAGCAGTTCTCAGTGGAATTTGGTTTCATATTATTATTATTCAAGCCACACAAGTGAAAGGCAATAATGAGGATTAATGACAACTTGAGGTGTGGTCAGAGGCTGGTAACAAACTCTATTTGTTTTCATTTTTGCACATATACTCATCATTGTGGGAATGCTTAGTCTGTTCGTGTAGGGTGTATGTTATTTATGGATGCTTAGTAGTTCTTGTTTTCATATGATTAGTTCCAGCTTGCTAATAGTTTGTAGCATGTCATATGAATGTTTGCTAGCATTACTCTATTCATAACTTGGTATGACACCATGGTATCCTCCTCTGAATGTTTCATTTGATTTGACTTGGCACATTCTCACGCATGCATATGACTAAATTAATCAGTTAAGCCTCGATGAACTATTTTGTCTTGAGGGTCTTGAATCACTTTCATGCCATGATTAGTCATGTTTTGTTGCAAGCATGATTATGATAGCTATTGCTCTCTCGTTTGTCACTCCCTTACTATTGCTAGCCTTCACTTACACTAAGTATGTTTTACTCATGTTTCCAACTCCCTAAAACCAAATATTGCCAAAGTGTCCACCATACCTACCTATTAGCATCATCTGCTATTTCCGTGCATATTCATTATGCCTTGTTTTCTTCCGAATAAAATATTTGCTTGTTATGAGAAAGTTAGTTAGTAAAGCTCTCACGAACTTGATGGCACACTTTATTTCCTGCACTTAATAAACCTGAAGCATTGTGACTGTCCATGAAAGTTATATGCTTGCAAATTATAGGCTGGGGATTAGCAGAACCGTGCTGTCATGGGGAACGCTTTGAACACCTGTAAATATATACCCAGTTGATACCATGCTCTTTTGTTTGCGGATGCCGTCAGTGTGAAATAAAAGGGGAGCTTGTAAGTCAATGGGGTTATGTATGTGTGTTAGAGAAACGCTTGGGCCACCGGTCTAATCCATGCTGTCATGGTGGAAACCTGCAGCGTAACCATAATAAGTATCTATGAAGCATTCTTCTAATAAAAAAGAGAGATAGCTATTGAGAAAAATAAAAAAAGAGATTTGAAAAAAGTGGAAAGAGAGAAAAAGCACCATTTTCCCATGGTAAATAAGAAGATTGTAGAGTTACTCATTGTCTGCTTGCCTTGTTATTTTGATATGGGGATTCTTCCGTATCATCAGGAAAGGGGTACCCCGTTGGCGGTTCTCTATGATACACACATATTTACGATGACAAGAACTTATCGGTGACTAAAGTTGAGTAGCATGAGGAGCGACCCTCGTACTCAAGGTACATGGGATTTCTAGTTTATAGTCTGCAAGCATATAACTCAGATTGGACCTCACTTTCACCTTAACCATATTAAAGATGCTTATGATAGGGGCAATGAGAGCTCAAAGCTAATGAGTACCATACTTTCAGCATTTGGAAGCCTTTCAAACTATTCAAAACCTTTTCATTTCTTTGTCGAGTCTCCACCTATTCAATGAGCACCTTCTTGAGAGCATAGTTATCATTCTTAGTGTAATGTCCTTGTCTCAAAACTTGATTATTTGTGTTATGACTTTGATGCTTGTATCTTTGATATCTTTACTTCTAGTCTTCACTTGAACTTCAGAGGTGCCTTGGCATTCATAATCAAAGGCAAGCGAGATACCCCTCTATCATACCTTGTTATGAGCATTATAATGTTGCTTATTTTTATGCTTCATGCTACTTATTATTTTTGATTTGGAATCTCTTCATAGCTTGCAATGCCTATTAAGTAAACTTAGTTGCATACTCCTTATTATGAATTGTCTAAGTAGTTGATCACATGTTGAGAATATATACATCATATGAAGCAAATGTGTTTGTAAAAGTTTCTTTTATCGCACTCAGTTTTCAACTGAATTGCTTGAGGACAAGCAATAAGCTAAGCTTCGGGGGAGTTGATATGTCCAAAACATATCTACTTTCCGGAACACTTTTGCTATTGTTTCTCCTCTAAACTTGTGTGATTTGGATGAAACTAACACAGACTGACGCTATTTTCAGAAGAATTGCCTTGGTGTTTAGTTTTGTGCAGAAAATCAACTATCAGGAAAAATCCCGGAAAATATGCCAAAAATCCTATTTCACCAGATG
>OU342741.1:169401795-169467624 GCA_910589775.1 Avena eriantha | reverse complement strand
CAATGACACTGGTGGATCCATGTGTGTATTGTGAAGAGAACACACATGCAATGACACGGTGGATCCATGTGTGGATTGTGAAGAGAACACACTGCAATGATCACTGGTGGATCCATAGGTGGTATGTGAGAAGAACATCCATGAAATGACTCTGGTTGTTGTTAGTAAAAAGATCACATATGCAATGACTCTGGTTGTTGTTAGTAAAAAGAACACACATGCAATGACACTGGTGGATCCATAGGTGGTATGTCAGAAGAACACACATTTCAATGACTCTGGTTGTTGTTAGTAAAAAGAACACACATGCAATGACACTAGTGGATCCATGTGTGGTCTCTGAAGAGAGCACACATTGCAATGACACTGGTGGATCCATATGTGGATTGTGAAAGGAGCACACATGCAATGACTCATGTTGTTGTTAGTGAAAAGAACATACATGCAATGACACTGGTGGATCCATGTGTGGTCTCTATAGAAAACACACATTTCAATGACACTGGTGCATCCATATGTGGTATGTGAAAAGAACACACATGCAATGACACCGGTGGATCCATAGGTGGATTGTGAAAAGAACACACATGCAATGACACTGGTGGATACATAGGAGGAATGTGAAAAGAACACACATTTCAATGACTCTGGTTGTTGTTACTAAAAAGAAGACACACGCAATGAAACTGGTGGATCCATGTGTGGATTGTGAAGAGAACACACATGAATGACACTGGTGGATCCATATGTGGTATGTCAGAAGAACAGCCATGGAATGTCTCTGGTTCTTGTTAGAAAAAAGAACACACATGCAATGACACTAGTGGATCCATGTGTGGTCTCTAAAGAGAACACACATGCAATGACTCTAGTTGTTGTTAGTAAAAAGAACACACATGCAATGACACCGGTGGATCCATGTGTGGTCTCTGAAGAGAACACACATGCAATGACACTGGTTGTTGTTACTAAAAAGAACACACATGCAATGATACTGGTGGATCCATGTGTGGATTGTGAAGAGAACACACATGCAATGACACTGGTGGATCCATAGGTGGTATGTGAGAGGAACAGCCATGAAATGACTCTGGTTGTTGTTAGTAAAAAGAACACACATGCAATGGAACTGGTGGATCCATAGGAGGATTGTGAAAAGAGCACACATGCAATGACTCCAGTTGTTGTTAGTGAAAAGAACACACATGCAAAGACACTGGTTGTTGTTACTAAAAAGAACACACATCCAATGACACTGGTGGATCCATATGTGGATTGTGAAAAGAGCACACATGCAATGACTCCAGTTGTTGTTACTGAAAAGAACACACATGCAATCACACTGGTGGATCCATGTGTGGCCTCTATAGAGAACACACATTTCAATGACACTGGTGGATCCATATGTGGAATGTGAAAAGAACACACATGCAATGACTCTGGTTGTTGTTAGTGAAAAGAACACACATGCAATGATACTCGAGGATCCATAGGTGGTATGTGAGAAGAACAACCATGAAATGACTCTGGTTGTTGTTAGTAAAAAGAACACACATGCAATGGCACTGGTGGATCCATAGGTGGATTGTGGAAAGAGCACACATGCAATGACTCCAGTTGTTGTTAGTGAAAAGAACACACATGCAATTACACTGGTTGTTGTTACTAAAAAGAACAGACATCCAATGACACTGGTTGATCCATATGTGGATTGTGAAAAGAGCACACATGCAATGACTCCAGTTGTTGTTACTGAAAAGAACACACATGCAATGACACTAATGGATCCATGTGTGGTCTCTATAGAGAACACACATTTCAATGACACTGGTGGATCCATATGTGGAATGTGAAAAGAACACACATGCAATGACTCTGGTTGTTGTTAGTGAAAAGAACACACATGCAATGACACTGGTGGATCCATAGGTGGATTGTGAGAAGAACACACATTTCAATGACTCTGGTTGTTGTTAGTGAAAAGAACACACATGCAATGACACTGGTGGATCCATGTGTGGTCTCTGAAGAGAGCATACATTTCAATGACACTGGTGGATCCATATGTGGTATGTGAAAATAAAACACATGCAATCACTCCAGTTGTTGTTAGTGAAAAGAACATACATGCAATGACACCGATGGATCCATGTGTGGTCTCTGAAGAGAGCACACATTTCAATGACTCTGGTTCTTGTTAGTAAAAAGAACACACATGCAATGACACTGGTGGATCCATGTGTGGTCTCTGAAGAGAACACACATGCAATGCCACTGGTTGTTGTTACTAAAAAGAACAAACATGCAATGACATTGGTGGATCCATGTGTGGATTTTGAAGAGAACACACATGCAATGACACTGGTGGATCGATAGGTGGTATGTGAGAAGAACAGCCATGAAATGACTCTGGTTGTTGCTAGTAAAAAGAACACGCGTGCAATGACACTGGTGGATCCATAGGTGGATTGTGAAAAGAACACACATGCAATGACTCTAGTTGTAGTTAGTGAAAAGAACATACATGCAATGACACTGGTTGTTGTTACTAAAAAGAACACACATGCAATGACACTGGTGGATCCATATGTGGATTGTGAAAAGAGCACACATGCAATGACTCCAGTTGTTGTTAGTGAAAAGAACATACATGCAATGACACTGGTGGATCCATGTGTGGTCTCTGTAGAGAACACACATTTCAATGACACTGGTGGATCCATATGTGGTATGTGAAAAGACCACACATGCAATGACTCTGGTTGTTGTTAGTGAAATGAACACACATGCAATGACATTGGTGGATCCATGTGTGGTCTCTGAAGAGAGCACACATTTCAATGACACTGGTGGATCCATATGTGGTATGTGAAAAGAACACACATGCAATGACTCCAGTTGTTGTTTGTGAAAAGAACATACATGCAATGACACCAGTGGATCTATGTGTGGTCTCTGAAGAGGGCACACATTTCAATGACTCTGGTTGTTGTTAGTAAAAAGAACACACATGCAATGACACTTGTGGATCCATGTGTGGTCTCTGAAGAGAACACACATGAATGACATTGGTTGTTGTTACTAAAAAGAACACACATGCAATGACACTGGTGGATCCATGTGTGGATTGTGAAGAGAACACACATGCAATGACACTGGTGGATCCATAGGTGGTATGTGAGAAGAACAGCCATGAAATGACTCTGGTTGTTCTTATTAAAAAGAACACACGTGCAATGACATTGGTGGATCCATAGGTGGATTGTGAAAAGAGCACACATGCAATGACTCCAGTTGTTGTTAGTGAAAAGAACATACATGCAATGACACTGGTTGTTGTTACTAAAAAGAACACACATGCAATGACACTGGTGGATCCATATGTGGATTGTGAAAAGAGCACACATGCAATGACTCCAGTTGTTGTTTGTGAAAAGAACATAGATGCAATGACACTGGTGGATCCATGTGTGGTCTCTGTAGAGAACACACATTTCAATGACACCGGTGGATCCATATGTGGCATGTGAAAAGAACACACATGCAATGACTCTGGTTGTTGTTAGTGAAAAGAACACACATGCAATGGCACTGGTGGATCCATAGGTGGTATGTGAAAAGAACACACATTTCAATGACTCTGGTTGTTGTTACTAAAAAGAACACACATGCAATGACACTAGAGGATCCATGGGTGGATTGTGAAAAGAACACACATGCAATGACACTGGTGGATCCATAGGTGGATTGTGAAAAGAGTTTTTCCCTCTCTATCTCTGTCACAAATCTCACAAAAGCCCAAACGTGTGGAGATCCCAAACATGTGCTCACTATGGGTGCTATGCCCTGATTGGCTGACACAGATGTCACGTGGATCGTCTCCACCAACCGTTGATCCCATGTGATCCAACGGGCAGGATAACCCATCCCTTCTCCACTTTTTTATGCATGTTCAATCCATGCCACCTCTCTATCCGTGCCACCAATACTTTACCCCCATAAACAAGTGAAAATCCATCTATCTAACTAAAATAAATAAAATAAATGATCATATTTCGAAGAAGCCATCGTCTTCGTCTTCCGGTTCGTCCTCGTCTTCGTCAATGCCATGGTCCCTGCCATCGCCGCCATCGGTGCCCTCCTCTGATGACTCGACACCGCCCCCTTCCTCGAATAAGAGCGCAATCTCCTCGTCGGAGTCCTCCTCCTCCTCCTCTTCGAAGTCGACGATGACGGCAACGGTGTCGGCATCGGCGAGAGAGAGAGAGAGAGAGAGAGAGAGAGAGAGAGAGAGAGAGAGAGAGAGAGAGAGAGAGAGAGAGAGAGAGAGAGAAAGAGAGAGAGAGCAGCCCTTCTACCGCTGCAACAATGACTAAATTAGCATGTTACAATAGTTTAATGGATACCATGCCCTTTCCCTGGATTACTATCTCCTACCTGATATGGATTCTCTTCACACATTCTCATTTCAAATATTAAACCTGCACTCCCTCCATCCCAATTTCATTGCCTAACGAAAACATACCAGTATATTACATCATCCAAAGAAACAACTTCTTCAGTCATGGTTTCACAAAACATTACATTATAATCTCCCAACAAACATAACCACAACATGGTTTCACAAAACATCACATTACAATATCTCAACAAACGTAATCACAGAAACAAGTATATTACACCAACTCAAGAAACAAAATCATATCGACTACAAGGTACTTACACATCACTTGTCCTGTCATGGTTTCGCAAAACATTACATTATAGTCTCTCAACAAACAAAATAACAGAAACAAGTACAGTACATCATCTCAAGAAACATAATCATGTCAACTACAGTGTATTTATGCATCACTAGTCCAGTCATGGTTTCACAAAACATTACATTACAATGTCCCAACAAACATAATAACAAAAACAAGTATGGTACATCATCTTAAGAAACATAATCATGTCAACTACAATGTACTTATGTCTTATTACAACAACGATGGTTTCAGTGAGTGACATGTCCGAAAATCTCAACAGCTCGCACAACATTATATCGCAATCTCTCAACAAACATAATCACAGAAGCACGCTCTAAATGCAACTGCAGTCAATATTACAAATACCGGAAGGGGAACCCCGCGGCCCATATGATAAGCCCAGGGTTGCAGCTCTCATCAGATCTCATCAACGTCGACCACCTCATTCTGTTCAGCCACTACAGGGGCATCTACATCCACTATAACGTATTCAACAATATCAGAAATGGTACCAAGGAAGAACACCTTCCTGGTTCGCCTCTTTTGCCGCATAATCTGCGTAAGATCTTCAGTATCCAAAACATCTATGAATTGCTGCTTCTTATGATGCCACCACCGGATTTTTGCCATCTGCTTAGGGCCAATACTGATTTCCTTACCGATCATCTCTCTCATTTCATCAAGAGTTATGTTTTTGGAATCGACAGTGATCTCCACAGTACATGACGAAACTGGCTTATTAACTCCCTCATCAAGTTTTGCCATGTATGAATCCACCTCTATGTGTATACTGAACTTATCTAGATCAGCATCTATTGGTCCGTATTCTCTAGGAGCAGAAGCTCTGGCAGCAAGATCTCCAGCATCTGCATACATATCATCAATCATCACTTCAACTTTCACCTTACAATCAGCTGCACAACACTCCCAAACCGTCTGAAGGTCATGGGAGTGCTCAATTTGCTGATAGGTATCATTCATGTTGCGCCACACCAATTTTGTCCTCTATCTAGAATCCCAGGGAATTCTAGCGGCAAGCATATCTACCAGCTGCGAAACAGACACAACCTCTTTGCAATTGACAAGCAGATGCACATCTTTCCCGAACACAACCCACTCTCAACCAAAATCAAGCTTTGCAGTGTACTATCGAACATGAACCGTGAACTCATATAGGTCCCTTGTATCAAAGCTGTGCCTAATTTGATTAAAAAGGGGAACATTTTAGTTCATGCGATTCTATTATGCCGTAACTAATCTACTTGCAAGATCAGGCACAAATAAGAAAAAATCACCTCTTGCTCTTCTCCCGGGTTTTTTTCTTCAAGATCTGAGTGCTGCATCCGCCCATCGGAGCCAAACAATCTGCCGCCAGCCTTGCTTTTCTCTTCAACCCGCTGCTCGTAGGTACCTTGGGAGCAGAATCCTTGCTGGCCTCCTCGCTAACCGAGGCTGAATACCGCGCCGCTGCTACGCGTTGAGCCCCAGACTTGGGCCCCAATGGACCCTTTTCAGTCGGCGACGTAGCTACAACCTTCGCCTTGCAAGACATGCTGGGCCGCCACCGCTGAATTCAGTGTCAGGGGAGGGAGAAAAAAGGTCCTCCACCGCCGGTAGATTTAGGGTCAGGGAAGGGAACAAAAGGGACCGCCACCACCACCGCAGCTAGATTCAGTGTCGAGAGTTAGGAAAGTACAGTAATGGATTTGCCCCTACGACACATGTAGGGTGGCCAAGAAGAGTGACCGGCGAAGCAGGGGCACAGCAGGTACTAGTGTAACGGAATATCCTGACTTAACGGGCACGATTTGAAAATATTGGGTTTGGCCATCATTCACTCGAAAGACCCCTCAGCAATTGGCGCCCCAACTTTTCGAATCGCGGTGATAAAAATCAACTTGGGTACCGCGTTGCCTGGCCACCCCAACTTTCGGGCCGCAAAATGATATTCTCCTCCTCGACGTGGATTCGGCTCCAGGTCGGATCTGGAGTGTCAACATGATAGGCGCGTGAGTGTGCAGCAAACACACAGTCTGCTATCAACACTGGAAGTGCTGGCACCTTAGCAACAACACCAGCATGTTCTTCCTAGACTTCGGTAGCAGCCTTAGCAAGTATTTCGTTAGCTTCACCAATAGCAGCCTCAGTAGGTATTTCGTCAGCTTCACCAGCAGCAGCATTAGCAAGTATTTTGTCAGCTTCACCAATAGCAGCATCACCAAGTATTTCGTCAGCTTCACCAGGAACAGCAATAGCTAGCTCTTCGTCAACTCCACCAGCATCAGGAGCCAAGGCCGCCTGAGCAATTACAGATTCTACAGCTCCAGGGGCTCTGACAAAGAAAGGGTAGTTGATCCCAAGAAACACAGATTCTCCTTTCAGATTGTCGACTCTGCTCCAGACTTGCTCCACTGGGTCTTTGGATAGGCATGCAGACCTCGAGAAAATGTGACACCGCAGCGATGGGTATGAAGAAAGTTGTGTCCCCATATGTTTTATTGTATCACCAACGTTGTTTAGTGCTCCCCTGATATGAATCCACATGAGTTCAACATCCTATCTCGTGTCGCCTCCGAGAGGTGCTAGGAACCAGCGCCGTGATCCAAGTTCAGCATCTGCTATTGCATCTTCGATCACCAAAGCTAGAATGACACGCGGGGCTGCATGGGTACCTGCGTGTTACTTACAGTCAGTAAGCAGAATTTTGAATGGGATTTTACATGCTATATGACACCATGACTCACCCCAGATGAACAGCTCCCAAACACGAACGTCGCTGCTAGGTTCAGTGACCGCATAAATGCGTTGCGGTTTGTTGGAATGGTAGCTAGAGGCGAAGATGGCGTCGACAAACTTCTTCGGCCATAGGAAGTCGTCGTGCAAGACTGTCCATTCCTTGTCTTCTAGGCATCTAATGAATGTGATTGCCTTGTCGAACACCGCTAAGAGGTCATACTCCCAGGTCTTCCACACCTCCCACGGTCTATGTGGGAGTTGTACCTTCAAGAGCTCAAGTTCTGACAAGTTGAACCTATAAGCAAAGTCAGAAATGGACGGCGGTCACCCTTTGTTGAATGCAGTAATGCTGACACCCTCCAAAGATCGCAATGTAAATCCCAACGATCTGTAGCCATTTTTTAGAGTCCAAGTACTCCCATCCTAGGATAAAAGGACCAGCCACTCGTTGTTGCCACCCACCCAGTTCTGGTCATCTCCCATTTTCTACTCTTCTTCTTCCTTGATATTCACCACTACTGATTCCGACCACTTATCCAGCAGCATCATTTTTGCATGAATATTCTGCAGAGTTTGTTATCAGTTGGTACAATCGCCTAGCATGGATTCCATTGCAAATACAATTTGACAACTGGACCTTCAGATTAAAGTACCCAAAATATCGCCTAAATACGAGTGTCTCCTTAGATATCGCCTAAATTGTGCATGTATCACTACGAAAATACCCAATATATGGAGTAGGAGCAGAGCTCCCCTCGAACAAACTCCTGACGATGATCATAAACAGCTAGGGGCATAATAGCCTTAAATCGTCTAATCTGTCTATTTTTATTTTAGGAAACAGAATATCACCTAACAGGCATTCCATTGCAAATCGAAATTGACAACTCGTCTATCACCTAAATTAAGATTGTGTCATTATGAAAATACCAGAATATTAGGTACTAGCAGAGCTTTCGCTGTACATAATAGTCTTAAATGGTTCAATTTGTTCAAACCACATGTGCACAACATGTTCGATGAAAGGAACATAGGATTCGGCTGAGAGTTCATCACATATGAATCAACGATATGCCTGAACCAATAAGCAAGATACTGGAACTTACGTGGACATCGCGGTCGTTTGGCCATTTGTTGGTATCGGGGTAAAGAAGTCTTGGCGTGCCGAACGGTTGTTCTTCCATGTCCCGCATCGTGAAGCGGTAGCCAAGGGATGCAGTGAGCGAGGCGACCAGTAGAGATGATGTCCAACCCCGTGGCGATCCTGTGCATGTTTGCGGCGTTGAGGTTCGGCCATCCCCAATCCTCGCGGTGGTGGTCGCCCTGGCCATCCGCATCATCGTCGCCTGCCTTTCGCTTCAGCCTAATACTACCCCAAGCTCTACCCATAGCGGCAAATGGAGTCTAGAATCCGGTAGATTAATGGAGGCGTTATGATAAGGAGGCGGATGGTTTCGAGAGGGGATGGAATCAGGGCGGGGGCAGTTGTTCGAGTAGGGAGTGACCCAGTGAGGAACCGTCGCTGCCGGTTCTTGTCCATGTGGAAGACAAGGAAGGGGCGTAATTATTGAGGGCGCGCTCCAGAACCGTCTAGAGGAAGTGAAAAAATAAATCGTAAGAGAGAAAAATGTGGGGCCCACCAATCAGTGAGTGAAGGTTGTCACGTGCAAACGTGACTTTGTTTGACTTGGATCATGCATGGCAGACCTCGATTCCACTGCATGCAAGTGGTGCAGAACAAATTTTAGGCAGCGCTAGCGTCGACGTGTAAAACCTCCATTTTTCTCCACCTTCACCCTACCACGAACGGTCGTACACCATTCCAGATATTAATAAGGGCAGTTCCAATCTTGCAGTAAGCAGTTTCACTTCTCCGTCTCATTTCCTCCTCCACGGCCTCATCATCTTTCTCCTCCACGACCTCATCTATTTCCTCTGCCATGGCATCACCCTCTTCCTCCGTATCATTTCCCTCTTGCCTGTAGTTATAGACTTGTTGGATGTCCAAAACGACGGCAGGCAAGGGACTACGTACTTCGACATAGAAGTACATGGCAGGAAGAAGATCGATGTCGTCTACACCACCGACCCTCGGATCGACGTCGAGTACAGCCGCGATCACCGTAGGATCGCTGTGGTGCAACTCTCCATGAAGGGGCACGTCCTCGTATACCCTCCTTTTTGCGAGATGGGGGCTGACGGGAACAGGTAGACTTTGTTGTCTTTTTATTCCTGGACCATCTATTTGCAAAAGTTATTGCTATATTATTTGTCTGAATTCATTTTCATGCAGGTGGGCGAAAGGATTAGGTCGTTGTTTCATGACTTTCTCGTGAACCAGCAGATAACATTTACTAGTGTTAACATCACGAATGACACTATACTTCTTGAAAGCCCGACTATCAACATTAAAATCCCAAAGGAGTGCAGAGTGGACATCCAGAAAATTTACCGGATCCTAGGGACGAAGGGCAGGAAGACCGGGATGGCCGATCTTGCCGCCGAACTCATCGACCCGTGGTACGCTCACATGAAGGGCAAATTGCCGAGATGTTGGTGGAGGCGTTTAGGGCACGATTACTGGGAGGATAAGCTGATTTCTAAACCTAATCTGAAGTATGCTGCAATTGACGGGTATGTTAGCCACAAGCTGTACCGCCAGATTGTAAATTTTCGTTCTAGGCATCGCACCATTGAACCACCACCAAGGCAAGTTGTTTGCCCTAGATGCCGGAGTGTAGATGAATCTACAAGCCGGGGCAAGTGGCCGAAGGCATCCTGGGATCTGTTGCCTTCTCCAACAGGCTGGGATGTAGACATTTAGTGCATGACTGTTGTGTTTGTATGGGGCTTGTTATGTTTATGAAAACATGTTATTTCAGATGTACACTATGTGAGCAATTACGAACTGCTGTGTATTACCTTTGTCGAACTATAATCTGGGTTTGGTGATGACTATATCCTTCACTGTAATCTAGGTTTGGTTATGACTTATGACTATATCCCACCTTATGCATGTCAGTCCTAGATTCTGCCGCATTCAAAGGGCATAGACAGAATTTGTAAGTATGAATGTTGAGTATACAAAAGGGGGAAATGTAATTCATACAGGTTAACTACCTAATAGCACAGGGATCATACGAGCTCAGTTCTTACACACAGAATGCTTAGAAAATATATGCGAGATAAAATACAGGCGAGATAAAACTAGGAACTGAATGCGAAACTAGTAGTGGTAAACAGCACACTCACCCACCTGCCAGATCCTGTTGAGCATCTCGTAGAAGACATACGCGTCACTGGCTGCGTACTTGATCGCATCATAATTTAGGTGCCTCCACTCCCATCGCTCGTGCAGGTGCTTCCGGAACTCGACTTTCATGCCGGCGTACTCACGGTTGATGATGTCGACAGCGAGTTTAACCATGTCGGCTTTCCCCGTATTGTCATCCGGGTACCTCCACAAACGTTGGAGATCAACGTGATTGATGACATGAACGAGGAGATCCCGCTCTAGCTTCGGAGTGTCGTTCTTGATGTTGACGCTGGCGAAGTAGATCTCCCTCCTGCGTAGGAACTCGTGAAGCTCCGGGCATACAGATTTGGCCCTACATATGTGGTATAGGAGACAGTGGTTACGCATGGACAGCTGCAAAAGCGCCACCCTCTTCCTATCTCTGGTATACTCGAGGTCAAGGTCGACGATCTTGTACCTATCCATCAGCTCCTGTAGCCATCGCTCATACATTGCGATGACCTTGGCAACCTCCGCTGATGCATTTGTGTGGACGACCGTCAGCTTGGTGGTGCCATGGGCGGTGACAGTGTACTCATTGGTGAAGTCGCTCCCGTCGCCGAACACGCCGTACTTTGCATCCATGGCAGCAGCTAATGCCGCGGCGGTAGCCTAGGGTCAGTAGCGGTGGCTAGGACTAGGCGTGGCAGTGGAGTGATCTGTTGCGGTGGTATGGCCTGGCAGAGGCGGTGCCTACGGTAGTGTCGGTGGTTCCTGCGGTGGCTGCGGCGGCGGCAGCAGAAGGAGTTGGGGATTTTTGCACAGTGTTGTGCTGTGGAGACGGAGGGCGATGCTTAAATTGCGTTTACCAATATTCTGGTCATACCCAAGCGGAAGAAAGTTTGACCCAGTGAGCACCGTTGGTTTCCAATCCTAGCGATTAAATTCGGTAGTCGTGCCCGGTAGGCGATGGGATGGGTGTGCGACATGCTTTGGCGTGGCAAAGACCGGTCACGGAGACCACCGTCCCGTTGCCGATCCGTAGCGGGTGCACGGTGCTGACACGATGTAACATGACAGGACAGAAGAAAGTGTACAGCTATTTTGTGATTATTATCCCCAACAAGTTTAAGAAGTGTAAGCATAGATAGGGACCTAGCATCCCGACACCCCGGGGTAACTGCTCAGGCCTGCCGATTGCACAAAGCTTGCAATTTCCTTTCTTTAATTTGGTGATTTTGTCTAGAATTTGCCAAATTGAATCTCGTTTGCCCATGCTTCTATAAGTTTCTGGGTAGGCCACTAGTGTAAGCATGCACGATCAAGTAACTTTGCAACACACGTGTCGTTGGAAAAGCATGAGGTTTCAATGCACCACATAGTTTAAGGGTCTAGAAACGGTAAGAGAATTAAGAATTATTAGTGGCCGGGCCAGCACAGTGACGGGTTGGTCGGCTAGAAATTGTTGATTCCTAAATAAGGGGACACTAGGCCGGTCTTGACATACTCCCTCAGGAATTTGCTTGGTCGCCGACTTGTGTTTACTAGCCGGGCTTTTACCGATGCCAACCGCATGCGGAATCAAGTTGTCAATCCTCGGGTTGACTCCTTTCTTACAAAAAGGGCACCTGAGCTCCCCAAGTTGAGTGCGGAAAGGGATTCTCCTGCTTTGAGCTTCTTCATGACATGGCGGCTCTTGTTGTCCCTGTTCTCCTTGTCAGAGTACATCTCACTTGAATCTACCTGTAATGTATGATATGCAAACCGAAATGATCAAAATAATAAATATATATTCCTCCCACCATTCTAAGTTACTTTCAATACAATAACATATTTATACAGGTTCAGCAGTTCATTACGGTTGTCTCCCCAGCTCGCTCCTAAATTAATGTGGTTTGTGTTCTTGATAACTTATTAATGAATAAATAATGTGGATTCATTCAGAACAGACTAGATCTCTCCATGTACCGGTTCATACGGTGCATCTAATCATTAGGACTAGATTGTAACACCCCAGTTTAGTTAATCTTATATTTAGGATTGTTTGTGCATTCATGAGCATCATCTTTTAAATTGCATGCAAAATAAAGTAAAAACCCTAAACCCTAGTTTCCTTCTTCCTCTCAAATCAGTTCAAAAGGGTTTTGCATTTTGAAAACTAAAAAATGTGGAGCCCAAACAGTATAGAGGGACCCTATGTGTTCCAAAACTATTTAAACATCCTCTTGTATTTTTGGAATATTCAAAATAAGTGTTGAACTTAAAAATACAAAAGGGAAAATGAAAACAGTTTTTGGAAAAAGGTTTAGTTGGAAAAAAATGGAGCCAACAGCCAACAGGTCGGGCAGCGCATCAAGCTTTCCCTCTTCTCTTCCTTTCCCATGGCCCACCTCGGCCCAGTCGCGGCCCAGCTGGCCTGTACCGCTCTGTCGTCCTTCCCCTTTCTTCCTCCTCGCGCCGAGGCCAAGCAACTGCCTCGCAACGACTCCGCCGCTCGATACTGGTCGCACCACGATCCCCGCCACCACCTGGAGCGAGGATAAGACCACGACGCGCACGTCTCTCCCTCGTCCTCATCCTGGCTTTCCCTTTCTCTCCCTGGCCCTCTCTTCCTCCTCTCACTGGAAGCCCGTAACCCTAGCCTAGGTCGCCATCGCATCGTCGTTGCTCCTGGCCACCCCGTGCCCCAATGACCACGCCATCGTGCTCGCCGTGCCCTCCTTGGTCCTCCTCGTTGATCTAATCGAGCCGGCGAGCTCTCCATCAAGCCAATCGAGGCCTCCGTCCCCGACTCTGGCCACCGCCTCTGCCACTTATTCCGGCAGCCCCTTGCCTCTAAAACAATCTCCTCGCATTGCTGGTGAGCTGCTGATGCTCCAAGTATCCTTCTCGTGCTTGTTTACTTGATGTAGTGCCACCACACCAACGACCTGCAAACACCACCGCCGCCGCTCGCCGTAGATGCAGCTCCGGTGACCACCTTGAGGTTGCGCCGCTAGGTTTAGGTCCGCCCCGACAAGCTAGTTCCAGCACGCCTAGTCCCACCGCCCCGCGTGCCTCATAGTACCGTCGTCGGTGACCACCCGACTGGTCGTCGAGGTGACGTCACCGTGACATTGTGATGACGTGGCCCGAGGACCCCGCTGACATTTGACCACCCGCGTGGCATGATGACCTTCCCTGGGCCCAGTAGTCAGTCATAGTGGCTAGGTCTAGCCCATGTGTAGAAGTAATAGACGCTTTGATGATGTCAGCCTGCGTCTGTGCTGACACAATAAAAGGTTTTTAAATTGTTTTAATAATTTCAGAAATTGAGTTAATCTTATAAATTCAATAAGTAATTATTTATAAGTCAGAAAAATGTGTATAATATATCAAAATGTTCAAAAAAACAAGATCAACAGAATAGACTTATAATCATGCATTGTTTAACAACTTTCATTACATGTTTAATTAGAATAACATATGAACCCTCGTAGGTGATTCTGGGGTCTATCCTGTATTACTATTTGGACACTTCGGATCCCGCTTAAATTGTGAAGCATGTTCTTAGGGTTCATTACAATACTAATTAACTTGTCATATCATCATCCTTTCTTGAGCATTGCATCGATGACATGTGTTGATTGTTGTTCCCCCTTTCTTTCTGGTGTTTGCTTCTTCCGAGTAGAATACGATATCGAGATCGAGATCAAAGACCGAGATCAACACCATCGAAGCTTGAAGAACAATACTTGATCAACTATAATCAAGTCAAGAACAAGGTTTCCGAAGATCAATATTTGGGTATCAACAAACAAGGCAACCATAGCCCCACACATGATATAATCCCATGGTTTCGAAAGTATTTCATTCTTGCCATGATACATACGATTCTACTATGGTCTTTTATCGATAGATAGAGTATCCTATCTGTTGCATTACTCCCTTTGAGCTTATATTACCGGATCCACTACTCCTAGCATAACTAGGTTTGGCTTGTGTGCATTGCTAGAGCTTATCCTTGTCTTGCTTAGCCATGCTTAGCTATCAGTGCTGGTTCATCCAGATGATGTGCCAAATGTAGAGAATCTAGTATGTTAGGAGAACAAGGTATACTGATGAGGTAAGATCAGTGGTAAAGGTTAAACATGCTAAGGCTTGTATGGGAGGCCACGTTGGGACATGGTTTTTGTAGTCCCATGCTCACCACCATTAGGACCTGAGGTCTTGCCCTCGGAACCAAGACGAGCGTACAGCCACACGGGGTTTATGGCGACCTCTCGACTAACTAACTTGCCTAGTAGATTCTATGAGTCACATAGTTCGGACGTTCCATTCGACATATGCATAGAAAACGTTTTGAAACATTTGGCGGGTGAAGGTGCATCATAAAAGGTAGGTAAGTGTGGCCGGGGTTGCTTGGGGTGGATGGAGCCCCTGGTAAACAAACCCCGACTCACATCTCTAGGGACCGGCTTCGGGATTTGACCCGTTACGGCGGAACCATCCTTAGGGCGTGACTCATGGTCTCGGCGAAAGCAAGGTAAAGGTCATGTCTAACCACCCTCTGTTGGCCTTCCAAGGAAGAGGGCTAATGTACTGGCTTTAAGAGTCAGTTAGTACATGTGGGTAAAGTTGTGCACCCCTGTAGGGTTAAATCTTTTCGAAAAGCCGTGTCCACAGTTATGGACGACTTGGGAATGAACGTGAGATCATAGAAAGCTATAACCTAAACCTAAAACTTGGCAACTAATGTTTGTTAAGGATGCTTCCTCATGGGTACGAGGGGGTGATCCTAGTTGTGAGATGAGGATTACCTTGGTGGATATCAAAATATGATGATCAATTCTTTGGAGATCTTGCTCTATTATCCCCTTTTAAAATATTCTGATTAGACGAGCTTCTTCTCCCTCTTGTTTTACAAAACAAAGATGGCTTTATGCAAAATAACCCCACCAGCCATAAGTCTTGTGGAGTACACCCTATACTCACCCTTGCTTTGTTGATACTTTTGTAGCAGAGTAAGTGTTACCCTGAAGACAAGTTCTGTACGACATCAACACCGACGAGTAGCTTGGGGTTCCCGGTCGGCAGCCTGGAATCTATGGGTTGGGATGTCATTGATGCTTCATGCCTCTTAGGCCATTTGTTAAGTTTGATATACTTAATAGCATAATTTGCCTTCCGTTGTTTGATGTTTGTGGTCAGTGACCTCTGCTTGTAATATTTTGGTTCTTCGTTCAATTATGAGCTTGCTGTAATAATTTTTGTGTCGCAGGGTTACTGTTGTGTTATCGATTTCTCACTGGATATCCTCGAGCTCTAGGTTAAGCTTATGTCAGGCTAAGGTCTGGATTTGTTTAACCCTGATCCCGGGGGTGTTACAGTTCTTGGTATCAGAGAAGTACCGACCGTAGGAAAACCTTGCTATTGGTCGATGTTGAGTCTAGTGCTTGTGAAAACTATTTTAAAGATGAAAAGTATTTGCAAAAACTCTACTATGCTTCTTTTTCTCCTTATCCAGCTTTTCTCTAATTCTGGGTCATCTTATCTTGTGTTGATTTGGAAAAAGTTTTGATATCTCTTCTAGTTTCTCAAAACTTAGGTGCCTTTTTGGCAGGTCGTTTCTCAGCCACTTGACCTAGTGTTGAGTTCTCTAGAGTTGTGTGTGTTGTGTTCTTTGTGTTCCCTTTGCTCCGTTTGTCTGAGAGATTCCTTTCCAACATGATCTCTCTACCTTATGGACCCACAATACTATATTGTAAGATCCATAGTGTTTTGTTCTAGGCTTTGAGGTTTCCTTTTTGCCTCGTATGCCTCCTTTTTGTTTGTTGGGTACTTCATAAGTTCTTTATTCTCTTGGAAGCTACCTCGTGATTACTATCTTGTGGTGCACGCTATGTCACTCAAGTAGTAGTTACTTCTTTCTCGGGTTTAAACCCTTGGACTTGAACCGAAGATCCCGGATTATGCTAGATTCTAGTGTGATGAATCTTTTACATGAAGCTGATCTTTAACCCAAGGTCCATTCTATTGTCCCCTGTCATTAATGTTCACACATTACCTTAGGATGGTTGTTACTACAATTATGGCCTTCAAGCTTGTGGTCTTTGTCACGAGAATATCATTTTGCGGCCCAAAATTTGGGGTGGCCAGGCAACGCGGTACCCAAGTTGCCTGATATCAGCCGGGATGACTACAGTTGGTCTGCCAAATACTCAGAGGGTCTTTTTTGGCACGAATTCAATTTTATGTTTCAATACAAAAAATCAAGCTAATGGCCGTCAACTTGGGCCCCTCCTGTCAGCTTTCGTTGTTATGTCGCTGTCGTCGTCGCTGCCATGTAGGTTTGCAGCGTTGGCGCATGCATCCTTTACGCGTCTTCTTCTTCCTCTGGGGCGGCAATCTGTGGTCGCGGCCATGGCGCGGAGCTAGGACTTGGATGAACCTGCTCGGCCCGTTCTCCTCCCCATCTTGAATCGGAGCTCGCCCTCACCACGACCGCACCATTGGCACGACGCGAGGACGGGAATTCATTCCCGGGTGAGATCTGTCACCATGCCAACCATGCTCGGTCCTGTTGGCCTCCTCTAGAATCCGAGCTCGCCGTCGCCGTGGTCACACACGCACCAGCCATGGCGCCTTCCTCTCTGAACCCCAAAGCCACATCCACCCAGTTCGGCACAGCGCCAACAAGGTGAAAACGCATCAAGTTTTCTTCTTGTGATTGTAGAAAAACATGTATGTACCGTGGCCGTAGCATACTCTAACAATGTACACATATATTGTTTACTAGATTTTCATTTGAAATTAATAGCTCCGTGATGACGAAACATAGAGAACCTAAATGGAATGACGATGACGACCATGTTCTGTACTTTGCATTGCATCAACAAGTGCTCGCTGACGAAGCAAGTTACCAAGAGAGTGGAGTTCATCAGCCAGTGCCAAAAAATATGTGAACAAATCAATGAGCGATTCAATGCAAATACAAGTAGAAAAGCTAGATCCATGTCATCAATCATCAATAGGTGGCACCCTCTAGTGATGCTTTCAAATGCCTACACAATGTATCATTTGCTTGAAGTGGTTGTTATCCTGAGCAAAAATGTCTGGTATGCACATTACATTTGTATGTTCTATGCTGCAATTCTATTGTTATGGGCGTGGAAAGAAAAGCTGGGCTTCACTGAATATTATGCAGTTAGGCCTAACTTAGTCTTACACAAATAAGCACAGCTTAGTCTTTACACACATAAGCGTAACTAATGATAAAGATAAAGACAAATGGTTCATCGGATCTGCCAGTGTGAGCACTAGGTCCCTGGAGCTGGTGGTATCGTCGGAACGAACCAGAATGTTGCGTTTGGCCATCTTTCATTCTCCTTCAAATAGTACGACCCCACTGATGAGCCAATTGTAGGCCCCCTCCCCCGGACATGGATTCGGCTCTAGGTCAGATCTGGAGTGTCAACATGATAGGCGCGTGACTGTGCATCAAACACACAGTCTGCTATCAACACTGGAAGTGCTGGCACCTCAGCAACAACACCAGCATGTTCTTCCTGGACTTTGGCAGCAGCCTCAGCAGGTATTTTGTCAGCTTCACCAGCAGTAGAATTAGCAAGTATTTCGTCAGCTTCAACAGCAGCAGCATTAGCAAGAATTTCATCAGCTTCACCAGCAGCAACATCACCAAGTATTTCGTCAGCTCCACCAGGAGCAGCAGCAGCTAGTTCTTCGTTAGCTCCACCACCACCAACACCACCACCACCACCACCAGCATCAGGGGCCAGGGCTGCCTGAGCAATTACAGGTTCAACAGCTCTAGGGGCTCCGACAAAGAAAGGGTAGTTGATTCCAAGAAAACAGATTATCCCTTCAGATTGTTGACTCTGCTCCAGACTTGCTCTACTGGGTCTTCAGATGGGCATGTGGACCTCAAGAAAACGTGACACCGCAGCGATGGGTATGAAGAAAGTTGTGTACACATATGTTCTATTGTATCACCAACACTGTCTAGTGCTCCCCTGATATGAATCCACAAGAGTTCATCATCCTGTTCCGTGTTGTCTCCGAGAGGTGCCAGGAACCAGCGTCGTGTCCCAAGTTCAGCATCTGCTACTGCATCTTCGATGACCGGAGCTGGAATGATGTGCGGGGCTGCATGGGTACCTGCGTGTTACTAACAGTCAGTAAGAAGAATTTTGAATGGGATTTTACATGCTATATGACACCATTACTCACTCCAAATGGATGGCTCCCAAACACGCATGTCGCCGCTAGGTTTAGTGACTGCATAAATGCGTTGCGGTCTGTACGAAGAGTAGCCGTAGGTGAAGACGGCGTCGACATACTTCTCCGGACGCAGGAAGTCGTCGCGCAAGACTGTCCATTCCTTGTCTTCTGGGCATCTAATGAATGTGATTGCCTTGTCGAACACCGCTAAGAGGTCGTACTCCCAGTTCTTCCACGCCCCCTCCCGTGGTCTATGTGGGAGTTGTACCTTCACGAGGTCAAGTTCTGCCATGTTGAACCTGTAAGCGAATTCGAAAGTGGGCGGCGGCCACCCGCTATTGAATGTAGTAACGCCGACACCCTTCAAAGATGGCACTACAAGTCTCTTCGATCTGTAGCCATTTTTTAGAGTCCAAGTACTGCCATCCTGTGATAAAAGGACCAGCCACTCGCCGTTGCCACCCACCCAGTTTTGGTCATCTTCCATTTCCGTCTCTTCTTCTTCCTTGATATTCACCACTACTGATTTGGACCACTTATCCAGCAGCATCAGTTTTGCATGAATATTCTGCAGAGTTTGTTGTTAGTTGGTACAATAAACTAGCATGGATTCCATTGCAAATACAATTTGACAACTGGGCCTTCAGATTAATTAAAGTACACAAAATATCGCCTAAATACGAGTGTCTCCTCAGATATCGCCTAAATTGTGCATGTGTCACTATGAAGATACTCAATATATGGAGTAGTAGCAGAGCCCCCAGAACAAACTCCTGGTGATGTTCATAAACAGATCGGGGCATAACAGCCTTAAATCGTCTAACCTGTTTGTTTTATTTTAGGAAACAGAATATCACCTAGCATGCATTCCATTGCAAAATCGAAATTGACAACTCGTCTATCACCTAAAGTAAGACTGTGTCACTATGAAAATACCAGAATATCAGGTACGAGCAGAGCTTCCGCTGTACAGAATAGTCTTAAATGGTTCGATTTGTTCAAACTGCGCGTGCACACAACACGTTCGACGAAAGGAACATAGGATTTCGATGAGAGTTCAGCACGTATGAATCAACGATATGACTGAATGAATAAGCTAGATACTGGAACTTACGTGGCCATCGCGATCGTTTGGCCATTTGCTGTTATCGGGGTAAAGAAGGCCTGGCGTGCCGAACGGTTGTTCGTCCATGTTCCGCATCGTCACGCGGTAGCCAGGGATGCAGCGAGCGAGGCGGCCGGCTGAGATGATGTCCAACCCCGAGGCGATCATGTGCACGTTCGCGGCGCTGAGGTTCGGCCATCCCCTATCCTCGCGGTAGCGGTCACCCTGGCCATCCGCGTCGTCATCGCATGCCTTTCGCTTCAGCCTGCTGCTACCCCAAGCTCTACCCATAGCGGCAAATGGAGTCTGGAATCCGGTAGATTAATGGAGGCGTTGTGATAAGGAGGCGGATGGATTCGAGAGGGGGTGGAATCAGGGATGGGGGCAGTTGTTCGAGTGGGGAGTGAATCTGCAAGGAACCGCCACCGCCGCCGCCGGTTCTCGTCCGCGTGGAAGACAAGAAGGGGCCGTAATTATTGACGGGCACCGAAACCGTCTAGAGGAAGTGAAAAAATAAATCGTAAAAGAGAAATGTGCGACCCGCCTGTCAGGGAGTGAAGGTCGGAATGCGCAAAAGTGCCTACGTTTGAATTGATTCCACCGCATGCAAGTGGCGCAGAACTAATTTTAGGAAGCGCTAGCGTTGACGTGTAAAACCGTTGTTTTTCTCCACCTTCACCCTACTACGAACTGTCGTGCACCATTCCAGATATTGGTAAGGGCGGTTCCAATCTTTCACTTCTCTGTCTCATTTCCTCCTCCATGGCCTCATCGTCTTTCTCCTCCATGGCCTCATCCATTTCCTCCACCACCGCATCACCATCTTCCTCCGTATCCTTTCCCTCTTGCCTGTAGTCATGGACGCCCCGGATGTCCGGAACGACGGCAGGCAAGAAACTGTGCACTTTGACATCGAAGTACATGGCGGGAAGAAGATCGATGTCGTCTACACCACCGACCCTCGAATGGTGAGGAACACTCTGAATAATTACACGAGTTGGCTGTAGTTCGAAGAAAACAGGTTCGTTGGTCTCGACCTCGAGTACAGCCGCGATCACCGTAGGATTGCCGTGGTGCAACTCTCCATGAAGGGGTATGTCCTCGTATACCAGCCTTTTTGCGAGAAGGGGGCTGACGGGATCTGGTAGACTTTGATGTCTTTTTGTTCCTGAACCGTCTGTTTGCAAAAGTTATTGCTATATTATTTGTCTGAATTCATTTTCATGCAGGTGGGGCGAAAGCATTAGGGATCTGTTTCATGACTTTCTCGTGAACCAGCACATAACATTTACTAGTGTTGACATCACGAATGACAGTAAACTGCTTGAAAGCCTGACTGTCAACATTAGAATCCCAAAGGAGTGCAGAGTGGACATCCAGCAAATTGCATGTGTCCCAGGGACGAAGGGCGACAGGACCGGGATGGCCGCTTTTGCCTCCGAACTCATCGACCCGTGGTATGCTGACATGAAGGATAGATTGCCATGATGTTCGTGGAGGCGTTTAGGGCACAATTACTGGGAGGATAAGCCACTTTCTGAACCTAATCTGAAGTACGCTGCAATTGACGGGTATGTTATCCATGAGTTGTACCACCAGATTGTAAAATCTCGTTCCAGGCATCACATCATTGAACCACCACGAAGGCAGGTTGTTTTCCCCAGATGCCAGAGTGTAGATGAATCTAGAAACCGGGGCAAGCGACTGAAGGCATCCTGGGATCGGTTGCCTTCTCCAACAGGCTGGGATGTAGACTATTAGTGCATGATTGTTGTGTTTATGAAATCATGTTATTTCAGAAGTACACTATGTGAGCAATTACGAACTGTTGTGTATTACCTTTGTCAAACTATAATATGGGTTTGGTTATGACTGTATCCTTCGCTATAATCTGGGTTTGGTTATGACTTATGACTGTATCACACCTTATGCATGTCAGTCCTGGATTCTGCCGCATGCAAATGGCACAGAAAGAATTTGTAAGAATGAATGTTGATCATACAAAAGGGGGAATGTAATTCATACAGGTTAAGTAGCTAATAGCACAGGGATCATACGAGCTTGGTTCTTACACACAGAATGCTTAGAAAATACATGTGAGATAAAATACAAGCGAGATAAAACTAGGAACGAAATGCGAAACTAGTAGTGGTAAATAGCACACTCACCCACCCGCCAGATCCTGTTGAGCATCTCGTAGCAGACATACGCGTCCCTGGCTGCGTACCTGATCGCATCGTAATCCAGGTGCCTCCACTCCCATCGCTCGTGCAGGTGCTTCGGGAACTCAACTTTCATGCCGGCGTACTCGCGGTCGATGATGTCGGCAGCGAGTCTAGCCATGCCGGCTTTCCCCGTACCGCCATCCGGGACCTCCACAAACGTTGGAGATCGACGTGATTGACGACATGAACGAGGAGATCCCATTCTAGCTTCGGAGTGTCGTTCTTGATGTCGATGCTGGCGAAGTAGATCTCCCTCCTATGTAGGAACTCGCGAAGCTCCGGGCATACAGATTTGGCCCTACATACGTGATATAGGAGGCAGTGGTTGCGCATGGACAGCTACAAAAGTGTCGTCCTCTTCCTATCTCCGGTATACTCGAGGTCAAGGCCGACGATCTTGTACCTGTCCATCGGCTGCTGTAGCCACCGCTCGTACATTGCGATGACCTTGGCGACCTCCGTTGACGCATTTGTGTGGACGACCGTCAGCTTGGTGGTGCCATGGGCGGTGACGGTGTACTCGTCGGTGTAGTCGCTCCCGTCGCCGAACACGCCGTACTCTGCGTCCATGGCGGCAGCTAATGCGGTGGGGGTGGCCTAGGGTCGGTAGCGGTGGCTAGGACTGGGCGTGGAGGTGGAGTGATCTATTGTGGTGGTATGGCCAGGCGGAGGCGGTGCCTGCGGCAGCGTCGATGCGGTGGTGGCACCGGTGGAAGGAATGAGTTGGGGATTTTTGCACAGTGATGTGCTAAGGAGACGGAAGGCGATGCTTAAATTCCGTTTACCAATATTCCGGTCATACCCATGCGGAAGCAAGTTTGACCGGGCGAGCACCGATGGTTTCCAATCCTAGCGATTAAATTCGGCGTCCGTCTCGATAGGCGATGGGACGGGTGTGCAACGTGGCTTTGGTGTGGCAGAGACCAGTCACGTAGACGACCATCCTGTTGCCGATCGGCAGCGGGTGCGCGGTGCTGACACGACGTAACGTGACAGGATAGAAGGAAGTGTACAATTATTATTAATTCCTAACAAGTTTAAGAAGTGTAAGCATAGACGTGAACCTAGCATCCCTGCACCCCGGGGCAGCCGCCCAGCCGATCAGGCCTGCCGATTGCGCAAAGCTTGTCCCGAATTTTCCAAAATGAAGGTCGTTTGCCCATGCTTAAGTTTCTCTGTAGGCCACTTGTGTAAGCATGCATGATCAAGCAACTTTGCAACACACGTGTCGGTGGAAAAGCATTAGGTTTCAACGCACCACATAGTTTAGGGATTTAGAATAGCTACATTGTGGAGCTCTAGCCAAATTGCATGGTAAAGTGAAATTCAACTTTTTGTCAGATTTAGCTATAGCAACATTGTGTCTTGTTTGTCCTCACTTTTGCCCTCCCGATATTCCGAAGCCCTCACATGCGCTCGGAGGGGGATGTCGTCTGGTCAAAGGCTTGGCCGTTACGTGCGCCATGACGCCTAAAGTGGAAGTTTTTTTTTATTTGGCCTTTTTAAGAGCGCCTTTTCCCCTCTCTCTCTAATAGTTGTGTTTTTTTTTGCCCAAAAAGGTAGGGAATCTAGAGCAGCTTCTCTCTTCATTCATTGTTCCTTTTGCGATTGTTTTTCCCCAATCTGGTAGCAAATCTAGAGCAGCAGAACAAACCAGCACCATAAATAAATTCAGTAAACAGATCAGATGTAGATAAAGCAGCTAATATAGGTTATATAGTACGGTACTTAATGAGGCTTGACAATTAGGCTGCTCAGCAGCAGCAGCATCGGACTGCTGCAACACAGACAGGACAAAAGAAGCTGCTTTACAGTAGCAGCAGTAGCTGATCAGTGGCCCCTCGTGGCCTCTGCCAGGAGGGCATCCGCCTCCTCCCTCTGGCGCCTCCTCCACTTCTTGCTGCCCAGCCCCTTGACCTTGGGTGCCTTGGGTCTGATCGAGGGCATGCGACCCTCCTCGATATCCACCTTCTGGAGGTTGCAGAGGTGAAGACCAAGCATCTGGTGCTTGGCCCTGAAGTCATGGACGTTCACGGACTCGCCGCAGGTCCTCACGTCCTCGGCATGCTTCACGAGGGAGTTGAAGTCCGTGGCACGGAGCCTCCTGGTGGCGCAGAAGGGGCACATGTAGACGTCGCCAGCAAAGAAGTTGTCGTACTGGTCGGACTTCAGCCTCCTCAGCACCTAACGAGTCTTGGTGTCCTTGGATTCATCGTCGCTGCGGAGGTCGCTGCTATCCTCCTGTTGGAAAAAAACAGTAGAGTGAAATAAGGACATGATTGAGATACTTTGATTATCGAGATTGATTTTTTGCATAAATTAACCAAATGAGATCACCCGATTATTCCCCAAATCTCAAACCAAATCGAATACGGATCCCTTCTGGAGGTTGCGGAGGTGAAAACCCTGGTTACCTCAAACCATGGGTCGGCGATGCTGGTGTCGTAGGGGTTCTCCGGCCTTATGTAGACAACCTCCTCGTAGGGATCCCAGTCGAGCGGGATCTGTCCGAGACCGGCGGGGGCCTCCTCGCCGGCGGCCACAGCGGATGCAGGGACGGGGACGGGGGGCTCCTCGCCGGCGGCCTTGGAGGCGCCGATGGCCACCGCGCCGATCTTCTCCATCGCCTGCGTGGTTGGGGTTTTGTTGGGCGTTTGCAGAAGGTTATGGGACAGTGGAGACGGTTGAGTGAGCGAGTGCGTGATGAGTGGGAGTGGGGAGGCCTCTATTAAAGGAGAAGGGAAGCGACGTTTCGTTGCACTACCGTGCACCGCATACGCTAATGCACCGTGCACGGCCACACGTGTCCGCTAACGCCCCGTGCACCACACACGCGTACTGTGAGTCATGTTTTTTCCCCTCGTGTCTAACCATGGCGATTCAGTTGTACTCAGTTTTGCCCACCAACTGTTGATCCTCTGTGATCTAGCGGACATGATAACCCTTATATCTGTCGGGAGCACCCCTCTATCCATGCAAAATAATGAGTATGCCACCGGAACTTTAACTCCATAAACAGATGAACTTGAATATATTTTGAAGGGTACGAAAATAGAAATCCCCATATTATAAGGGTCTAGATATGATAAGAGAACTACAAATATTATTAGTGGCCGGGTCAGCACAGTGACGGGGTTGGTCGGCTAGGAGTTGCTGATTCCTAAGTAAGGGGACACTAGGTCGGTCTTGACATACTCCCTCGGGAACTTTCCATAAGTAGCATGCTTAGCCCTGGTCGCCGACTTGTGTTTACTGGCCGGGCTTTTACCGATGCCAACCGCATGCGGAATCAAGCTGGCAATCCTCAGGTTGACTCCTTTCTTACAGAAAGGGCACTTGAGCTCCCCAAGTCGAGTGCGAAAAGGAATTATCCTGCTCTTGAGCTTCTTCATGACATGGCGGCTCTTGTTGTCCCTGGTCTCCTTGTCAGAGTCCATCTCACTTGAATACACCTGTAATGTATGGAATACAAACCGAAATGAGAAAAATAATAAATATATATTCCTTCCACCATTCCAAGTTACTTTTGATGCAATAACATGTCTATACAGGTTCAGCAGTTCATTACGACCGTCTCCCCAGCTCGCTCCTAAATTAATGTGGTTTGTGTTCTTGGTAACTTATTAATAAATAAATAAATAATGTGGATTCATTCAGAACAGACTAGATCTCTCTATGTATCGGTTCGTACGTTGCATCTAATCATTAGGACTAGATTTTTTTATGACGCCATGATAGATTAAGCTCGAGCAGAAAATATGAAACATGTAAAAATAGATGTACCTCCGGGTACACGAGCGGAGCGTGTTCGTCGAACTCCACTCCCTCATTGGCGCCTCCGAAGTCGTCAGCACCAGCGAGCACATGGTCCCCCAAGGGGTTGAACTGCACGTCATCCTCGGCTTGTGCTGCGTGATGCTCCTCCAGATCTACCGCATGAAGCACCACCCCGGCGGCGATGCCCAGACACTCACCCTCACGCACTGGTTTCATGGAGAAGGTTCGTGCAAGTACGTTCAAGACTGTGGGGTTTTGCTGGATAGGAAAGAGAGAGTAGTGGATGAGTGCGAATGGAGGACCCGATAGGCTGGTTTTTTAATGCGAGGACATTTAGGCCTCCTCGAGGGCCCCGGTTGGTAGCTCTTCCGACTGCGGCTGACGCGTGGAAGGTTCGTGTGGTGGGGGCCTGTCGGAAGTGAGAGTGCAGGCGCGTTGCATAGTAAAAATGGTATAGGCGGTGGTCTATGGATGACAAGTTGCCATGCATTAGACTTGTAGCCTTTGCAGACTAGATTAAACATGACATGACCACTCGACGACTTTTTCCATGGACGGCATCGTGTTCCTTCTTGTAGAATTCTCGTTGAGGGAGACATCCGTGATGTCTCGCGTTGTCCTGTGAAGGGCACGACGTGTGCAACGAGCCTTATTGGATCACACAGGATCAACGGTTGGTGTGCAGAATCCACGTGACAACTGTGACAACCAATCATGGCATAGCAGATAGAGTGGGCACAAGTTTGGGCTTCTACGAAAGAGAGAGGGGGCAAAACTGGGTAGTATCAAAAAACCAAGGGCAAAGCTGAGTAGTATAAAAATATAAAGTGGGTGTCTTTTACAATAAAATGCATCATGGCATACATCAAATTATGCCAAGATAGATCCACTAGAGTTCATTGCATGTGTGTTCTTTCCACAAACCACATATGTATCCACAAGAGTCATTGCATGTGTGTTCCTGTCATGAACCACATTTGGATCAACCAGTATCATTGCATGTGTGTTCTTTTCACAAACCACATATGGATCAACCAATGTCATTGCATGTGTGTTATTTTCACAAACCAAACATGGATCAACCAGTGTTCACTTCATGTGTGTTCTTTCCACAAACCACTTATGGATCAATCAGTGGTCACTGCATGTGTGTTCTTTTCCACAAACCACATATGGATCCATATGTGTTCTTAAACTAAAACCAACATTAGAGTCACTGCATGTGTGTTCTTTCCACAAACCACTTATGGAACCAGTGTTAATTGCATGTGTGTTCTTTCCACAAACCACTTATGGATCCACCGGTGTTCATTGCATGTGTGTTCTTTTCCACAAACCACATAAAGATCAACAAGTGGTCATTGCATGTGTGTTATTCTCACAAACCACATGTGGACCCACTAGAGTCATTGCATGTGTGTTCTTATTCTAAAACACACACTAGCTTGTTGCATGTTTGTTCTTTTCCACAAACCACTTATGGATCCATTAGAGTCATTGCATGTGTGTTATTTCCACAAACCACACATGGATCAACCACTAGAGTCATTGCATGTGTGTTCTTTCCACAAAGCACACATGGATCAACCACTAGAGTCATTGCATGTGTGTTATTTCCACAAACCACACATGGATCGACCAGTGTCATTGCAATTGTGTTCTTTCCACAAATCACACATGGACCCACTAGAGTCATTGCTCGTGTGTTCTTTTCACAAACCACACATGGATGAGCCAGTGGCATTGCATGTGTGTTCTTTTCACAAACCACACATGGATCAACCAGTGCCATTGCATGTGTGTTCTTTCCACAAATCACATATGGACCCACTAGAGTCATTTCTTGTGTGTTCTTATACTAAAACCAGCACTAGAGTCATTGCATGTGTGTTCTTTCCACAAACCACACATGGATCAACCAGTGGCATTGCATGTGTGTTCTTTTCACAAACCACACATGGATCAACCAGTGTCATTGCATGTGTGTTCTTTACACAAACCACATATGGATCCACCAGTGTTCATTGCATGTGTGTTCTTTTCCACAAACCACTTATGGATCCATTAGAGTCATTGCATGTGTGTTATTTCCACAAACCACACATGGATCAACCACTAGAGTCATTGCATGTGTGTAATTTCCACAAACCACACATGGATCATCCACTAGAGTCATTGCATGTGTGTTCTTTCCACAAACAACACATGGATCAACCAGTGTCATTTCATGTGTGTTCTTTCCACAAATCACATATGGACCCACTAGAGTCATTGCTTGTGTGTTCATATACTAAAACCAACACTAGAGTCATTGCATGTGTGTTCTTTCCACAAACCACACATGGATCAACATGTGGAATTGCATGTGTGTTCTTTTCAGAAACCACACATGGATCAACCAGTGTCATTGCATGTGTGCTCTTTCCACAAACCACATATGGATCCACCAGTCTTCATTGCATGTGTGTTCTTTCCACAAACCACTTATGGATCAACCAGTGGTCATTGCATGTGTGTTCTTTTCCACAAACCACATATGGATCAATCAGTGTCATTGCATGTGTGTTCTTTTCACAAACCACATGTGGACCCACTAGAGTCATTACATGTGTGTTCTTATACTAAAACCAGCACTAGACTCATTGCATGTGTGTTCTTTTCACAAACCACACATGGATCAACAGTGGTCATTGTATGTGTGTTCTTTTCACAAACCACATATGGATCCATTAGAGTCACTTTATGTGTGTTCTTTTCCAAAAACCACATATGGATCCACCAGTGGTCATTGCATGTGTGTTCTTTTCACAAACCACATGTGGACCCACTAGAGTTATTGCATGTGTGTTCTTATACTAAAACCAACACTAGACTCATTGCATGTGTGTTCTTATCCACAAACCACACATGGATCCACTAGTGTTCATTGCATGTGAGTTCTTTTCCAAATACAACTTATGGATCACCTAGTGGTCATTGCATGTGTGTTCTTTTCACAAACTACATGTGGACCCACTAGAGTCATTGTATACGTGTTCTTATACTAAAACTAGCACTAGAGTCATTGCATGTGTGTTCTTTCCACAAACCACACATGGATCAACCAATGGCATTGCATGCGTGTTCTTTCCACAGACCACACATGGATCAACCAGTGTCATTGTATGTGTGTTCTTTCCACAAATCACATATGGACCCACTAGAGTCATTGCTTGTGTGTTCTTATACTAAAACCAGCACTAGAGTCATTGTATGTGCGTTCTTTTCACAAACCACATATGGATCAACCAGTGGTTATTGTATGTGTGTTCTTTTCACAAACCACATGTGGACCCACTAGAGTCATTGCATGTGTGTTCTTATACTAAAACCAGCACTAGACTCATTGCATGTGTGTTATGTTCCAAAAACCACACATGGATCCACCAGTGTTCATTGCATGTGTGTTCTTTTCCACAAACCACTTATGGATCCATTAGAGTCATTGCATGTGTGTTATTTCCACAAACCTCACATGGATCAACCACTAGAGTCATTGCATGTGTGTTATTTCCACAAACCACACATGGATCAACCACAAGAGTCATTGCATGTGTGTTCTTTCCACAAACCACACATGGATCAACCAGTGTCATTGGATGTGTGTTCTTTCCACAAATCACATATGGACCCACTAAAGTCATTGCTTGTGTGTTCTTATAATAAAACCAGCACTAGAGTCATTGCATGTGTGTTCTTTCCACAAACCACTTATGGATCCACTAGTGTCATTGCATGTGTGTTCTTTCCACAAAATCACGTATGGACCCACTAGAGTCATTGCATGTGTGTTCTTTCCACAAACCACGCATGGATCAACCAGTGGAATTGCATGTGTGTTCTTTTCACAAACCACACATGGATCAACTAGTGCCATTGCATGTGTGTTCTTTTCACAAACCACACATGGATCAACCAGTGTCATTGCATGTGTGTTCTTTCCACAAATCACATATGGACGCACTAGAGTCATTGCTTGTGTGCTCTTATACTAAAACCAGCACTAGAGTCATTGCATGTGTGTTCTTTCCACAAACCACACATGGATCAACCAGTGGCATTGCATGTGTGTTCTTTTCACAAACCACACATGGATCAACCAGTGTCATTGCATGTGTGTTCTTTCCACAAACCACATATGGATCAACCAGTGGTCATTGCATGTTTGTTCTTTTCCACAAACCAACTATGGATCAATTAGAGTCATTACATGTGTGTTATTTCCACAGACCACACATGGATCAACCATTAGAGTCATTGCATGTGTGTTCTTTCCAAAAACCACACATGGATCAACCACTAGAGTCATTGCATGTGTGTTCTTTCCACAAGCCACACATGGATCAACCAGTGTCATTGCATGTGTGTTCTTTCCACAAATCAGATATGGACCCACTAGAGTCATTGCTTGTGTGTTCTTATACTAAAACCAACACTAGAGTCATTGCATGTGTGTTCTTTCCATAAACCAGTTATGGATCCACTAGTGTCATTGCATGTGTGTTCTTTCCAGAAAATCACGTATGGACCCACTAGAGTCATTGCATGTGTGTTCTTTCCACAAACCACACATGGATCAACCAGTGGCATTGCATGTGTGTTCTTTTCACAAACCACACATGGATCAACTAGTGGCATTATATGTGTGTTCTTTTCGCAAACCACACATGGATCAACCAGTGTCATTGGATGTGTGTTCTTTCCACAAATCACATATGGACCCACTAGAGTCATTGCTTGTGTGTTCTTATACTAAAACCAGCACTAGAGTCATTGCATGTGTGTTCTTTCCACAAATTACACATGGATCAACCAGTGGCATTGCATGTGTGTTCTTTTCACAAACCACACATGGATCAACCAGTGTCATTGCATGTGTGTTCTTTCCACAAACCACATATGGATCCACCAGTGTTCACTGCATGTGTGTTTATTTCCACAAACCACTTATGGATCCATTAGAGTCATTGCATGTGTGTTATTTTCACAAACCACACATGGATCAACCACTAGAGTCATTGCATGTCTGTTCATTTCCACAAACCACACATGGATCAACCACTAGAGTAATTGCATGTGTGTTCTTTTCACAAACCACATGTGGACCCACTAGAGTCATTGCATGTGTGTTCTTATACTAAAACCAACACTAGACTCATTGCATGTGTGTTCTGTTCCACAAACCACACATGGATCCACCAGTGTTCATTGCATGTGTGTTCTTTTCCACAGACCACTTATGGATCCATTAGAGTCATTGCATGTGTGTTATTTCCACAAACCTCACATGGATCAACCACTAGAGTCATTGCATGTGTGTTCTTTCCACAAAATGACGTATGGACCCACTAGAGTCATTGCATGTGTTTTCTTTCCACAAACCACGCATGGATCAACCAGTGGAATTGCCTGTTAGTTCTTTTCACAAACCACACATGGATCAACTAGTGGCATTGCATGTGTGTTCTTTTCACAAACCACACATGGATCAACCAGTGTCATTGCATGTGTGTTCTTTCCACAAATCACATATGGACGCACTAGAGTCATTGCTTGTGTGCTCTTATACAAAAACCAGCACTAGAGTCATTGCATGTGTGTTCTTTCCACAAACCACACATGGATCAACCAGTGGCGTTGCATGTGTGTTCTTTTCACAAACCACACATGGATCAACCAGTGTCATTGCATGTGTGTTCTTTCCACAAACCACATATGGATCCACCAGTGTTCATTGCATGTGTGTTCATTTCCACAAACCACTTATGGATCCATTAGAGTCATTGCATGTGTGTTATTTTCACAAACCACACATGGATCAACCACTAGAGTCATTGCATGTGTGTTCATTTCCACAAACCACACATGGATCAACCACTAGAGTAATTGCATGTGTGTTCTTTCCACAAACCACACATGGATCAACCAGTGTCATTGCATGTGTGTTCTTTCCACAAATCACATATGGTCCCACTAGGGTCATTGCTTGTGTGTTCTTATACGAAAACCAGCACTAGAGTCATTGCATGTGTGTTCTTTCCAAAAACCACACATGGATCAACCAGTGGCATTGCATGTGTGTTCTTTTCACAAACCACACATGGATCAACCAGTGTCATTGCATGTGTGTTCTTTCCACAAACCACATATGGATCAACCAGTGGTCATTGCATGTGTGTTCTTTTCCACAAACCAGTTATGGATCCATTAGAGTCATTTCATTTGTGTTATTTCCACAAACCACACATGGATCAACCACTAGAGTCATTGCATGTGTGTTATTTCCACCACCCACACATGGATCAACCACTAGAGTCATTGCATGTGTGTTCTTTCCACAAACCACACATGGATCAACCAGTGTCATTGTATGTGTGTTCTTTCCACAAATCACATATGGACCCACTAGAGTCATTGCTTGTGTGTTCTTATACTAAAACCAGCACTAGAGTCATTGCATGTGTGTTGTTTCCACAAACCACACATGGATCCACCAGTGTTCATTGCATGGGTGTTCTTTTCCACAAACCACGTATGGATCCATTAGAGTCATTGCATGTGTGTTATTTCCATAAACCACACATGGATCAACCACTAGAGTCATTGCATGTGTGTTGTTTCCACAAACCACACATGAATCAACCACTAGAGTCATTGCGTGTGTGTTCTTTCCACAAACCACATGTGGACCCACTAGAGTCATTGCATGTGTGTTCTTATACTAAAACTAGCACTAGACTCATTGCATGTGTGTTCTTATCCACAAACCACACAAGGATCCACTAGTGTCCATTGCATGTGTGTTCTTTTGCAAAAAACTTATGGATCACCTAGTGGCCATTGCATGTGTGTTCTTTTCACAAACTACATGTGGACCCACTAGAGTCATTCTATATGTGTTCTTATACTAAAACTAGCACTAGAGTCATTGCATGTGTGTTCTTTCCACAAACCACACATGGATCAACCAATGGCATTGCATGTGTGTTATTTCCACAAACCACACATGGATCAACCAGTGTCATTTCATGTGTGTTATTTCCACAAATCACATGTGGACCCACTAGAGTCATTGCTTGTGTGTTCTTATACTAAAACTAGTACTAGAGTCATTGTATGTGCGTTCTTTTCACAAATCACATATCAATCCATTAGAGTCATTGCATGTGTGTTCTTTTCCAAAAACCACATATGGATCAACCAGTGGTCATTGCATGTGTGTTCTTTTCACAAACCACATGTGGACCCACTAGAGTCATTGCATGTGTTCTTATACTAAAACCAACACTAGACTCATTGCATGTGTGTTCTGTTCCACAAACCACACATGGATCCACCAGTGTTCATTGCATGTGTGTTCTTTTCCAAAAACCACTTATGGATCCATTAGAGTCATTGCATGTGTGTTATTTCCACAAACCTCACATGGATCAACCACTAGAGTCATTGCATGTGTGTTATTTCCACAAACCACACATGGATCAACCACTAGAGTCATTGCATGTGTGGTCTTTCCACAAACCACACATGGATCAACCAGTGTCATTGCATGTGTGTTCTTACCACAAATCACATATGGACCCACTAGAGTCATTGCTTGTGTGTTCTTATACAAAAACCAGCACTAGAGTCATTGCATGTGTGTTCTTTCCACAAACCACTTATGGATCCACTAGTGTCATTGCATGTGTGTTCTTTCCACAAAATCACGTATGGACCCACTAGAGTCATTGGATGTGTGTTCTTTCCACAAACCACGCATGCATCAACCAGTGGAATTGCATGTGTGTTCTTTTCACAAACCACACATGGATCAACTAGTGGCATTGCATGTGTGTTCTTTTCACAAACCACACATGGATCAACCAGTGTCATTGCATGCGTGTTCTTTCCACAAATCACATATGGGCCCACTAGAGTCATTTCTTGTGTGTTCTTATACTAAAACCAGCACTGGAGCCATTGCATGTGTGTTCTTTCCACAAATTACACATGGATCAACCAGTGGCATTGCATGTGTGTTCTTTTAACAAACCACACATGGATCAACGAGTGTTATTGCATGTGTGTTCTTTCCACAAATCACATATGGACCCACTAGAGTCATTGCTTGTGTGTTCTTTCCACAAACCACATATGGATCCACCAGTGTTCATTGCATGTGTGTTCTTTTCCACAAACCACATATGGATCCACCAGTGTTCATTGCATGTGTGTTCTTTTCCACAAACCACTTATGGATCGTTTAGAGTCATTGCATGTGTGTTATTTCCACAAACCACACATGGATCAACCACTAGAGTCATTGCATGCGTGTTATTTCCACAAACCACACATGGATCAACCACTAGAGTCAATGCATG
Organism: Avena eriantha; assembly: GCA_910589775.1. Lineage (NCBI taxonomy): Eukaryota > Viridiplantae > Streptophyta > Magnoliopsida > Poales > Poaceae > Avena > Avena eriantha. Next base: position 169,433,176 of record OU342741.1, on the reverse strand, counting down.
CGTGTTCTTTCCACAAACCACACATGGATCAACAAGTGTCATTGCATGTGTGTTCTTTCCACAAATCACATATGGTCCCACTAGAGTCATTGTTTGTGTGTTCTTATACTAAAACCAGCACTAGAGTCATTACATGTGTGTTCTTTCCACAAACCTCACAAGGATCAGCCAATGGCATTGCATGGGTGTTCTTTTCACAAACCACACATGGATCAACTAGTGTCATTGCATGTGTGTTCTTTCCACAAACCACATATATGGATCAACCAGTGTTCATTGCATGTGTGCTCTTTTCCACAAACGACTTATGGATCCATTAGAGTCATTGCATGTGTGTTATTTCCACAAACCACACATGGATCAACCACTAGAGTCATTGCATGTGTGTTATTTCCACAAACCACACATGGATCAACCACTAGATTCATTCAATATGTGTTCTTTCCACAAACCACACATGGATCAACCAGTGTCATTGCATGTGTGTTCTTTCCACAAATCACATATGGTCCCACTAGAGTCACTATTTGTGTGTTCTTATACTAAAACCAGCACTAGAGTCATTACATGTGTGTTCTTTCCACAAACCTCACAAGGATCAACCAGTGGCATTCCATGTGTGTTCTTTTCACAAACCACACATGGATCAACTAGTGTCATTGCATGTGTGTTCTTTCCACAAACCACATATGGATCAACCAGTGGTCATTGCAACTGTGCTCTTTTCCACAAACGACTTTTGGATCCATTAGAGTCATTTCATGTGTGTTATTTCCACAAACCACACATGGATCAACCACTAGAGTCATTGCATGTGTGTTATTTCCACAAACCACACATGGATGAACCACTAGATTCATTCAATGTGTGTTCTTTCCACAAACCACACATGGATCAACCAGTGTCATTGCATGTGTGTTCTTTCCACAAATCACATATGGACCCACTAGAGTCATTGCTTGTGTGTTCTTCTACTAAAACCAGCACTAGAGTCATTGCATGTGTGTGGTTTCCACAAACCACACATGGATCCACCAGTGTTCATTGCATGTGTGTTCTTTTCCACAAACCACTTATCGATCCATCAGAATCATTGCATGTGTGTTATTTCCACAAACCACACATGGATCAACCACTAGAGCCATTGCATGTGTCTTATTTCCACAAACCACACATGGATCAACCACTAGAGTCATTGCGTGTGTGTTATTTCCACAAACCACACATGGATCAACCAGTGTCATTGCATGTCAGTTCTTTCCACAAATCACATATGGACCCACTAGAGTCATTGCTTGTGTGTTCTTATACTAAAACCAGCACTAGAGTCATTGCATGTGTGTTCTTTCCACAAACCACTTATGGATCCACTAGTGTCATTGCATGTGTGTTCTTTCCACAGAATCACGTATGGACCCACTAGAGTCATTGCATGTGTGTTGTTTCCACAAACCACACATGGATCAACCAGTAGAATTGCATGTGTGTTCTTTTCACAAACCACAAATGGATCAACAAGTGGCATTGCATGCGTGTTATTTCCACAAACCACACATGGATCAACCACTAGAGTCATTGCATGCGTGTTCTTTCCACAAACCACACATGGATCAACAAGTGTCATTGCATGTGTGTTCTTTCCACAAATCACATATGGTCCCACTAGAGTCACTGTTTGTGTGTTCTTATACTAAAACCAGCACTAGAGTCATTACATGTGTGTTCTTTCCACAAACCTCACAAGGATCAACTAGTGGCATTGCATGGGTGTTCTTTTCACAAACCACACATGGATCAACTAGTGTCATTGCATGTGTGTTCTTTCCACAAACCACATATGGATCAACTAGTGGTCATTGCATGTGTGCTCTTTTCCACAAACGACTTATGGATCCATTAGAGTCATTGCATGTGTGTTATTTCCACAAACCACACATGGACCAACCACTAGATTCATTGCATGTGTGTTATTTCCACAAACCACATATGGATCAACCAGTGGTCATTGCATGTGTGCTCTTTTCCACAAACGACTTATGGATCCATTAGAGTCATTGCATGTGTGTTATTTCCACAAACCACACATGGATCAACCACTGGAGTCATTGCATGTGTGTTATTTCCACAAACCACACATGGATCAACCACTAGATTCATTCAATGTGTGTTCTTTCCACAAACCACACATGGATCAACCAGTGTCATTGCATGTGTGTTCTTTCCACAAATCACATATGGTCCCACTAGAGTCACTGTTTGTGTGTTCTAATACTAAAACCAGCACTAGAGTCATTACATGTGTGTTCTTTCCACAAACCTCACAAGGATCAACCAGTGGCATTGCATGTGTGTTCTTTTCACAAACCACACATGGATCAACTATTGTCATTCCATGTGTGTTCTTTCCACAAACCACATATGGATCAACCAGTGGTCATTGCATCTGTGCTCTTTTCCACAAACGACTTTTGGATCCATTAGAGTCATTGCATGTGTGTTATTTCCACAAACCACACATGGATCAACCACTAGAGTCATTGCATGTGTGTTATTTCCACAAACCACACATGGATCAACCACTAGATTCATTCAATGTGTGTTCTTTCGACAAACCACACATGGATCAACCAGTGTCATTGCATGTGTGTTCTTTCCACAAATCACATATGGTCCCACTAGAGTCACTGTTTGTGTGTTCTTATACTAAAACCAGCACTAGAGTCATTACATGTGTGTTCTTTCCACAAACCTCACAAGGATCAAGCAGTGGCATTGCATGTGTGTTCTTTTCACAAACCACACATGGATCAACTAGTGTCATTGCATGTGTGTTCTTTCCACAAACCACATATGGATCAACCAGTGGTCATTGCATGTGTGCTCTTTTCCAGAAACGACTTATGGATCCATTAGAGTCATTGCATGTGTGTTATTTCCACAAACCACACATGGATCAACCACTAGAGTCATTGCATGTGTGTTATTTCCACAAACCACACATGGATCAACCACTAGATTCATTGCATGTGTGTTCTTTCCACAAACCACTTATGGATCCACTAGTGTCATTGCATGTGTGTTCTTTCCACAAATCACATATGGACCCACTAGAGTCATTGCTTGTGTGTTCTTGTACTAAAACCAGCACTAGAGTCATTGCATGTGTGTTGTTTCCACAAACCACACATGGATCCACCAGTGTTCATTGCATGTGTGTTCTTTTCCACAAACCACTTATGGATTCATTAGAGTCATTGCATGTGTGTTATTTCCACAAACCACACATGGATCAACCACTAGAGCCATTGCATGTGTGTTATTTCCACAAACCACACATGGATCAACCACTAGAGTCATTGCGTGTGTGTTCTTTCCACAAACCACACATGGATCAACCAGTGTCATTGCATGTCTGTTCTTTCCACAAATCACATATGGACCCACTAGAGTCATTGCTTGTGTGTTCTTATACTAAAACCAGCACTAGAGTCATTGCATGTGTGTTCTTTCCACAAACCACTTATTGATCCACTAGTGTCATTGCATGTGTGTTCTTTCCACAGAATCACGTATGGACCCACTAGAGTCATTGCATGTGTGTTCTTTCCACAAACCACACATGGATCAACCAGTAGAATTGCATGTGTGTTCTTTTCACAAACCACACATGGATCAACCAGTGGGATTGCATGTGTGTTCTTTTCACAAACCACACATGGATCAACAAGTGTCATTGCATGTGTGTTCTTTCCACAAATCACATATGGACCCACTAGAGTCATTGCTTGTGTGTTCTAATACTAAAACCAGCACTAGAGTCATTGCATGTGTGTTCTTTCCACAAACCACACATGGATCAACTAGTGGCATTTCATGTGTGTTCTTTTCAGAAACCACACATGGATCAACAAGTGTCATTGCCTGTGTGTTCTTTCCACAAACCACATATGGATCAACCAAAGGTCACTGCATGTTTGTTCTTTTCCACAAACAACTTATGGATCCATTAGAGTCATTGCATGTGTGTTATTTCCACAAACCACACATGGATCAACCACTAGAGTAAGTGCATGTGTGTTCTTTCCACAAACCACACATGGATCAACCACTAGAGTCATTGCATGTGTGTTCTTTCCACAAACCACACATGGATCAACCAATGTCATTGCATGTGTGTTCTTTCCACAAATCACATATGGTTCCACTAGAGTCACTGTTTGTGTGTTCTTATACTAAAACCAGCACTAGAGTCATTACATGTGTGTTCTTTCCACAAACCTCACAAGGATCAACCAGTGGCATTGCATGTGTGTTCTTTTCACAAAATCACGTATGGACCCACTAGAGTCATTGCATGTGTGTTCTTTCCACAAACCACACATGGATCAACCAGTGGCATTGCATGTGTGTTCTTTTCACAAACCACACATGGATCAACTAGTGGCATTGCATGTGTGTTCTTTTCACAAACCACACATGGATCAACCAGTGTCATTGCATGTGTGTTCTTTCCACAAATCACATATGGACCCACTAGAGTCATTTCTTGTGTGTTCTTATACTAAATCTAGCACTAGAGTCATTGCATGTGTGTTCTTTCCACAAACCACACATGGATCAACCAGTGGCATTGAATGTGTGTTCTTTTCACAAACCACACATGGATCAACCAGTGTTATTGGATGTGTTTTCTTTCTACAAATCACATATGGACCCACTAGAGTCATTGCTTGTGTGTTCTTATACTAAAACCAGCACTAGAGTCATTGCATGTGTGTTATTTCCACAAATTACACATGGATCAACCAGTGACATTGCATGTCTGTTCTTTTCACAAACCACACATGGATCAACCAGTGTCATTGCATGTGTGTTGTTTCCGGAAACCACATATGGATCCACCAGTGTTCATTGCATGTGTGTTCTTTTCCACAAACCACTTATGGATCCATTAGAGTCATTGCATCTGTGTTATTTCCATAAACCACACATGGATCAACCACTAGAGTCATTGCATGTGTGTTATTTCCACAAACCACACATGGATGAACCACTAGAGTTATTGCATGTGTGCTCTTTCCACAAACCGCACATGGATGAACCACTAGAGTCATTGCATGTGTGTTCTTTCCATAAACCACACATGGATCAACCAGTGTCATTGCATGGGGGTTGTTCGTCTACGGTACCAAAGTTGGCAGGCCAGTGCGTGGCGGTACCTAAGTTGCCTGAAATTACCACGTTTCGAAAAGTTGGGCCGCCAACTACTGAGAGGGGCCATTTCGAGGCAAACTCATCTCACCCCTCCAAATACAAACATTCCGTTAAACCGCCCCGTGAAGTAGACGGTCGAGACCCACATGTCGGTTATCTGTCCATGACGCGGGTGCCAACGCGGCAACCTCTTAGGCAAATCGGGCAGCTAAGTGGATTGGATGCGTTGACCAATTTCACAAATCCATTCCCAGCTTTCCCCTAGCACCGGCGGCATCGGAATCCACCCTCCAGGCAGGACGATCCCTTCGGACATTTCACTTCTGGGGCCAAGTTGCTACGCCCAGTTGCTGCGCCCAGTCGCTGATACCGAGCTCCAATGGCGCATGCCGTAGCCGCCGTTGCGAGGCTCTAGCCCGCCTCCGCCGCCGACGAGCCCAGCAGCTCGGAGGATGGCAGATCCTACTATCAAGAAAGAAGAAGTTATGTCTACAAGCGGGTGATCTACCCTTCTCTTTGCTATTCGCACTAGTTACAACTGCTAGCTGGCTACTAAACCTCAAATTGTTTGTTAGCCCAACGCTGACAAACACATTTTGTCCACAGCTTTCTGTCAAGTGGGATCTGCGCGGACCCCCTTACCTGGTTACGGTAGTCCTCTATAGGTACGACTCTAAGGGCAAGAGGTATGGACACCATTGTTTCACGATGGAAGAAGCACCTGCACAGATCTGCACTATATCTAGTATGGTTGCTGCTCTGCGTAATCATGTTGAATTATGGCCGAAGCAGACTGCAAAGTTTAGCTTCATGGATGAACGTGGCATCATGGTTCCTATAACGTGTGACAGTCAGCTAATTGGGTTGATGAAAAGGTATGCTTCGGCTGCCATGTTTGAGCTGAAATGTGATGTACTGGATGTGGAAGCTGCTGCAACTAGGAGTCGCCCTTCTATTCTTGGACAGGGTGGTTGCTCGAACCCAATTAGCTCCTGGTAAGCAAAGGTCTCTTGGGGTTCGCATGTTTGTGTTGAATTGTAATTTTCGTTTTATTTACTCTATAGATATTGGGCAGTTATGCAACAATCTTGTTTCTTTGACAGGAAGCGTCGCAAGGTTAGAAACATGACTGCCGGGTCAGTCATTTTGCTGCCCGAAGAAATTAAAAACGAGTGGAAAGATGTCATTTTGCTGCCCGAACAAATTAAAAACGAGTGGAAAGATGATGCTGGACACGATTCTGGTGCCCATTGTCCCGGTGATGCAGAGTACGTGAAGCTAGGAAAATTGGCACCGAGGAAGAGGAAGAAGGCAGGAAATGAAGAAGCCATTGGACGTGAAGGCTTGGCACCCAGGCTGCGGAAGAAGGCTGCTGGCAATGAAGATGCATAGTAATCTGTTGAACTTGAACCTATATATGTAATTCTGTTAAATTCTGATCGCTCTCTATGTGGCACGTTGCTGGGCGAAACAATCTACCCACATTCTCTTAGTAAAATGTACCGCTACTTAGGGTTTGGAAACGCCCGAGTCAGTAGTTGAATCCGAAATTGTGATTGTGACACTGCTATCTGAAAACAAGGATCCACTGGTTCCACGATTGCTGAGGGGCAGGAGGTCTCCAAATACGACGGAATGTAAGTGGCACATAATTAAATTATTTAAGCTGCCACACTCCACGAAGCGGCAACTTATTTCAGATGCTGCACAACGACGTGGCAACATAAACATCAATGTTCTCACCGATAATGCCCAGATGAGGAGGAAATGGGTACCACTTTCTGGCCTAATCTTGAGCCCGTCTATCTCACCGCCTCTCTGCTCTAGCATCCCCTGCATCTGGCGAAGCTCCTGGATCTCCAGTAACCGGGTGTACGTGCTTCCACTTTATAAATTGTGGTTGTGCCATTTGCATGCGGCACAATCCACATAGATTACGTTTAAACAAACCACCAGTGTCATAATACACTAGTAGAAAAGGTGTCTTTGGTCCACGGTTACGTTCCCAATCCGGGACAGAGATCTAAATCGAGGCAGAAATTGATCTAAATCACAAATTCTTCCACTAATTAATGTGGGGTCAGAGCAATTTTTTTCCTCCCTGGAATCCAGGACCAATAGTTCAGACCGCTAGGTCAACAAGTACAAATATTACAACTTAAAAAGGCACGGAGCTTAAGCTAATTAGAACTAGTTATCACACATCTCCTTGATCTTCCTAATCTTGGCCCGATGCGCATCTTCCTGCGAGAGCAAGGATCGAATTGTCTGCTCCTTCCTTTTAGCATCTTCCTTGCACAGCTTCAACTGTTTCTCTGCATTTTTCCTCATGCACTTGTCAATACTCGTAGTTGTGTACTGCAGGACTTTGGCCTGGTGGAGATCGCTCCTTGCTTGAGTCAGTTCTTGGTCTGCTTTAGCCTTCAGGGCCAACACCGCGTCCCTCTCCTTCTCTACTTTGATAACCTTGTCTTGTACCCACCTGAGATCTTGCTTATGCTTGGTCGTGTCAACTGGTTCCCATAGCTTCATCTCAAGACTGTCAAGAAGTGAGCTGAATACGGATTCTTTCAACTTGACAGTCATTTCCCATAGTTTGTCCAACGTTTTCTGCATCGATTTGGGCCACTCTGGATCTACCCATTTGACAACACCGCAACTTCCGCCTTGCATCATTGCATGATTTCCTTGACACCGTAGAAACCTCCTGCATGCGTTTCGTCCTTCGAAGGCTACAAATTTAGTGGGCACATATCCATGTTTACATAGCAGAGGACTGTCTTCATCCTCTAAACTGTGATAGTCGGAGTCATACATCGTCTGGTTGGCCTAACACATCATACACGCATGAGTAAACAGATTAGATCTAGCTCAAAAAATAGATAACTGGCCATAGATGATAGAAATAGAGATGAGACGACTCACATCGAAATCACCATCCCTGTCGGCACGACGCGTTTCCTCGTCGTCTCCCCTTTAACCCATGGCGAGAGGGGTGGGGGGTGGCTGCCGGAGAGGGGATTGGGATGGAGGCAACATCAGCTTGCGGCTACGGCAGGATGGGAGTGAGGTGGGGAAAGCGGCTTCGAGGGTAAGGAAGAGAAGTACGGGGAGGAAGAGAAGTAATGGGGACGTGACACTTGGATGTGGCCCACTGAACTCGTGAGACATGACACTCGCAACAGGGGAGCACCTGGTGTTGCCAGTTTGTCCAAAGCAAGCGTGGCCAATCATGCCGCAGAATAGCCTACTCACGGATCGCTCTCACGAAGACCATCCCAATCGTCCAAGCGCCCCAATCGAACGGTATGTAACAATCGTAAGGCAGAACAACTGTGTTAGGGCGTGCCTTCTAGAAGACTCGGTCTAACGGCTACCCATGCAATGACACTGGGTGTGGTTCATGAAAAGAACAGACATGCAATGACATCGGTGGATCCATGCATGGTTTATGGAAGTAACAGACATGCAATGACTCTAGATATGGTTAATGAAAAGAACATGCATGCAATGACACTGGGTGTGGTTCATGAAAAGAACATACATGCAATGACACTGGTGGATCCTTATGTGGTTTGTTTAGAGGACCAGACATGCAATTACACCGGTGGATCCACATGTGGTTCATGAGAAGAACACACATCCAATGACACTGGGTGGATCCTTATGTGGTTCATGAAAAGAACTGACATGCAGTGACACTGGGTGTGGTTCATGAAAAGAACAGGTATGCAATGACATCTGTGGATCCATGTGTGATTTATGGAAGTAATAGACATGCAATGACTATAGCTATGGTTAATGAAAAGAACACGCATGCAATGACACTGGGTGTGGTTCATGAGAAGAACACACACGCAATGACACTGGTGGATCCTTATGTGGTTTGTTTAGAGGAACAGACATGCAATCACTAGGTGGATCCATATGTGGTTTATGGAAGTAAAAGACATGCAATGACTCTAGCTATGATTCATGAAAAGAACAGACATGCAATGACACTGGTGGATCCTTGTGTGGTTCATGAAAAGAATAGACATGCAATGACACTAGTGGATCCTTATGTGGTTTGTTTAGAAGAACACACATGCAATAACACTAGGTGTGGTTCATGAGAAGAACACACATCCAATGACACTGGTGGATCCTTATGTGGTTTGTTTAGAGGAACAGACATGCAATGACACTAGGTGGATCCACATGTGGTTTATGGAAGTAAATGACATGCAATGACACTAGTAGATCCTTATGTGGTTCATGAAAAGAATAGACATGCAGTGAAACTGGGTGTGGTTCATGAATAGAACAGACATGCACTGACACTGGGTGTGGTTCATGAAAGGAACAGACATGCGATGACACTGGTGGGCCCATCCTTATGTGGTTCATGAAAAGAACATACATGCAATGACACTGGTGGATCCTTATGTGGTTTGTTTAGAAGAACACACATCCAATGGCACTGGGTGTGGTTCATGAAAAGAACACACATCCAATGACACTGGTGGATCCTTATGTGGTTTGTTTAGAGGAACAGACATGCAATGACACTAGGTGGATCCACATGTGGTTTATGGAAGTAAAAGACATGCAATGACACTGGTAGATCCTTATGTGGTTCATGAAAAGAATAGACATGCAGTGAAACTGGGTGTGGTTCATGAATAGAACATACATGCACTAAAACTAGGTGTGGTTCATGAAAAGAACAGACATGCAATGACAGTAGGAGTGGTTCATGAAAAGAACAGACAGGAAATGTCACTGGTGGATCCTTATGTGGTTGATGGAAGGAACAAACATGCAATCAAACTAGGTGGATCCATATGTGGTTTATGGAAGTAACACACATGCAATGACACTGGGTGTGGTTCATGAAAAGAATAGACATGCAATGACACTGGTAGATCCTTATGTGGTTCATGAAAAGAACAGACATGCAATGACACTGGTGGATCCTTATGTAGTTTGTTTAGAGGACCAGACATGCAATGACTCTAGTCGTGGTTCATGAAAAGAACAGACATGCAATGATACCGGGTGTGGTTCATGAAAAGAACAGACATGTAATGACTTATGTGGTTTGTTTAGAAGAACACACATGCAATGACACTGGGTGTGGTTCATGAAAAGAACGGACATGCAATGACACTGGTGGATCCTTATGTGGTTGATACATTGCAAATGTATCTATAATTTTTTATGTTCCATGCTTGGTTTGATCCACTTTCTTGTGTTTTGTTCCAACTTTGGAGTACTTTTCATATGATTTCTTGGACTAACCTATTAACAAGAGCCACAGTGCCAGCTGCCCGTTCTCTGCTATTTTTGGTTCCAGGAAAGTCAGAAAATGAATATTCTCGGAATTGGACGGGACAAAAGCCAAAGTGCCTATTTTTCCGGAAGGGATCAAGTGCCAGAATACGAGACGGAGAGGGGCCAGGGGCCGGCCACACCACCTGGCCGCGTGGCCAGGCCTGGCCCGCGCCAGGGGGTGGTGTGGTGGCTCCCGGCACCCCCTCGACCTCTCCTTCCGCCTATAAGTTGCCCTCGGGACGACAACCCTAGGTACCCGATCAAAAATCCACGAAAGAGTCTGTAGCCGCCGTCATCTCCATCTCTAGATCGGGAGGGATTTGAAGCTCTTCCCGGCACACTTCTGGAGAGGAGAATTCACCCTGGAGGCCTTCTTCATCACCATGCAAGCCTCCGGTGTGATGCGTGAGTAGTTCATCCTTGGACTACGGATCCATGTAGTAGCTAGATGGCTGGTTTCTCCTCCTTTGTGCTTTCATGTTTAGATCATGTGAGCTCCATTCATGATCAAGATCATCTATTTGTAATTCATACATGTTGTGTTTGCGGGGATCCGATGGATATTGAGATGCTATTTCAGATTGATTATTGATTCTATCATGTCTTTGTTATTTGAGATCTTGCATGCTTTCTGTTTTTAGTAGCTATCTTGGCCAAGTAGATGCTAGCAACTCCAAGAGTTAGTATTTATGCTCGATAGTGGGTTCATGCATCTGGTAATCTGGGGAAGTGACAGAAATCTCTAAGGTACTAGATGTGTTGTTGCTACTAGGGAGAAAACAACAAGCCTTTGTTCATAGAACAATCGTATTGTCTACTTTACACGCAGTTCGTAAAGCAATAATCTGTTGCTTGCAACTTAATACTGGAGGGGGTTCGGATGATAACCTGAAGGTGGATTATTAGTCATAGATGCAGTTGGATGGCGGTCTATGTATTATGTTGTAATGCCCAATCAAGTCTCAGAGGAGTCAAGATGATTAGTATATGCATGTATTGCTTTCTCGGTGTTTGTCAATTGCCCCGCTGTAATTTGTTCACCCAGCATGTTATCTATCTAAGGAGAGCCACCTCTAGTGAACTATGGATCCCGGTCCTTTTACTTTACATACAATCTACAATCTTTTACTGCTTTGTGTTTACTTTCTGCAAACTTTTACTTCTTTCCATTTGATACGTTTAATCCTTTATTTTCTGCAAAACACGGTGAGATTGACAACCTCATCGCAAGTTGGGGACAAAGTTCTGTAGGTGTGTTGTGCAGGTCTCCACGTTGCTACTAGCACCGGTAGTGCGCCCTGTCAAAGCTCAGCTTGTAACACCTTTGGGGTGTTTCCTTGCTCCTACTAGTTCGATTAAACCTTGGTCTCAAAGTTGAGGGAAAAGTTGCTGCTGTGCTCATCATACCTTCCTCTTGGGGTTCCCAACGAGCTCTACATCAACCACGAGGCAGCAAAGATTTTTCTGGCACCGTTGCCGGGGAGTCAAGGACATCTTCACAAGGGGAGTCCCTCATAACCAATCTCTTTACTTTGTTGTTTTTGTTTTGCTTAGTTTTCTTTTTGCTTTGTTTGCTTGTTTTGTTCTTCAAAAACAGAAAAAAAATTAGTTTTGCAAGTTTGCTTTCTTATTTCAAAAACACAAAAAAAAATTAGTTCCTTTCTTAAGTTGCCTTTATGACTAGCTCTGGTCCAATCACTATTTCATTATGGATAGCTCACTCAGTTTCCTATTTGGGAACAGTTTTATGACTGCTAAGGTAATAGATGAACCACCGCCTGCTAGAACCTCCATGGAAGAAGAAATTGTTGAACCTGAAAGCTCATTAGATGAAAAATAGGAGGAGAGTGATGGAAAAAAGGAGGAAGAATGGATCTACCCATGCCTACCTTCTAATGTGAGTAACTCTTTATCCCTTACATTATTTTATTGTCCCCCATGCTTATCAAGAGAGGGTGAATGTTATGTTCCCGAGGATTCTTTTGAAAATGTTTATAATAAAGCTCTAGTGCTTGTAGATCATGAAAAGCATGCCTTATGTGATAGTTATATTGTTGAATTTATTCATGAGGCTACTGAAAATTATTATGAGAGAGGAAAATATGGTTGTAGAAGTTTTTATGGTAATGAAACACCTCTCTATGTGCTGAAAGTTTTGAAGTTACTTTTGATTTATCTTCCTATGCCTGTCACTTTGTTCTTCGTGCATTTATTTGCATACAAGATTCCTATGCATAGGAAGTGGGTTAGACTTAAATGTGTTTTGAATTTGCTTCTTGATGCTCTCTTTTACTTCAATTCATATTTCCTATGAGAGCATCTTCTTGAATTTTCATGCCTAACTTAAAGGAATTAAGGAAAAGTACTTGTTGGGAGATAACCCAAGAGTTTTAGATGAGCCTTGGAAGTTATTACCTCTGTAATAACCTCTCATTATCCTTTTTATTTGCTTTTTGTGCCAAGAGTAACCTCTAATGAGAGTGAAGTAATGATTGGGAAAGTTGCTGTCCCGAAACAGATTTTTGTGCTTCACCGTAAACATTCCTGAGAGATGTCTGTACATCGTATTGAGCTGTAATTTTTTTGCTACTGACCCAGGTTGTTAGATAACTTTCGTTAGTTCAACACTTTTTGATTTGAACAATAGAAGGTCTTTGAAAAAATTCGTCTTTACCTGCTAGTCTGTTTTGACAGATTTCTGCCGTTTTCTGCATTTGCTTCTTGTTAGTTCCTTCTTGAGTTCCTTTGGGGAATTGAGCTTTTTGAAGGAAGTGCTATAGTAGCTAGTGTTCTAACGGAAGTTTATTTGGTGTTAGAACTGAACCTTGAGACTTATTTATCTTAAGTGCACTAATGTTGCTAATGAGATTGTGTGAAGTTTTGTATGAAGGAAAATTTTCAGGTGTATGGAAGGAACGAGTAATGAGATGAAAGATGGACTAAAGCTCAAGCTTGGGGATACCACACGTGTCACCCAAGAAATATCTAAGAATTACAAGCATCAAAGCTTGGGGATGCCCAAGGCATCCCCTTCTTCATCAATAAAAATTCCAGGTTTCTTCCAAACGCTTCATTTTTATTGTTTCATGCACAGTTGTGTTTTTCTTGGAGCATCTTCTTTTTCGTTTTTGTTTTGGTTTTTAGTTTGCTTGGTTTGCTTAGTTTTCTGAATAAATTGGTTGGACCCCCTCTTTCACACTTTGGTTTGCGAATAGTTTGGTTTGGTTTGGAAAAGAGTGGAAAGTTCATGCTTTTGTGGTAAAAATAGCTCGTTTTTTACTGTGGCCTATGCTTTGTCATGCCATGCTTGATATTTTTTTGGCTTTATGCTTAGTATTATTTTCTATAGCATGACTTGTTATAAACAATTGAGATTGCTTAATGTGCCTTGGATGAATCATGCGTTGTTTTAGCATATTAAAGCATAGTATAGTGGTATTCTCCTTTGATGCTTTATTTGGGTTGACTTGGCACATGCTCACACCATGTTATGACTATCCAAAGTCACCATAGCCTTTATGATCCTTTAGTTTTCAACTTGTAGTATCACTTTATGCTTTGATCAATGATGTTTTGTCGCTCTGCATGATTATGGCCATTATTGCTCTCTTAGTTTGTCGCTCCCAGTCTTTTGCTAGCCTCCACAACAAAGTATGAGTTCCACTCATGCATCCAACTCCCTAAACCAAGTTTTTCTAAAGAGTCCACCATACCTACGTACTAGCTTATGCTATTCCAAGTATATTCATGCTTTTGTTTACCTTCCACTTGTTATGAAAAAAACTAGTGATTAAAGCTCTCACGAACTTGAAGGCACACTTTACTTTACTTTCCCTTAATAAACTTGAACCATTGTCTTCTATGTTGTATATGCTTGCACTTATTTGTTGGGAATTAGCAGAACCATGCTTTCGTGGGGAACGCTTTCAATATTGCACTTGGTACTTGTACCTAGTTGATATCATGCTCTTTTGTATATGGATGTCGTCGGTGTGAAATGAAAGGGGAGCTTGTAATTCCATGGAGTTATGTATATGTGTTAGAGAAACGCCTGGGCTGCTAGTCTAATCCATGCTGACATGGTGGAAACCTGCAGCGTAACCATAATGAGCTGTCTATGAAGCATTCTTCTTATAAAAAAAGAGTCCTATATTGAGAAAAAGAGAAAAGAAAAAAAAAGATACTATGAAAAGAGGAAAGAGAGAAAAAGAACCATATTCCCATGGTAAATAAGAAGAATGCTGAGATGCTCATTGTCTGCTTGCCTTGTCATTTTGATATGGGGATTCTTCCGTATCATCGGGCAAGGGGTACCCCGTTGGCGGTTCTCAATGATACACATGTACTTACGATGACAAGAACTTACCGGTGACTAAACTTGAGTAGCATGAGGAGCGGCCCTCGTATACAACGGACATGAGATTTCTGACTTATACTTCGTCAAGCATGTACACCATAGTTTGTTCACTTTAACCTTCATCACTTCAAGATGCTTATGATAGGGGCAATGAGAGCTGAAAGCTATAAGTACCATAATTTTTGGAAGCTCTTTATGAGACTTGAATCCCTACTTCCTTTTACAAAAGGCCTTTCTTCCAGCATTATATTGAGTCTCCACCTTCTATCTTTATGCACCTAGTTTGAGAGCATAGTGGCCATTCTTAGTTCTATGTGCATTGTCCCAAGACTAGTTGATTGATGCATAACTTGTTATTGCTTGTTTGAAACTATTGTATCTAGTCACTCTTATGAACTTTGAAGGTGTCCTATGCATTTAAATTTGCTACTCTATTGAGGGACAAGCTAAATACTTTTATGCTATGTTTTCTTTATGTGAAACAAACAAACGTCTTGCAAAGCATTGTTATTCATGAATCTTTTGTTTGTGCCTTTTCATGTTGCATCATAGTTTCTTTGCTTATTGCTAGAACTTTGTCTTTCATGTTATGATTGAAGTACTTTGATCCTAGCCTTGAATGTTCTGCAAATACTTTGATCAAGTCTTTGATGGTGCATGTCACCTCAAAAATTCTTTCTTTTTATCACTTACCTACACGAGGACGAGCAGGAGTTAAGCTTGGGAATGTTGATACATTGCAAATGTATCTATAATTTTTGATGTTCCATGCTTGGTTTTATCCACTTTCTTGTGTTTTGTTCCAACTTTGGAGTACTTTTCATATGATTTCTTGGACTAACCTATTAACAAGAGCCACAGTGCCAGCTGCCTGTTTTCTGCTGTTTTTGGTTCCAGGAAAGTTAGAAAATAAATATTCTCGCAATTGGACGGGACAAAAGCCAAAGTGCCTATTTTTCCGGAAGAGATCAAGTGCTGGAATACGAGACGGAGAGGGGCCAGGGGCCGGCCACACCACCTGGCCGCGCGGCCAGGCTCGCGCCAGGGGGTGGTGTGGTGGCTCCCGGCACCCCCTCGGCCTCTCCTTCCGCCTATAAGTTGCCCTCGGGACGAAAACCCTAGGTACCCGATCAAAAATCCACGAAAGAGTCTGTAGCCGCCTTCATATCCATCCCTAGATTGGGAGGGATCTAAAGCTCTTCCCGGCACCCTGCCGGAGAGGGGAATTCACCCTAGAGGCCTTCTTCATCACCATGTAGCTAGATGGCTGGTTTCTCCTCCTTTGTGCTTTCATGTTTAGATCTTGTGAGCTCTGTTCATGATCAAGATTATCTATTTGTAATTCTGCATGTTGTGTTTGCGGGGATCCGATGGATATTGAGATGCTATTTCAGATTGATTATTGATTCTATCATGTCTTTGTTATTTGTGATCTTGCATGCTTTCCGTTGTTAGTACCTATCTTGGCCAAGTAGATGCTAGCAACTCCAAGAGTAAGTATTTATGCTCGATAGTGGGTTCATGCCTCTGGTAATATGGGGAAGTGACAGAAATCTCTAAGGTACTAGATGTGTTGTTGCTACTATGGAGAATACAACAATCCTCTGTTCATAGAACAATCGTATTGTTTACTTTACACGCAGTTCGTAAAGCAATAATCTGTTGCTTGCAACTTAATACTAGAGGGGGTTCGGATGATAACCTGAAGGTGGATTATTAGTCATAGATGAAGTTGGATGGCGGTCTATGTATTATGTTGTAATGCCCAATCAAGTCTCAGAGGAGTCAAGATGA
Organism: Avena eriantha; assembly: GCA_910589775.1. NCBI lineage: Eukaryota > Viridiplantae > Streptophyta > Magnoliopsida > Poales > Poaceae > Avena > Avena eriantha. Next base: position 169,416,495 of record OU342741.1, on the reverse strand, counting down.
TTAGTATCTGCATGTATTGCTTTCTCGGTGTTTGTCAATTGTCCCGTTGTAATTTGTTCACCCAGCATGTTATCTATCTAAGGAGAGCCACCTCTAGTGAACTATGGATCCTTGTCCTTTTACTTTACATACAATCTACAATCTTTTACTGCTTTGTGTTTACTTTCTGCAAACTTTTACTTCTTTCCATGCAATACGTTTAATCCTTTGTTTTCTGCAAAACACGGTGAGATTGACAACCTCATCGCAAGTTGGGGACAAAGTTATGTGGTTGTGTTGTGTAGGTCTCCACGTTGCTACTAGCACCGGTAGTGTGCCCTGCCAAAGCTCAGCTAGTAACACCTTTGGGGTGTTTCCTTGCTCCTACTGGTTCAATTAAACCTTGGTCACATAACTGAGGGAAAACTTGTTGTTGTGCTCATCATACCTTCCTCTTGGGGTTCCCAACGAGCTCTACATCAACCACGAGCCAGCAGTGGTTTGTTAATGAAATGAACATGCATGCAATGACACTGGGTGTGGTTCATGAGAAGAACCCACATGCAATGACACTGGTGGATCCTTATGTGGTTTGTTTAGAGGAACAGACATGCAATCACACTAGGTGGATCCATATTTGGTTTATGGAACTAAAAGACATGCACTAACACTGGGTGTGGTTCATGAAAAGAACAGACATGCAATGACACTGGTGGGCCCATCGTTATGTGGTTCATGAAAAGAACATACATGCAATGACACTGGTGGATCCTTATGTGGTTTGTTTAGAAGAACACACATGCAATGACACTGGGTGTGGTTCATGAGAAGAACACACATCCAATGACACTGGTGGATCCTTATGTTGTTTGTTTAGAGGAACACGCATGCAATGACACCGGTGCAGCCACGTGTGGTTCATGATAAGAACACACATCCAGTGACTCTGGTAGATCCTTATGTGGTTCATTAAAAAAGAACATACATGCAGTGAAACTGGGTGTGGTTCATGAATATAACAGACATGCATTGACACTGAGTGTGGTTCATGAAAAGAACAGACAGGCAATGACACTGGTGGGCCCATCCTTATGTGGTTCATGAAAAGAATAGACATGCAATGACACTGGTGGCTCCTTATGTGGTTTGTTTAGAAGAACACACATGCAATGACACTGGGTGTGGTTCATGAAAAGAACACACATCCAATGACACTAGTGGATCCTTACGTGGTTTGTTTAGAGGAACACGCATGCAATGACACCGGTGGATCCACGTGTGGTTCATGAGAAGAACACACATCGAATGACTCTGGTAGATCCTTATGTGGTTCATGAAAACAACAGACATGTAGTGAACTGGGTGTGGTTCATGAAAAGAACAAACATGCACTGACACTAGGAGTGGTTCATGAGAAGAACAAACATGCAATGTCACTGGTGGATCCTATGTGGTTTATGGAAGGAACAAACATGCAATCACACTAGGTGGATCCATATGTGGTTTATGGAAGTAACACACATGCAATGACACTGGGTGTGGTTCATGAAAAGAACACACATCCAATGACACTGGTGGATCCTTATGTGGTTTGTTTAGAGGAACACGCATGCAATGACATCGGTGGATCCACTTGTGGTTCATGAGAAGAACACACATCCAATGACTCTGGTAGATCCTTATGTGGTTCATGAAAAGAAAATACATGTAGTGAAACTGGTGCGGTTCATGAAAAGAACAGACATGCACTGACACTAGGAGTGGTTCATGAAAAGAACAGATAAGCAATGACACTGGTGGATCCTTATGTGGTTTATGGAAGGAACAAACATGCAATCACACTAGGTGGATCCATATGTGGTTTATGGAAGTAACACACATGCAATGACACTGGGTGTGGTTCATGAAAAGAACAGACATGCAATGACACGGGTAGATCCTTATGTTGTTCATGAAAAGAACAGACATGCAATGACACTGGTGGATCCTTATATGGTTTGTTTGGAGGAACAGACATGCAATGACTCTAGTCGTGGTTCATGAAAAGAACAGACATGCAATGACACCGAGTGTGGTTCATGAAAAGAACAGACATGCAATGACTTATGTGGTTTGTTTAGAATAACACACATGCAATGACACTGGGTGTGGTTCATGAAAAGAACAGACATGCAATGACACTGGTGGATCCTTATGTGGTTTGTTAATGAAAAGAACACTCATGCAATGACACTGGGTGTGGTTCATGAGAAGAACAGACACGCAATGACACTGGTGGATCCTTATGTGGTTTGTTTAGAGGAACAGACATGCAATCACACTAGGTGGATCCATATGTGGTTTATGGAAGTAAAAGACATGCAATGACTCTAAGTGTGATTCATGAAAAGAACAGACATGCAATGACACTGGTGGGCCCATCCTTATGTGGTTCATGAAAATAACAGACAGGCAATGACACTAGTGGATCCTTATGTGGTTTGTTTAGAAGAACACACATGCAATGACACTGGGTGTGGTTCACGAAAAGAACACACATCCAATGACACTGGTGGATCCTTATGTGGTTTGTTTAGAGGAACATACATGCAATGACACTAGGTGGATCCACATGTGGTTTATGGAAGTAAAATACATGCAATGAAACTGGTAGATCCTTATGTGGTTCATGAAAAGAACAGACATACAGTGAAACTGGGTGTGGTTCATGAATAGAACAGACATGCACTGACACTGGGTGTGGTTCATGAAAAGAACAGGCATGCAATGACACTGGTGGGCCCAACCTTATGTGGTTCATGTAAAGAACAGACATGCAATGACACTGGTGGATCCTTATGTGGTGTGTTTAGAAGAACACACATGCAATGTCACTGGGTGTGGTTCATGAAAAGAACACACATCCAATGACACTGGTGGATCCTTATGTGGTTTGTTTAGAGGAACATACATGCAATGACACTAGGTGGATACACATGTGGTTCATGAGAAGAACACACATCCAATGAACTCTAGTGGATCTATCTTGGCATAATTTGATGTATTCCACGATGTATTTCATTGTACAAGACACTTTCCATTTTTATACTACTCAGTTTGCCCTTGGTTTTATGTGGTACTACTTAGTTTTGCCCACCCCCCCTCTCTATCTTTCGTAGAAGCCCAAAACTGTGCTCACCCTGTCTGCTACTCCCTGATTGGTTATCGCAGTTGTCACGCGGATCGTGCACAACAACCGTTGATTTTGTGCGATCCAACGATGATCGTTGCACACCTCGTGCCCTTCACGGTATAGCGTGAGACAACACGGACGTCTCCCTCCGCGAGACTTCTACAGGAAGGAACACGATGCCGTCCATGGAAAAAGTCGTCGAGCGGTCATGTCAAGTTTAATCAAGTCTGAAAAGCCTACTATTGCTACTACAACTCATGCACAGGGCAACAGGCTCATCGAGTGCATGGTTGTCAACGGGACGCTACAATTTAATGCCACTTGATTTTAATCAGACATATCCCATTTATATGCAGCGCTCTCAATCTCACTTCCAACTGGGCCCTAACGCTAGTAAATTCCATGAGTCAAGGGCCTCCCTCGAGTAGATCTAACGTTGCTAGAAATTAGTTCCGCGCCACTTGCATGCAGTGGAATTGAGGTCTGCCATGAGCGTGTTTTCAATGCAGCTCTAAAGTGGAGATCGTGGCTGTTTCAAAAAAAAGGGAACCGAAAAAAAGGGTGGAGATCGTGGTAGCCCCCCCCCCCCCGCCCCCGCCCACCACACGTGTCCACTCGAGGACTACGAACGGTCCGGTATTTATAACCCCCCTCGACCTTCTTCTTCCATGAGCTCGTGTCATTTCCCCCAGTCTGTCTAGTCCGAAGACCCCAATCTACACCTGCCGCGCGCGCCAAATCTCCCTCGTTTGCACTACCTCCTTCCCTTGGTGCGCCATGAAGCGTACGCGTGGACAAGATCCGGAGGTGAAGCCAGTTGAAGGCGAAGCAGCAGATGGCTCGGTCGTCGCCAAGCAGACGGAGGCGTCTTCTTCGGGCACGAACGTTGTTCGTCACCGCATCGTCGAGGGTGCGAAATCATCCGTCCAGCCAGTAGCCGTTGCCACCGAGCAGCAGGTGGTAGCCGTCACCACCGAGCAGCAGTTGGTAGCCGTCGCTGCCGAGCAGCAGGTGGTAGCCATCGCCGCCGAGCAGCCGGTAGTAGCCGTCGCCACCGAGCAACAGGTGGCCGACAACGTCGTGGTGCCAGCGGCAGATCTGGATGGGGGGCAGGCGACAGGCGAAGGCAATCCGGTGATCTACATCGACGACCCCATCGCCGTTCAAGAAATCTTCGACGCAATCACGGAGAATGATGAGTTCGAGGAGGAGGTCCCTGATGAGGAGTCCGAGGTACTACATTGCTAGCTTCTCTAGTCGCAGCCGTAGTTTTCACTGTTCATACATAGGATTTGCTCAATCTTGTACAAATTCTTTTGCTCTTGAAGTAGGGTAGAATATATATGATTCGATCAGTTGATTGATGCATCTGCCATCTAGTCACAAAACCCCAATCTGTCTAGTCACAAAACACCAATCTCCTCATCTGCCATCTAGTTGAGTTTGCTAGTTGAGTGTTGATTTGTATTGTTTCTGATCTATGAATGTGTTGTATGATGCATTTGTATATCCCGGAATATTGTTTGGTACGATTACATTTCAATTTCTTATTGTGGCCAATGATTCAAATTTGCCCCAAGGAGAGGCAGACACATTGGTGTCAAATTTTTACAGGGATGAGTGAGCGAACTTGGGGCCATGTACAAGATCAATATAAGCTGTGCAATTGTTACTTGGTTCGCTTACGCCATCTCTGTAGAAACTTATGAGGCTGCAATCTTTATTCTACATTCATAGAACTATGATATTTAAATTATATATTCCATGCATTCATAGTGTATAAGAATTACATTTTAGTTTGTCACCAAGGCCGATGATTGAAATTGGCCCCCAAAAGAGTTCAAGGGGAGACACGTATGATGGTGTCATGTTTTAGGGATGCGTTGGTGAACCTGAGGCAGCAATGCACACAACAATATAGGTTGTGTTGTTGCTTGTTGGTACTTTGGTTCCCCAACTCCATCTCTGAAACAAATTATGAGTCCCTTGATTTATTCTCATATGGAACTACATATATGATCCTTGAATTGTTTCTGATCTTTTAATGATTGGTATGATGCATATGTATATGAATGGTTTTGATCATAAGTATTTTTAACATGTACCTGAAGATTAATTGTTTGGTTTTTTATTTATAATTACAATATTTAGGCTTGTTTTTGTACCTAACTATGTATATCCCTGAATAATGTTTTGTACGATCACATTTCAATTTCTTATTGTAGCCAATGATTCAAATTTTCCCCAAAAGAGAGGCAGACACATCGGTGTCATATTTTTTCAGGGACGAGTTAGTGAACCTGGGGCGATGTACAAGAACAATATAGGTTGTGCAATTGTTACTTGGTTCACTTACACCGTCCCTGTAGAAACTTATGAGGCCTTAATCTTTATTCTACATTCATAGAACTATGATATTCGAATTACCTATTCAATGCATTAAGTGTATAAGAATTACATTTTAGTTTGTCACCGAGGCCGATGATTGAAATTTGCCCCAAAAGAGTTCAACGGGAGACACGTATGATGGTGTCGTATTTTAGGGATGGGTTGGTGAACCTGAGGCAGCAATGCACACAAACAATATAGGTTGTGTTGTTGGTACTTTGGTTCTCCAACTCCATCTCTGAAACAAATTTCGAGGCCCTAGATTTATTCTCATATGGAACTACATATATGATCCTTGAATTGTTTTTGATCTTTTAATGATTGGTATGATGCATATGTATATGAATGGTTTTGATCATAAGTATTTTTAACATGCACCTGAAGATTAATTGTTTGGTTTTTGATTTATAATTACAATATTTAGGCTTATTTTTGTACCTGACTATGTATATCCTTGAATAATGTTTTGTACGATTACATTTCAATTTCTTATTGTGGCCAATGATTCAAATTTGCCCCAAAAGAGAGGCAGACACATTGGTGTTAGATTTTTTCAGGGACGAGTTAGTGAACCTGGGGCGATGTACAACAACAATATAGGCTATGCAATTGTTACTTGGTTCACTCACGCCGTCCCTGAATAAACTTATGAGGCTGCAATCTTTATTCTACATTCATAGAACTATGATATTCGAATTATCTATTCCATGCATTCATAGTGTATAAGAATTACATTTTAGTTTGTCACCGAGGCCGATGATTGAAATTTGCCCCAAAAGAGTTCAAGGGGAGACATGTATGATGGTGTCGTGTTTTAGGGATGGGTTGGTGAACCTGAGTTAGCAATGCACACAAACAATATAGGTTGTGATGTTGGTACTTTGGTTCACCAACTCCATCTCTGAAACAAATTATGAGACCTTAGATTTATTCTCATATGGAACTACATATATGATCCTTGAATTGTTTCTGATCTTTTAATGATTGGTATGATGCATATGTATATGAATGGTTTTGATCATAAGTATTTTTAACATGCATCTGAAGATTACTTGTTTGGTTTTTTATTTATAATTACAATATTGAGGCTTGTTTTTGTACCTGACTATGTATATCCGTGAATAATGTTTTGTACGATTACATTTCAATTTCTTATTGTGGCTAATGATTCAAATTAGCCCCAAAAGAGAGGCAGACACATCAGTGTCAGATTTTTTCAGGGATGAGTTAGTGAACCTGGGGCGATGTATAACAACATTACAGGTTGTGCAATTGTTACTTGGTTCGCTGAATCCATCCCTGAAGAAACTTATGAGGCCACAATTTTTATCCTACATTCACTCTGATACAATTATTTGTCATTGTGTTGAGATGAAATGATATATGAACCGATCAAACTATTGTTGAGATGCTTTATCTTTAATATCCACAGATATATTGTCTTACATATACATGTTTTCAATTCTTGAGTTGTAATACAATTCAATCATATGTATGAGTTCTAAGTTATGTTCTTAACAATCAACAGGATGATGATGATGATGATGTGGACGATAGCAAGGTATCTAGGGACAACAAGAGCCGCTACGTGCTGAGGCGGTTACGGTGTGGGCAAATCCGTTTCCACCGTAGGGGCAGACTGTTTTGCCCATTCTGTGGCAGAGCAATCAACATGGACCTCGACAGCATGATCCAGCACGCGGAGGGCGTTGGCAGAGGCGGAGGCAGGCATAGGCCGATTACCTTGGCGTGGCACGCAGCCTACGGCAAATTCCTCTAGGAGTATGTCAGGACTGGCCTGTTTCTCATCGAGTAGGCTGTCGCTACCTCCTGCTGATAAACCCATGCCGTGCTAGGCGTCTCCGTGTCCCGGCCTCCTGCTGCAGCCCCTGCTTTTATTTTATTTTAGTTAATTATTACTTGTGTGTGGCATGTAAGACAATATATCCGTGGTGTCTCTGGTGAACCTTCTATATTAATCTACTCCTTTATATGGAGTGCCTTAAAGTTTCTAGTGTTCAATTATATTTACTGATCATGCTCATGCACACTACAAAATATTTCTAGTGCTAGATTATATTATAATTGTCAAGAAATACATCAACAAGTTAAAATGGTCGAAATTTTGTATTGAAGTAACTAAATGTATCACACACATAATAAACTAGAAACTAAAATCTAGTTCAAACACATAATGTATCACCACCACTTGTTGTCGTCCTTGACTTGCTTCCCCTTCAGCCGCTTGATGTCGCCACCGTCCCAAGATCCCTGCTCGTCCTGAAACACTTTCTATCCTCCTCGCGCTTCTTCTCCTAGGCTAGCTTGCAACCAGGGCATAGCTCTCTCGCGAAAAACCCCGCCTTAACCATCCCATCTTTCATGGTAATGAGCTTACTGTACAAATCGTACGCCATGTAGGCGTCTCTGGCTGCATACTCGAGGCGCACCTGGCTCATCGGCTTCCACTCCCAGTAGTCGTGATCGAGTCGCTTCAATTTCTTCAGTTTTTCATAGGATTTATCGATGATTTCCGCTGCCAGATCACCCATGCCATCCTTCGCTGGGTATGATTTTTGATCTTGTACAAATTTTGGATGTCAATGTGGTGCCCCTCTGGGATTTTTATCAATGCACGAGAAAGCATAATTGTGTCATTTGTGATATCCACGCTAGTGAAAGTTATCCCTTTCCTACACAAGAACTCGACCAGAGCCGGACAACGCATCTCAGTTGGTTTACTCCTGCACTTAGATGGTTCTAGGGATGTAAGGGAACAAGGGATGCAGAAGTGGTGATCTCAAATTTAAATTTCACATACCTGCAGAAGTGGTAAACGAGGACCTCCTCATGTATGGCGATTTGCACGACAGCGATCTCTTGTGGAGGATTTTTTCGCTTATTTGCACGGGTGTACTCCAAGTCTAGCCCCCACAAACTTGTGCTTCTCTTTCTCAAGCAATTGCTCAAACCTGGTGAGAGTTTTCTCCACAGTCGCTTCATCATTTGTATACACCACTGTCAAAGTCGTGGTGCCATGGGCAGGGACCAAGTGGGTCTTTGTTGTGCATTTCCCATCGTCCATGCCTGCAAGGAAATGGGTGAAAGGAACTTCCTGCAAGCAACTGCCTGCAAGAGGAAGAAGAAGATGAACCGACGGTTCCAGAATAGAGGAAGAAGAAGCGCCCAGGAAAAACTGCAGAGGAATGACTGAGGAAGAGGAATGACTGCAGAAGAAACGTGGTAACTGCAACTTTCTATTCGAGAACTCACCGTGGTTATGTGGAGATCGTGGCAGTGCTGCCGATTCAACAAGTGGGGCCAGTTCCTGCGAGAATATGAAATTAGCTATGCATTTTTCTATGCGATAAATTGAGAGAAGTCATTTATATTTTGTCTTTCATAATTAAACACAATGAAGTTGGTATAGCCCAAGGGATTTAAACAAAAGAGATTTTCTAGTTTAACATACAACAACACTTACAAGCCCAACATGGTAGAACTTGGAGAGCCCCAGAACTTGAGCTACCACAGAGACCTCGACAGAGGTGGAAGAATTGGTGCGGGTGCAACCACGGCGACGGCGAGCTCGAATTCTAGAGGAGGAAAACAGAACTGAGCATGGTCGACAAGGTGATAGATCTCACCGGGAACCAACTCTCGTCCCCGACCGTGCCATGGATGCGTCCACAGTGAGGGCGAGCTCCGACTCGGGATGGGGAGGAGAGCGGGGCCGAGAAGCTTCGTCACTTCCCGGCTCTGCGCCATGGCCGCGACCACAGATTGCCGCTCCGGGGAAGAAGACGAGTAATGGAGGCGCCAACGCTGCAAGCCTACAGGGAGGAGAGCTGGGCCGAGCAGGTTCGTCCACGTCCCAACTCCGCGCCATGGCTGCGACGCCCCACAGATTGCCGCTCCGGGGAAGAAGAAGACGCGTAATGGATGCAGGCGCCAACGCTGCAAGCCTAATTGACAGCTAAGCGACGGGAGCGACATAATAGCGAGAACTGACCGGGGGCCCCAACTTGACGGCCGTTAGCCTGATTGTTTGTATTGAAACATAAAGTTGAATTCGTGCTAAAAAAGACCCTCTTAGTATTTGGCACGCCAACTATAGTCATCGCGGATGATATCAGGGAACTCGGGTACTGCGTTGCCTAGACACCCCAACTTTCGGGCTGCAAAATGATATTATCCATTGCATGTGTGTTCTTTCCACAAACCACTTATGGACCCACTAGAGTCATTTCTTGTGTGTTCTTATACTAAAACCAGCACTAGAGTCATTGCATGTGTGTTCTTTCCACAAACCACACATGGATCAACCAGTGGCATTGCATGTGTGTTCTTTTCACAAACCACACATGGATCACCAGTGTCATTGCATCTGTGTTCTTTCCACAAACCACATATGCATCAACCAGTGGTCATTGCATGTGTGTTCTTTTCCATATACCACTTATGGATCCATTAGAGTCATTGCATGTGTGTTATTTACACAAAGCACACATGGATCAACCACTAGAGTCATTGCATGTGTGTTATTTCCACAAACCACACATGGACAACCACTAGAGTCATTGCATGTGTGTTCTTTCCACAAATCACACATGGATCAACCAGTGTCATTGCATGTGTGTTCTTCCCACAAATCACATATGGACCCAGTAGACTCATTGCTTGTGTGTTCTTATATTAAAACCAGCACTAGAGTCATTGCATGTGTGTTCTTTCCACGAACCACTTATGGATCCACTAGTGTCATTGCATGTGTGTTCTTTCCACAAAATCACGTATGGACCCACTAGAGTCATTGCATGTGTGTTCTTTCCACAAACCACACATGGATCAACCAGTGGCATTGCATGTGTGTTCTTTTCACAAACCACACATGGATCAACCAGTGGCATTGCATGTGTGTTCTTTTCACAAACCACACATGGATCAACCAGTGTCATTGGATGTGTGTTCTTTCCACAAATCACATATGGACCCACTAGAGTCATTGCTTCTGTGTTCCCATACTAAAACCAGCACTAGAGTCATTGCATGTGTGTTCTTTCCACAAACCACACATGGAACAACCAGTGGCATTGCATGTGTGTTCTTTTCACAAACCACATATGGATCAACCACTGTCATTGCATGTGTGATGTTTCCCCAAACCACATACGAATCCACCAGTGTTCATTGCATGTGTGTTCTTTTCCACAAACCACTTATGGATCCATTAGAGTCATTGCATGTGTGTTATTTCCACAAACCACACATGGATCAACCACTAGAGGCATTGCATGTGTGTTATTTCCACAAACCACACATGTATCAACCACTAGAGTCATTGCATGTGTGTTCTTTCCACAAACCACACATGGATCAACCAGTGTCATTGCATGTGTGTTCTTTCCACAAATCACATATGGACCCATTAGAGTCATTGCTTGTGTGTTCTTATACTAAAACCAGCACTAGAGTTATTGCATGTGTGTTCTTTCCACAAACCACACATGGATCAACCAGTGGAATTGCATGTGTGTTCTTTTCACAAACCACACATGGATCAACCAGTGTTATTACATGTGTGTTCTTTCCACAAACCACATATGGATCAATCAGTGGTCATTGCATGTGTGTTCTTTCCACAAACCACACATGGAAAAACCAGTGGCATTGCATGTGTGTTATTTTCACAAACCACACATGGATCAACCAGTGTCATTGCATTTGAGTTCTTTCCACAAATCACATATGGACCCACTAGAGTCATTGCTTGTGTGTTCTTATACTAAAACCAGCACTAGACTCATTGCATGTGTGTTCTTTCCACAAACCACACATGGATCAACCAGTGGCATTGCATGTGTGTTCTTTTCACAAACCACACATGGATCAACTAGTGTCATTGCATGTGTGTTCTTTCCACAAACCACATATGGATCAACCAGTGGTCATTGCATGTGTGTTCTTTTCCATAAACCACTTATGGATCCATTAGGCTCATTGCACGTGTGTTATTTCCACAAACCACAAATGGATCAACCACTAGAGTCATTGCATGTGTGTTATTTCCACAAACCACACATGGACAACCACTAGAGTCGTTACATGTGCGTTCTTTCCACAAACCACACATGGATCAACCAGTGTCATTGCATGTGTGTTCTTTCCACAAATCACATATGGACCCACTAGAGTCATTGCTTGTGTGTTCTTATACTAAATCTAGCACTAGAGTCATTGCATGTGTGTTCTTTCCACAAACCACTTATGGATCCACTAGTGTCATTGCATGTGTGTTCTTTCTAGAAAATCAGGTATGGGCCCACTAGAGTCATTGCATGTGTGTTCTTTCCACAAACCACACATGGATCAACGAGTGGCACCGCATGTGTGTTCCTTTCACAAGCCACACATGGATCAACCAGTGGCATTGCATGTGTGTTCTTTTCACAAACCACACATGGATCAACCAGTGGCATTGCATGTGTGTTATTTTCACAAACCACACATGGATCAACCAGTGTCATTGCATTTGAGTTCTTTCCACAAATCACATATGGACCCACTAGAGTCATTGCTTGTGTGTTCTTATACTAAAACCAGCACTAGACTCATTGCATGTGTGTTCTTTCCACAAACCACAGATGGATCAACCAGTGGCATTGCATGTGTGTTCTTTTCACAAACCACACATGGATAACCAGTGTCATTGCATGTGTGTTCTTTCCACAAACCACATATGGATCAACCAGTGGTCATTGCATGTGTGTTCTTTTCCATAAACCACTTATGGATCCATTAGGCTCATTGCACGTGTGTTATGTCCACAAACCACACATGGATCAACCACTAGAGTCATTGCATGTGTGTTATTTCCACAAACCACACATGGACAACCACTAGAGTCATTACATGCGCGTTCTTTCCACAAACCACACATGGATCAACCAGTGTCATTGCATGTGTGTTCTTTCCACAAATCACATATGGACCCACTAGAGTCATTGCTTGTGTGTTCTTATACTAAATCTAGCACTAGAGTCATTGCATGTGTGTTCTTTCCACAAACCACTTATGGATCCACTAGTGTCATTGCATGTGTGTTCTTTCCACAAAATCACGTATGGACCCACTAGATTCATTCCATGTGTGTTCTTTCCACAAACCACACATGGATCAACTAGTGGCACCGCATGTGTGTTCCTTTCACAAGCCACACATGGATCAACCAGTGGCATTGCATGTGTGTTCTTTTCACAAACCACACATGGATCAACCAGTGTCATTGGATGTGTGTTCTTTCCACAAATCACATATGGACCCACTAGAGTCATTGCTTGTGTGTTCTTATACTAAAACAAGCACTAGAGTCATTGCACGTGTGTTCTTTCCACAAACCACACATGGATCAACCAGTGGCATTGCATGTGTGTTCTTTTCACAAACCACACATGGATCAACCAGTGTCATTGCATCTGTGTTCTTTCCACAAACCACATATGGATCAACCAGTGGTCATTGCATATGCGTTCTTTTCCATATACCACTTATGAATCCATTAGAGTCATTGCATGTGTGTTATTTCCACAAAGCACACATGGATCAACCACTAGAGTCATTGCATGTGTGTTATTTCCACAAACCACACATGGACAACCACTAGAGTCATTGCATGTGTGTTCTTTCCACAAATCACACATGGATCAACCAGTGTCATTGCATGTGTGTTCTTCGCACAAATCACATATGGACCCACTAGACTCATTGCTTGTGTGTTCTTATATTAAAACCAACACTAGAGTCATTGCATGTGTGTTCTTTCCACAAACCACTTATGGATCCACTAGTGTCATTGCATGTGTGTTCTTTCCACAAAATCACGTATGGACCCACTAGAGTCATTGCATGTGTGTTCTTTCCACAAACCACACATGGATCAACCAGTGGCATTGCATGTGTGTTCTTTTCACAAACCACATATGCATCAACCAGTGGTCATTGCATGTGTGTTCTTTTCCATATACCACTTATGGATCCATTAGAGTCATTGCATGTGTGTTATTTACACAAAGCACACATGGATCAACCACTAGAGTCATTGCATGTGTGTTATTTCCACAAACCACACATGGACAACCACTAGAGTCATTGCATGTGTGTTCTTTCCACAAATCACACATGGATCAACCAGTGTCATTGCATGTGTGTTCTTCCCACAAATCACATATGGACCCACTAGACTCATTGCTTGTGTGCTCTTATATTAAAACCAACACTAGAGTCATTGCATGTGTGTTCTTTCCACAAACCACTTATGGATCCACTAGTGTCATTGCATGTGTGTTCTTTCCACAAAATCACGTATGGACCCACTAGAGTCATTGCATGTGTGTTCTTTCCACAAACCACACATGGATCAACCAGTGGCATTGCATGTGTGTTCTTTTCACAAACCACACATGGATCAACCAGTGGCATTGCATGTGTGTTCTTTTCACAAACCACACATGGATCAACCAGTGTCATTGGATGTGTGTTCTTTCCACAAATCACATATGGACCCACTAGAGTCATTGCTTCTGTGTTCTCATACTAAAACCAGCACTAGAGTCATTGCATGTGTGTTCTTTCAACAATCCAAACATGGATCAACCAGTGGCATTGCATGTGTGTTCTTTGCACAAACCACACATGGATCAACCAATGTCATTGCATGTGTGATGTTTCCCCCAAACCACATATGGATCCACCAGTGTTCATTGCATGTGTGTTCTTTTCCACAAACCACTTATGGATCCATTAGAGTCATTGCATGTGTGTTATTTCCACAAACCACACATGGATCAACCACTAGAGTCATTGCATGTGTGTTGTTTCCACACACCACACATGTATCAACCACTAGAGTCATTGCATGTATGTTCTTTCCACAAACCACACATGGATCAACCAATATCATTGTATGTGTGTTCTTTCCACAAATCACATATGGACCCATTAGAGTCATTGCTTGTGTGTTCTTATACTAAAACCAACACTAGAGTTATTGCATGTGTGTTCTTTCCACAAACCACACATGGATCAACCAGTGGCATTGCATGTGTGTTGTTTTCACAAACCACACATGGATCAACCATTGTCATTACATGTGTGTTCTTTCC